>VDFB02000003.1:334239296-334322035 GCA_007258455.2 Sequoia sempervirens
GTATAGATATGTTCATTTAGGATTAAATAACATGCTCGCGTTATCACTAAAAATGGTAAAAAATCACAATATACTCGTTATGTCGGCCCACATTCTGCATATTCTCCTGGTTTTGCGCGTGCTCGAACAAAAAGTAGATTTTTGGTGATTGAGTGAAGTGTGCATGTATGATTTTGAGATTCCATCACCTTTGCATAGTAGCAAGATTTTTCATGTTGAGAGGCATATAATATCAATTCAAGTTTGAATTATAGTGATAATTTATTTATACAATTGAAATTTTGGAGAACAAAATTTGAGGAAGTCAAATTTTTGAGGAGTTTGAGGAAGGAAGAAGCAAAGGGCTGCATAATTGGGTAGAACTCCTCTATTTGAAACTTTTCTTTTTTAGGTATGTGAAATCTTTGTACATTTTCTTTCATTCTATTATGGCTTGCTTTCATTTTTTTTGTACTTTTTAGACTCTCAAAACAATTCTAAGGAAACCACAGACCGAGACTTAGGAAACTAAGTTCAAATTAGATTGATTATTTGAATTACAATTCATACAACTTTAAAGAATGAAATAAATCTCTTTCCCTTACAAGAATCAAATCTTAGAATGCTTGAATCACTATGCAACCTAAAAACAAAAATAGAAAAGCTTTCCAAAATAACCGAGCAGAGGTTTTTTTTATTAGTTTTTATGGATTATTGGGATACAAGATCTTCCTTTCGCGAGCTTACAATTATTTTTAAAGTTATCTAAATCAATTGAAATAATTTCCTCTTCATCTTCCTCAACCGATCCTTTCCCTTCCACAAAAAAGACTCTTCACCTTCCTACTTTTGTGCAATTTTACATTGTTACAATAATTGACAACTTTTGTTATAAAAAGAAATTTTTCAATAATATCACCTAGTGACCTATTTCATGGTGAAAATACATTCAAATTCATCATTTAATGACCTTCACTCATCATATTTACTTGAACATTACAAATTGAACAAATTAGCCTTTTGAAGGAATTTCATGACCTAGGTGCTCCTGCACCAGTTTGTCATGTTACAACCTTACATTGTCAATGGACATTTTAAATCACACAATTCGATACACTTTCCTATTACATTTTTAAACCACATCTCTTTGAGGCATTTTGTTAAATTTAACAATTGACTTTCTTTGTGTATGCTTCCAAAGCTTTCATTGAGTTATTTTGTCAAACAGTTATACAAATCAGCTTTCATTGACTTTCTTTGTGTATGCTTCCAAAGATTTCATTGAGTTATGCTTCCAAAGCTTTCAATTAGTTAATTTGACAACTTAGCACTTTTTGCACAGGTAAAATTATTCATCATGCCAAAGAAACGAACTGTTAAAAGGAAAAAACTAATAGATGATCAGCTCCAAGCCATCAGAGATAAAGAGAAAAAATGGATGAGGGAATATCATGAAAAGCAGAAATTGGGAATGATTGATGAAAACAAGCCAGTTGAAGAGGAACCTCAACCGTCAAAAAGAGAAAATAAATTGGCAGCACAAAAGGCACGAAGGTGAAAGTGTCATGCTAGGGGAGATGCAGATACCGTAGTTGGAGACACACCCTCTACCGCAAGTGAATACGAAGGGACACCATTAAGTACAAGCGAATATGGAGGGACACCATCTACCACAAGTGAGTATGGTTGGACGCCATCCACCACATTTGAAGTTGAGAGTACATCATCACTCGAAGTTGAGGAACAAGGTATGCCATAATCCCCACGTGAACCTTAGGGTATGCCTTCTATTCCACCCTCGATCAAAGGTACGCAATCTACCCCACCTCAATTCAATATTAATGAAATTGCTAATGTTGAGATGTACGTACCTAAGAGAACACCACCTAGAATTTTGCGTAGAAAGCTAAAGTTTTTGATTAATATTGATGAGGATATTTTTTAGCACATGGAAGGTAAGATTCCAGAATGCACTTGTAGAAGATATGCTGATAAGATTTGGAAAAATTTCTTTGAAAGGCTAAATGAGATTGCAAGATGTCAACTATTTGTTCAAATGATGCGGGGTTTAAAGTACAGAAACATCATGAAGACTCTTGGGTTGAGAACATCGAATGCATCAAGTGAAAACACTATTATGAAGAATCTAATGGATGCTTATGACAGTGTGGGTAAGAACTCACACTCAAAGGGTAGTAATGTCACCCGACGTGTCATTACATTGAATTTGGTAAGCTATAAAACAAAGAGATCTCACCTCATTAAAAAGACAAGTGAACAAATGGGAATTAGTAGAAAAAATTTATCAAAATTCATTCAAATGCGGAATAGAATTGAGGGTACCGATTCAAATGAATTATAGGCATTCTAGGGGAGACTGCCACACAAAGATAAAAAAAGTTGTTGAAGCATTGAGAACACTAATTGAAGATTATTGGAAGAATAATACAAGGCCATCTCTAAATCAAAGGGATGTCATAAGAAGGAGAATCGGTAGTTGAAACCGTGAGCCACATCCAAAGCATTTTTTGGATATGACTCAAACCCAATTTTTTCATAAATTTCAAAATGATTATCCTCAAATTAGTATTTCTCAAAGATTTTTTGAAATGATTAAACCTTTTTATGTCAAGATAAATCACACACGCACTACTTGTTGCTATAAACTACATATTGAATTCTCTAACCATTATGATGTTTATCATTCTATATGTTTAGATTTGCATACTAACGATGTTTTGCAGGATTGTGGCATAAAAGCCCCACCAAAATCTTCAAGAGAGTTCTCATCAAAAAATTTATGTGAAATAGAGGATGGCCAAATATTCTATAGGACAGCATGCTTGGATGGTTCATGTGAGTGTTTCCGTAGCTTGCAACGAATGCTAGTATGTCAACATATGGAAAACACATATGAGGTGGGACAAAAACTAGTAGAGTTCAGGAAGTATAAAATAGTGGCATATGCTAGAAAAGATGGATCTGAAGCAAAAAGGTGTGAGTTGGTTATTCAAAAGATTCCAGTGTATCAGTTCATGTCCATGTTTTGTGGGAATCTAGTGTATGAGTATGCAAGGCATACCCATAGAGCTCGATGGCTGGACATGCAATTCAAGCTATGCGAGGACACCTTTACACTTGGTAGCATAGTATCAGTGGTTGAATTTGTAGAGAACTACACTCTACAGCCACAACATGAGGTGCAATCATAGTATTACAACTCCACATAGGTTTTGATATTTGTGCACATAGCATTCATACATGACGCTGAAAGTACAAAGGACGAAAGGAAGGTATTGAAGGAGTATCACTTTTATATTAGTGATGATCACATGCATTCTCTAGAGTTCATGCAAGGTTGCTTTCAGATGTTCTATAATCATTTGGCTCAGAGGGGCATATCATACAATCGACATATAATATGGTCAGATAACTGTTTAGCACAGTTCCAGAATGCACACATGTTCTACCGATTGTGCAGGATGCATCTCACTACACGTGTTCAACATATGTGGAACTTTTGTGAGGCCGAACATGGAAAGGGGGAGATGACGGTGCAGGAGCATGTGTGAAAAGAGCATTAGCATGAGAAGAGTTAAAGTATAAAGATAGTGCATAGTTGACAGATGCAAGATCAATTGTTGAGTGGTGTAATGGTTCGATGGGTCTAGGTAATGAAGGTACGTCTTCATTTCATAGATTTTTTTGGTTGATGGATGATACTAACATTGCACCATATGAGGATTGTTTTACACTAACATGATCGAGTGAGTTTCACTCTTTCCTTAGCTCAAATGTAGGTTCATGGAGTATTAATACACGTAAGATGGCATGCTTTTTCTCTTCATGTACAATGCAAGCCTGAAATGATTGTGAGTTAGGGGAGTGCGTTGAAAAATGGTTGACAAGTTATCTTAGCCCACTTCACACGTATCACCCTCTGATGGCATTGGAACTAACACAGATGGAATCATCGGTCGACTTTGACCATGTATCGAATCTAGTTCAACTAGGTAATATATCTACTTGCTTAGTATTTGAAATTCCATATTGTTATCTTACTTTGTAATGTATTCATAATGTTGACTAATTTCAAGAGATATGCCACACATATAAATATAGGGCATGTTTATGCAGTTATTGCAGATGAAGACAACGAAGAGGGTACAGACTATTACTTGTGTCGTTGTGCTAAGGAAAAAGAGAAATTGGAATCCCCAATTATAAATGGAGAAAACATTGAATAGCCTATAGGCTTAGTTGTTGTTACTCGAACATGGCTGAGAAGGTACCAACATAAGAGTGTTGAACATTGGTTGTTTGAAGAATTTGACACGCATCGTAAGATTCTTCATTACTCAAACCTTGTCGTGGCATCCAATGTTCATTTGAGAAAATATCAGGGTAGAACTTTGAACAAGACCTTGTGGAAGGTCTGTGAGTCTGATCATGAGGCAATACTTGACACAATAAAGAGTAGAGCAGACCCGGATGGTTCATTGGATTAATTTGTAAGTATTTGCACAACAGTGTTTTAAGTCAATCTAGGTTGGTAGGATATGAGGTTGCAATGTCATGTTAGCATGTTGTCAATTTGGTGTAATAAGCCTTGAATTGCCTAAATGTGAAAATGTATGTAAATTCGTAATGTAAGGGTCAAGATGATGTAATGAGGCCATCACAAGGTCACTAGTTTAGGTATGGAGTCATTTACATTAATATGTCAAAAGTTGCACATAACAATGTAATGTTGTCAAACCAAAAGTTGTCATTTTGCAAATACTTAGAATTTGAAGGGTCACACTTGTAAAAGAAGTTGAAAAGTGGTTGTAGTTGGTTGAGGAGGTTGATATGCCTTCAAAAAGGCCTTGTGAATGTTGTATGTTGTTGGCAATCATACTTTTGAAAGCAGGAGCACCAACTCCATTTTTTCAACACTTGAACCCTTGTGGTTTCTATTATTTGGTCATTTGATCACTAAGGGTGTTCTTAGATGGTTTTAGGTCATTCTATTTCATTTAATAAGGATTTAATACCATTTTTGTATGTATTAGGTCAATTGAGTCATGATGTAAAGAAGTTGATCAATAAGGGGATTCATGTGGTGAACCTTGTAATTTAAGTGTTTTAGGGTTATTTGTGTTAAATAAGAGCTTTACAGACCATTTATCATGTAATAGGCATGTTTACACTAGGAATGGTCCTCTTTCACACCCAACGCAGAATCACTTCGAGCTACGTTCAACTGGATCAATCCCTTAAGGGTCTAAAGGGAAAAATGCTTGCAAACTTAAGTATGAGGTTACTCAGACACCATGACACTTAGAAAATTTCTATCTAATCCTATTGGATCACATTGGGCTCCTCTACAATAACCTCTCTCAGTTTTCATTATCTTAGACTGGTTTTCCCATAGTCTCTAGTTTTTAGGTGATTGAAAAAGTGTCAAATGGAAGTAGTGGAAAGTTGCAAAGTGGTCCAATTTTTGTTCTGCAAATAATGTGACCAAATGGACTATTCCAATGCATCTAAATAGACATTTTTATGATAGGAATGGTCCTCTTTTCCACCCAAACACGCGGAATCACTCCGAGCTATGTTCAACCGGATCGATCCCTTAAGGGTCCAAAGGGAAAAATGCATGCAAACTTCAGCATGAGGTTACTTGAACACCGTGATGCTTAGAAACTTCTCGTCTAATCCTAATGGATTGTGTTGGGCCCCTCTACAATAACCTCTCTCTTTTTTTGTTATCTTAGAGTATTTTTCCCGTAGTCTCTAGTTTTTAGTTGATGAAAAAACTATCAAATGGAAGCAGTGGAAAGTTGCAAAGTGGTGTAATTTTTGTTCTGCAACTCGTGTGACCAAACAGACTATTCCAACATGTTTGAATAGGAATTTTTACGCTAGGCATGGTCCTCTTTTGCACCCAAACACGCGGAATCGCTTCAAGCTACGTTTAACCAGATCGATCGCTTAAGGGTCCAAAGGGAAAAATGCCTACAAACTTTAGCATGAGGTTACTCGAACACTGTGATGCTTAGAAATTTTCTATTTGATCCTATGGGATTATGTTGGGACCCTCTACAATAACCTCTCTCAATTTTCATTATCTCGGAGTGGTTTTCCTATAGTCTCTAGTTTTTAGTTGATGGAAAAAGTGTCAAATGGAAGTAGTGGAAAGTTGCAAAGTGGTGCAATTTTTGTTCTGCAACTTGTGTGACTAAACAGACTGTTCCAACGCATCTGAATAGGCATTTTTATTCTATTCATGGTCCTCTTTTGCACCCAAACATGCGGAATCACTCCGAGCTATGTTCAACCGGATCGATCCCTTAAGGGTCCAAAGGGAAAAAAGCATGCAAACTTCAACATGAGGTTACTTGAACACCGTGATGCTTAGAAAATTCTCGTCTAATCCAACTAGATTGCGTTGGGCCCCTCTACAATAACCTCTCTTAGTTTTTATTATCTCAGAGTATTTTTCCCGTAGTCTCTAGTTTTTAGTTGATGGAAAAACTATCAAATGGAAGCAGTGGAAAGTTGCAAAGTGGTGTAATTTTCGTTCTGCAACTCGTGTGACCAAACGAACTATTCCAACATGTTTGAATAGGAATTTTTACACTAGGAATGGTCCTTTTTTACACCCAAACACGCGGAATCGCTCCAAGCTACGTTCAACCAGATCGATCCCTTAAGGGTCCAAAGGGAAAAATACCTACAAACTTCAACATGAGGTTACTCAAACACCGTGATGCTTAGAAATTTCTTGTTTGATTCTATGGGATTATGTTGGGACCCTCTACAATAACCTCTCTCAGTTTTCATTATCTCGGAGTGGTTTTCCTATAGTCTCTAGTTTTTAGTTGATGGAAAAAGTGTCAAATGGAAGTAGTGGAAATTTGCAAAGTGGTGCAATTTTCATTCTACAACTTGTGTGACCAAATAGACTATTCCAACACATCTGAATAGGTGTTTCTATGCTAGGCATGGTCCTCTTTCACATCCAAACACGCGGAATTGCTCTGAGCTACATTCAACCGAATTGATCCCTTAAGGGTCGAAAGGTAAAAATGTCTGCAAACTTTAGCATGATGTTAGTCAGACACCATGATGCTTAGAAACTTCCCATCTAATCCTATAGGATCATGTTGGACCCCTCTGCAATAACCTCTCTCAGTTTTCGTTATCTCGGAGTGGTTTTTCCGTAGTCTCTAGTTTTTCAGTTGATAGAAAAAGTGTCAAATGGAAGCAGTGGAAAGTTGCAAAGTGGTGCAATTTTCATTCTACAGCTTGTGTGACCAAATGGAATGTTCCAACATGTCTGAATAGTCATTTTTACACTAGGAATGGTCCTCTTTAGCAACCAAACACGCGGAATCGCTCCGAGCTACGTTCAACCGGATCGATCCCTTAAGGGTCCAAAGGGAAAAATGCCTGCAAACTTCAGCACAAGGTTAATCAAACACCATGATGCTTAGAAACTTCTCGTCCCATCCTATGGGATCATGATGGGACCCTCTACAATAACCTCTCTCAGTTTTTGTTATCCTGAAGTAGTTTTCCCGTAGTTTTCAGTTTTCAGTTGATGGAAAAAGTGTCAAATGGAAGCAATGGAAAGTTGCAAAGTGGTGCAAATTTTATTTTGCAACTCGTGTGACCAAACGAACTATTCCAATGAATTTGAATAGAAATTTTTACACTAGGAATGGTCCTCTTTCACACCCAAACACGCAGAATCACTCTGAGCTACGTTCAACCTGATCGATCCCTTAAGGCTCCAAAGGGAAAAATGCCTGCAAACTTCAACATGAGGTTACTTGGACACCGTGATGCTTAGAAACTTTCCATATAATTTTATAGGATCTCGTTGGGCTCCTCTACAATAACCTCTCTCAGTTTTCATTATCTCGTAGTGGTTTTCCTGTAGTCTCTAGTTTTCAGTTGATGGAAAAAGTGTCAAATGGAAGCAGTGGAAAGTTGCAAAGTTGTGCAATTTTCGTTTTGCAACTCATGTGACAAATCGACTATTCTAAAGTTTTTGAATAGGCATGTTTACATTAGGCATGGTCCTCTTTTGCACCCAAACGCGCGGAATTGCTCCGAGCTATGTTCAACCGAATCGATCCCTTAAGGGTCTAAAGGGAAAAATGCCTACAAACTTCAACATAAGGTTAGTCAGACACCATGATGCTTAGAAACTTCATGTCTAATCCTATGGAATCATGTTGGGCCTCTCTACAATAACCTCTCTCAGTTTTTGTTATTTTGGAGTGGTTTTCCCGTAGTTTCTAGTCTTTTAGTTGATGGAAAAAGTGTAAAATGGAAGCAGTGGAAAGTTGCAAAGTGGTGCAATTTTCGTTCTGTAGCTCATGTCACCAAATAGAATATTCCAATGCATCTGAATAGACATGTTTACTCTACTAATGGTCCTCTTTCACACCCAAACACACGGAATCGCTTCAAGCTATGTTCAACCAGATCAATCCCTTAAGGGTCTAAAGGGAAAAATGCTTGCAAATTTCAACATGAGGTTACTCAAACACTGAGATGCTTAGAAACTTCTTGTATGATCCTATGGGATCAAGTTGGGCCCCTCTACAATAACCTCTCTCATTTTTCATTATTTCAGAGTGGTTTTCCCGTAGTCTCCATTTTTCAGTTAATGGAAAAAGTGTCAAATGGAAGCAGTGGAAAGTTGCAAAGTGGTGCAATTTTTGTTTTGCAACTCATGTGACCAAACGGATTGGTCCAACATGTCTGAATAGGAATTTTTACGCTAGGCATGGTCCTCTTTCACACCCATGCACGCAGAATCGCTCCAAGCTACGTTCAACCGGATTGATCCCTTAAGGGTCCAAAGGAAAAAATGCCTGCAAACTTCAGCATGAGGTTACTCGGACACTGCAACACTTAGAAACTTCTTTTCTAATCTTATGGGATCAAGTTGGGCCACTCTACAATAACCTCTCTTGGGTTTTGTTATCTCAAAGTGGTTTTCCCGTAGTCTCCAGTTTTTAGTTGATTGAAAAAGTGTCAAATGGAAGTAGTGGAAAGTTGCAAAGTAGTGCAATTTTTGTTCTGCAACTCATGTGACCAAATAAACTGTTCCAACACATCTGAATAGGCATTTTTACAATAGGAATGGTCATCTTTTGCACCCAAACACGCGGAATCACTCCAAGCTATATTCAACTGGATTGATCCCTTAAGGGTCCAAAGGGAAAAATGCCTGCAAACTTCAGCATGAGGTTATTCAGACACTGTGATGCTTAGAAAATTCCTGTCTAATCCTATGGGATTGCATTGGGACCCTCTACAATAACCTCTCTTGGTTTACATTATCTCAGAGTGGTTTTCCTGTGGTGTCAAAGTTTCAATTGATGAAAAAAGTGTCAAATGGAAGTAGTGGAAAGTTGCAAAGTGATGCAACTTTTATTTTGCAACTCGTGTGACCAAAATAACTATTCCACCACATCCGAATAGGCATGGTTACACTAGGAATAGTCCTCTTTTGCACCCAAACATGCATAATCGCTCCGAGCTATGTTCAACCGGATCGATCCCTTAAGGTTCCATAGGGAAAAATCGCTGTAAACTTCAACATGAGGTTACTTGGACACCATGATTCTTAGAAACTTCTCGTCTGATCCCATGGGATTGTGTTGGGCCCCTCTACAATAACCTCTCTCTGTTTTTATTATCTCAAAGTGGTTTTCCTGTGGTGTCCAAATTTCAGTTGATGGAAAAAGTGTCAAATGGAAGTAGTGGAAAGTTGCAAAGTGGTGCAACTTTCATTCTGCAACTCGTGTGACGAAATGGACTATTCCAACACGTTCGAATAGGCATATTCACGCTAGGCATGGTCCTCTTTCTCACCCAAACATGCTGGTTTGGCTAGAAAATTTTGGAGGTAGGTTCAATTTGTTTTGGGCTCATTGGTACAAAAAACATGTAAAAAGAAAATATATATCTATGCAACCTAGAAGAATGAATTAGGATTATAATATCACATATGATCATATAAACAAAAAAATCACCATAAACTTGAATGTCATTTAGAACAACAAAATTGAGAAAAAAAGTGTTTATACCCTACAAAAAAATGTGAATAAAATCACACTGATTTTTGTGTGAAAAAAAACCATGAGACCATAGCTTGTTGCTTACTATTATGCTTTGATAGATTTTTTCCAAGCATCCATAGCTTGTTCAAAAGTACTTTTTTTAGGCTTTTAGCCATAGCAGTAAGGTAGTGAATTGTTTGATAAAATGCATTGGTAGACATGTATGAAAAATGTGGTAGCATAGACAAGGCAGTGAACTGTTTGAAAAAATGCCTCAAAGAAATGTGGTCTCATGGTGATGGAATGGCATGACGAATGCCATGACAAGAAAATTTCTATGGATTTTCATGGCATTCCACCACCATTGAGACCACATTTATTTGAGGCTTTTATTCAAACAGTTCGCTACCTTGTCTATGCTATTGCTTATTAAATTATGCTTTGATAGATTTTTTCCAAGCATCGATAGCTTGTTTGGAAGCACCTATTTTAGGATTTTAGCCATAGGAGAAAGGAGGTGAACTGTTTGATAAAATTATTTGGTAAACACGTATGAAAAATTTGGTAGCATAGACAAGGCAACAAACTATTTGAAAAAATGCCTCAAAGAAATATGGTCTCATGGTGATGGAATACCATGACAAGCAAATTGCTATGGATTGTCATTGAATTCCACCACCATTGAGACCACATTTCTTTGAGGCTTTTATTCAAATAGTTCACTAGGCCTTGTCTATGCTATTTCTTATTAAATTATGCCTTGATAGATTTTTTCCAGGCATCCATAGCTTGTTTGGAAGCACCTATTTTAGGATTGTAGCCATAGCAACAAGGAGGTGAACTATTTGATAAAATGCTTTGGTAAACAATTATGAAAAATGAGGTAGCATAGACAAGGCATTGAACTATTTGAAAAAATGCCTCAAATAAATGTGGTCTCATGGTGATGGAATGCCATGATGAATGCCATGACAAGAAAATTGCTATGGATTGTCATGGCATTCCACCACCATTGAGACCACATTTCTTTGAGGCTTTTATTCAAACAGTTCCCTGCCTTGTCTATGCTATTTCTTATTAAATTATGTTTTCATAGATTTTTTCCAAGCATTCATAGCTTTTTTGGAAGCACCTATTTTAGGCTTTTAGGCATAGGATCAAGGAAGTGAACTATTTGATAAAATGCTTTGGTAAACACGTATGAAAAATGTGGTAGCATAGACAAGGTAGAGAACTGTTTGAAAAAATGCCTCAAAGAAATGTGGTCTCATGGTGATGGAATTCCATGACAAGAAAATTGCTATGGATTGTCATGGCATTCCACAACCATTGAGACCACATTTCTTTGAGGCTTTTATTCTAATAGTTCACTGCCTTGTCTATGCTATTGCTTATTAAATTATGCTTTGATAGATTTTTTCCAAGCTTCAATAACTTATTTTGAAGCACCTATTTTAGGCTTTTAGCCATACCAACAAGGAGGTGAACTGTTTGATAAAATTCCTTGGTAAACATGTAAGAAAATTTTGGTAGCATAGACAAGGCAGAGAACTATTTTAAAAAATGCCTCAAAGAAATGTGGTCTCATGGTGATGGAATGCCATGACAATCCATAGCTTATTTGAAAGCACCTGTTTTAGGCTTTTAGACATAGCAGCAAGGCAATGAACTATTTGATAACATGCTTTGATAGACATGTATGAAAAATGTGTTAGCATAGACAATGCAGTGAACTCTTTGAAAAAATACCTCAAAGAAATGAGGTGTCATGGTGATGGAGTTCCATGACAATCAAAAGCATTTCATTGTCATGGCATTCCATCACCATGAGACCTCATTTCTTTGAGGCATTTTTTCAAAGAATTCACTGCCTTGTCTATGATATTGCTTACTATTATGCTTTTGACAGATTTTTTCAAAGCATCCATAGCTTGTTCAAAAAAACTTGTTTTAGGCTTTCATCCATAGCAACAAGGCAGTGAACTATTTGAAAAAATGCTTTGGTAGACATGTATCAAAAATGTGGTAGTATAGACAAGGCAGTGAATTGTTTGAAAAAGTTCCTCAAACAAATGTGGTCTCATAGAATGCCATGACAAGCAAATGCAATTGGCAGTTGCTCCTAGTTATTAGTTATGCAATATGAAGTAATTGCATAACTGCTTAGGTTGACTTTGTAAAAACTATATATTGTAATTGAAATTTTTTCATCTGTCAACATTTAGTTATTAGTTACACAATCTGAAGCAATGCTTTGAGTTTGAAATATGTGCAATGCAATGTAATCAATGATATGAATATAAACTACAAAAATCTATTTTTTACAATTTATTAGCTAAACTCTTTATTTTATTTGATCTCTATATCTCTATGCTATGGAAATTCCTTTAAAAAAAAAAAAAAAAATTTATCTCATAAATTGTTCTACTTTTTTTTACCTTTTTTTTTTAAATCTGATTTTTCCAATTTTTTCTAGACTTTTTCCTGATTTTCAAAAATCTTATACTTTTGGTTTGTCAAATTTTTCCCCAAAATATTTTTACTGCTATGGTATAAACACATATCTTTTTGTAATATCAAGGATACTTTTTGAAACTTCCATGCATTGCTAATCAAAAAGGAAAACTCTTTTGCCTAATCTGTATGCAGCCATGCTTTTGACATTGTTAAAAAGAGCAAATATGGACACCATCGATAAAAAAGATTTGTATTAACCAAATATCCATGTACACATACATCAATATATGTCAATATAAGTATAAATTATAGTTACAAAATAGCCATATAGGCTTACGCTTGAATGCCATACAGGCATACAATGTCAAATATATCCAATACAAGATATGTACAAAATTGCCATGTCTAGGCATACAAGAAAGGGCTCTAGAATCAAAATTCATTTCTCTCCATGCTCTCGAAATAAAAAATTTCCCTTTGTTTGGCGATCTGATGGCGATAAGTCTGTGTGTTATTTATGATGTGCTCAAGGAGGGCTCCTGCTGCTCCTCCTATAGTTTAGCTCTTGGTGAAGTCTTAACTGTTACAACAAGAAGTAAAGACATTAATATATAGAAATTACATTATAAGAAATGATATATATAACAAAATAATCACTTATTTCCATCTCATGATCACTCTTCATGATGGAAATATTTGCATGTCGATGCTCAGGCGTGCTCAAGCCCTGTATAAACCATCCAAATAGGAATTAAACTATGAATCAATAATGGTTTGATTTTTCACTAGAATTAACATCTATAACAACAAATGTAAATTGAAATTTAGTAATTTGCCTCATAACTCCTCTATCAAATCCATGGAGGATTATATAGCGGATGAAACACTGATATCCATTGCCCTTGTAACATTTGGAGGTGTTTCCACAACCAACATCTGAATATAAAACAACAAATTATTCAATCAAAAAAAAGTTACAATAGCAAGATCCATGTCATGACTTATAATGTATGAGATCTAATGAACAAAATTTTGAGTACAAGTATTAAGCTATGTAATTCTGGTAGGCTTTGGCACTTCGATAGGAAGACCAAGAATGATGGGGAGAAGAACACATACTCCATTTTGAAGGATGGGAAGACTTACAACCTTTCACCTCTCTTATAAGAAGACAAGGAAAAGCATGAAGGGCGTAGTGTTTTGATGGTGGGTGAGAAGGAGTTCATGAATACCTTGAACGAAGGAGGAGGAAGAGGATTCTTCCTGATTATGAAGCCAAAAAGAGAAGCAGATCTGCCCACAAAGAAGAAGGAAGATGCACCAAACGAAGTCCAAGAGTTGTTAGAAAGGTACAAGGACATAACGGTGAATGAATTACCTAGTTACCTACCTCCCATTAGGGATATAAGCCACCATATTTATTTGATTCCAGGGGTTGCAATTCCTAATAAGGTTGCATACAAGATGACACCTGCTCAAAATGAGGAGATTGCAAGACAAGTGCAAGAGTTCATGGATAAAGGGCTGGTGAGGAAGATTTTGAGCCCATGTGCTATTCCTACTATCGTAGCACCAAGGAAGGATGGGAATTGGACACTTTACACTAATTCAAGAGCCATTAATAGGATCGTGCAATCAGATATAGGTTCCCGATGCCAATAATGGAGGACCTCATGGATTGTCTATCAAGAGCATCTTACTTTTCCAAGATTGATCTAAAGAGTGGGTACCATTAGATAAGGATCAGAGAGAGGGATGAATGGAGCACAAGTTTTAAGACTAATGAAGGGCTCTATGATTGGTTGGTGATGCCCTTTGGGTTATCAAATGCCCCTAGTACATTTATGCACCTTATGAATGAGGTATTGAGACCTTTCATTGGAAATTTTGTTGTAGTTTATTTAGATGGCATCCTTGTGTTTAGCAGATCTAAAGAAGGACATTTGAAGCACCTTGGCATGGTACTAAGGAGGTTACAAGAGGAGAAGTTGTTGATCAACATGGAAAAGTGTGAATTCATGAAGGAAGAATTAGTCTACCTTGGTTTTGTCATCTCCAAGGGAATTTTGAAGATGGATCCTTCAAAGGTGCATGCTATTCTTACTCAAGTCCAACACCAAAATCATGTGAGAAGCTTGCATGGAATTGCAAGCTTCTATAGAAAGTTCATCAAGAACTTTAGCCAAATTTGTGCACCAATCTTGGACACCATCAAAGGAGGTAACAAAGGTATGTTTTCTTGGACCAATGAGGCTAATAAAGGGTTTGAATATCTAAAAATGAGAGTAGCACAACAACCTATAATTGTGCTCCCTGATTTTGATAAAGTTCTTACCATTGAGTGTGATGCTAGCAATCAAGCAATAGGGCCTATTTTGAGCCAAGAAGACAGACTGGTTGCATTTTACAATGAGAGGTTGAATGAAGCAAAGAGGAAGTATTATTCCTATGATTTGGAATTGTATGCTATAATCCAAGCCCTCAAAAAGTGGAGGCACTACTTGTTACCTAAATAATTTTTTGTTTATACTAATAATCATGCCTTGAGTTCTTTGAATGCATAGGACAAACTCAGTCATAGGCATATGAATGGGTAGAGTCTTTGCAAGCCTATACTTTCACAATAAAGCATAAGAAGGGCCAAGAAAATAAGGTGGGAGATGCTCTCAATAGAAGGTCACTTCTAGTGCAAGAGATCCAACTCTAAAGCATGGGGGTTGAAGCATTGAAGGATATTTATCATGAAGATTCATATTTCAAGGAGGCATATAATGTTTGTGAGCAGCATTTGAATTATTTTCATGGTGAATTCTCTAACTTTTTATTGCAAAATGGTTTTCTCTTCAAAGGAAGCCAATTGTGTGTACGCAAATATTCAATGAGGGAGAATATCATAAAGGAGAAACACAGTGGGATTCTTAGAGGTCACTTAGTCCTTGACAAGACATTAGAACAAGTTAGGAGATTTTACTATTGGCCAAAGTTACAGGTGGATGTGAGAAGGTATGTGGAAGGCTGCATAATATGTCAAAGGGCAAAGGGAACTTCATCAAATGCAGGACTCTATAAACCACTGCCCATTCCTAATAGGCCTTCGAAGTGTGTAAGTATCAACTTTGTCTTGGGGCTGCCTAGAACCCAAAAAGGTTTTGATAGTATCTTTGTGGTAGTTGATAGATTTAGTAAGATGGCACATTTTCTTCCTTGAAAATGCACCAATGATGCATCTCATATAGCAGGTATTTTCTTTAAGGAGGTTGTTAGGATACATGGACTGCCTTTAAGCATTGTTTTTGAAAGGGATTCTAAATTCATTGGTCACTTTTGGACGAACTTGTGGAAGAAACGCAAGGCAAAATTTTTTCCTTTAGTTCAGCATACCATCCAAAAATGGATTGACAAACTAAAGTTATGAATAGATCATTGGGAAACCTCTTAAGATGCCTTACGAAGGAGCATGGATAAGCTTGGGATCTGATTTTACGTCAGGCTGAATTTGCATATAATGACTCCATGAATAGGAGCATTGGTAGAAGCCCTTTTGAGGTAGTCTATGGCATGCATCCTAGAGGGCTCTATGAACTAAGAGATCTACAAGGAGTTGCTAGGAGAAATGCTCAAGGTGAGGACTTTGTTGTTATAATCAGGAATATTCATTAACAAGTGAAGGAAACCCTTCAAGAGAATGTTGAGAAGTATAAGGCAAAGGCAGATTTAAAGAAGAGGAATGTCCAATTCAAGGTTGGAAACTTGGTGATGGCACACTTGAAGAAGGAGAGATTTACAAAAGGAAATTATACCAAACTCATGATGAAGAAGATAGGACCTTGCAAGGTTGTCTACAAGTTTGGCCAAAATGCTTATGAAATAGAGCTACCTCCCAGGGTGGCAATCTCTCCTATCTTCAACATTTCTAACTTGTATCCTTTCAAAGCTTTTGTGATATGATTGAGTTCTTGGTTACTATCAAGCTAATGATATGATTTATGTTACTAAATTTGTTTAAGGTGTATAAGACAGGTTTGGTGACTTTGATGGTTGGATGGGTGACTATTATGAAGCGCTTTGAGAAAATTGGTGATTAACCACAAGATGATAATCAAGATTTTGTCGTAGCAGGAGTTTGTAACCTATAAATAGACTGTTGCAGTCAAAATATGGTGAGTATAGTGCTTGTTAATGGACTGATAATAGTGAGTTATGGTTTAATTAATTTATTGCCTTGGTGAATAAATGAAAGGATGGATTGTTCAAGTATCAATAATCAGGTTTATGTTGTTTTTATGGTGGTTGAGAATGATGTGAGTCTAATTGATTAAGTCAAATTTTTCTTTAATATGGTTTTTTCTTTGAATGAATCAATTGGAATATTGATTAGTGGAATGATGAATGATGGCCTATGGAATCACTAAGAGAATTTGAGTGGGATTTGGTTGAATGAAAAGTAGATTTATGATGAAATTATATTTGATCTTCTCTTGATTCTATTTGGGATTGAAAACCCTTGAAGAAATGATGTTGATGGTGTTTGTTGGATGCTCTGCATCAGATGTACCCTGATGATTGAGTGTTTTGATATGATGCTTTGCATCACTAACTACCTTGTCTATGCTATTGCTTACTATTATGGTTTCATAGATTTTTTCCAAGCATCCATAGTTTGTCGTGGTGATGAACCTTTGCAATCACATGCCTCCATGTCAAGTAATTGCATCGTGTTGCTTATGTTGACTTTCTAAACAACTGTATTGTACATTTTAATTTTTTTCATTTATCAACATCTAGTTATTAGTTATGGAATTTGAAGTACTAATGCTTTGAGTTTGAATGATGTGTAATGCAACATAACCAACAATATGAATATAAACTACACAAATCTATTGAGTAGAATTAATTAGTTAAGTTTTCTTTATTCTATTACCTCTATGTACATTTGAGTGAATCCACTGGCACTAAGAGGTGTTTTCTTGAAACCACCAATATTAGCCTATTCAACATCCAAAATCACATGTATTAAAATAGCATTTGTAAAACAATGCAATTAACATGTAATAAATTTATAATTGTATACTAGTTGTACATACCCCACAGATAGGTGTACTGCAGAAATAAGTAGGTGGACTGGTGTATCCAGTCTCAACACTATGACCCTGCAATTTTATTAAAATAATAAAACTAAATTAGTTAATCATGTGTTTCAGAATAGAAATTTAATAAATTAAATTCAATGAACATGCTGACTTTTACCTGACTATCAATGCCATATGCATGATGCAAAATGTTAGTCATCCTCTCCATCCCCGTAGCAGCATTCAGATCATGTGTAGAAACATACGGATCTTGTGTAGTAGCATACAAATCCTGCATAGTAGCCTCTTATGTTCCGGTGGGGTAATATGAACAAGTAGCCCCACAAGATTGACACACATGGGTTTGAAGGCCACCACCCGAAGACTCCCCTAGATGGCATTGTACAATAGCGCTACTATGATGGATGACACTCCGGGTCAAAGTGTTGATCACCTGCAATGTCTCTACGTCAACACTCTCCTTCACAACAACAGGCATAACAATGTGCTCACGAGGTGGCCTAGCAAGAGGTTGTCTCCCTTGTTGAGTAGGATCTGGCTATGCACCGGGCCTATCCTGAGCTGACCCCCCACCTCTCCCCTGGTACTCCCTCATATCGAAATAATTTGGGATTTGGTTCAATACGAACTCACTATATAGTTTCCTAAGAAAATATTGGGGGACTTCACAATTATTCCATGGTGGGTAATCAAAGACCAAATACCATATATCATAAAAATGGTTCCTAATCTATTGGTGGTGGCACCAATGAATTGGAAACCTCTTTGCATTGAGAGTAAGATTTTGATTTGTTTTAGGGTTAGTGAATAGAGAGCACAAATCACCTTTAGTAATTTTTAAATCTTTTTCTTGTTTATATGATAATTTGTCTACATAATATGCCCTAGCTACTTGCCTCCTATCTTGCCATCTAGATATTTGCTGGGTAATTGCATCTACATTTTTTAACATCTCTTTCAATGAATTTGCTAGACACATTCTTTCTGTGGTTGAAGCATTTGGATCACTCAACCTACTGATAAGATCCTCAAGTTGTTTTCTATTGTTGTCAATTTCACTCCTCATATTTTCTTGAGTGCCAAGAGGGTATTGAGTGATTGGTGGGGGAGGTTGATTTTGTTGTTGAGGTTGATTTTTTTGAGGATTTTGTTGTTGAGGATTTGCCTCCTCTTCTTGGTGAGGATTTGCATTATTTCCTACAAATTAAAAAATATATATATATAACCTTAAACAAACAAAATCAATTTCAAACTAAGAAATTAAAAACAGTAGACAATACTTACCTCCCACACCTCTTTGTCATTGTGGTGCCATATTTGCAAAGAAAATCGAATTGTTGATAAAATTTGTAGAAATCCTTCCTCCTAGAATGCGAGTACGAGAGTGGGGGTTTTTGGCTGTGGGTAGAGAGAAATAGTAAATAGAAAACATTTGATAGTTTTAAATTTTATTTTTTGCTTTTAAAACACAACACAAGCACGTTATAACGCACTCACGTTATGGGCTCATTATGGCCGAGCCTCAGGCTCGGCACACAACACCATAACATGAGCACGTTATAATATACTCACGTTATAGCACATTTACATTATGAATTTTCAAAAAAAAAAATTGAAAGTGGCCACAAATTTGCTACCCATCTCCATGCACCCGCCCTGGCATGATATATTGTTTTATTTGCATTGCATTCTTTTTCTTCTTTAATCAACACATTAAATTTAGCATAATGGAAGCAAATGTTAGTAAATACAATCTACTATTCATTATTCACATATTTTATCCAAAAACTAAATTACATATTACTTATATATATTAAATCATATGCAACATAAAATGGTAAAATGATATAATATGGAATGTAAATGAAATGTGGGAATGGGTATGAAGACATATGAAATAGGCTAAAACATGGCATAAAATGAGACATAAATGGCTCTCATAATTCCCCCCAACTTAACATATTGCACGTCCTCGTGCAATCTTTACTATTGAGAGGTTGTGATTTGGACTATGATCATAAGTTTGAATTGATTGTACCTTCTTCACCCTTGACTATTATAGCTCATTCATCATCACAAATTCTTTCTAGCAGTTCTCTTCATAGAAATCTCCTTGTATTTTCTTTTGTTTGCCAATATTATTTTCATTTTTTTTCAATATTCATCCTCTTTTAATTTTTTTTTTCACCATTTTTTTTTTCATTTTTCATTGGCATTTTTTCTATAGCATTATTTTCTTGAAATGCTATAAGTCCATATACATGAGCTATGCAAAATAGGTGAATATGAGAGATAATTTGAATGATTATGAGAGACAATATGGATACTATGATGGGTTATGTAAGGATAATGATGGGTGTAAAGATAGATAAGGATGGTATACCTCCCCCCAACTTAAAGGGTTGACCATCCTCGAACAATAAGAAGAGGATAGGTGGAATGTTGCTTATATGATTAATATTATAAGGAATATTAATAAATTTAAGAGATAAAATAATGAAAAATAAAATTGATTGTTTTACCAACTTGCATGCTAGGATCTGGTAGCCAAAATAACTTAGCAATTGTGAATATCCAATAAGGAAGGAACCAAAAACTACAACACTTGGAAGATCACCACCTGACTGAAGCATTATAGAACATACTTTAGGTATTTGTATCTCTCCTTTTATTGGCTAACACCTCAACTAAATGTGTAGCATGTGCTCAAAGTGATCAAGGAATGTTGGGGTATGTGCAAGATCATGATGGGAAAAAAAGTGGCAATATGATGGGTATGTGGTTGACTATTTTTTACCCAAAATTGATTAAATGAAAAGAGTTTTTGAAGGAGATTCTTAGCTTTCCACTTAAATAAATTATGCTTTACTTTGAATTTAATAAGTAATTATTATTCATTTTCTATTCAAACTATGACTAAAGTCTTGATTGATGGGTTGATTGAACATCTATAGCTTTCAAACGGTATCATATTTTTTGAATCCAAAACATGTATCACATTTTATGCTTCACATACTATAGGATTAAAAAAAGAAAAATTGAATTTCATGAATTTTTGATATTAGAAGTTAAAAGGTGAATTGAGACACACATTTTTATATTTTTTAAAAGTTGTAATAAAAAAATCATAATTAATTACTTGGAAAAAAATTACAAAAAAATATGCATCACATCGGGACACGAGTTCTCTAATTATATCTAAAATATTATAAGAAAATATTATCATTTTATTGTGGTTAGGGTGGTTAGATAAACACCTAGTTCTTGGCTACTTTTCCCTAAATTTGCGGTACCACCTCATTGAAATTTCAAATTTTCACCAAAATAGATTTTATTTTTTAAACAAACCTAGTAGTTTTGAAACTACATTAATTTTTCTACAAATTCTATTCTTATATATTTTTGAAATAATATCGATAATTTATTCAATTTTTTATGTCAAGTTGCTTAACTCTGAATTTTCTAAATTTTTTGCCACTTAAGGGCCTGTTTTTTCCATGATGATCCTGTACATACCCGTTGATCACAACAAAATGGAAAATAGCCACATGGGGGAGTGACAAGAGGTGCTAGAGGCGCCCAGATAGAGATAAAGAACCATAGAAGCATTTGAGTGTACCTGAAAAATGATTAGCCAAGAGAAAGAACACCAATTATTGCATATTATTTTTCTTTTTTATTTTCTTTTTTTTTGTCATTTTTTCATTTTTTTCAATTTTGATAACGACAAGTGACCATTGGCAAGCTAGTTTTCAATCACTTACCACTTAGTGGTGCTATGAAAACAATTTTCACCACTAAGAATTTTATTCAACTACAATTTGCTAGAAATTGGCTTTCAAATTGTAGTTGTGTAACAATGCCTGAAGGTTTTCATTGTTAGAATTTATTACTTTTTTCATTTTTTTCTTTTCTTTTCATTTTTTTCTCTTCATGATAAGTTGCATATAAAATGGAAAAATAAAATGAAACTCTCATGTGGATGACAAAATGATACCATCCAAATCCTAGAGTTCCATCTAAATCCCTTCAATAATAGGAACTGTGAATTGCTTGCAATGCTTGAAAGAATGACCAATAATAACCTTAACACAATATAGAACATAGAACCATTGCTACAGACAATATTGATCTCATTTAGCTCATCTCACCATATCTGGAAGGTGATTGGATAACTTTGGAATCCATTCCCACTCACTTGGTTGAAATAATTACCCACAACGGCTGCAATCTTCGAAAGACATGCTACCTTATGATGACCAATTTGAAACAAATCACGAAGCTAAGATATCCTTTCTTCTTAAGTATGAGAGATATCCATAACTATTCCCAAAGTTGTATAAAAAGCTAGAGTGCAAATAATGAAACTTCATTACCAAAGATAAGGTTGCATAGTGAAAGACTAATTGGAGTCTCTCATCTTGTCAAATGTAGCCAAACAACTTTAGGTAGGTGAATACTATCTCAAAGTGTGAGGATCTACATTATATTATATTCAAGCTTCTTGATTATGTCTTCAAGTTGTCTCTAATTGTGTAGCTCAAGAACATAGTGTTGATGGTGTTTTCTAAGAACATAGCACATTGATGGTATTTTCTGCACAACAACAACTCAGACAAGATACTGTAAGTATCCTATCTCTCTTGAAAGGTAAATCTCTATTAGCAAGCTTCAAGAGATAACCCCAAGATCTCTAATGCTAGATCTTGATAATGCATAAACAACTTAGTGATATGTGAAAAAGTTGGTAATCGCTAGGGGCCTTACAAATGAACAATGTTGGAAGTGTACTTTCATCAGATGCAACAATATGGTGATGATTTCAGTCCTAAAACTAACCTAGATTCAAAATAAACAAAAAAAGAGATAAGGGTTTTAGAGAGATTCAACTCTAAACTAACTCCTAAGATCAATCACAATAATGATGAATGCTGCAAGTGGATAGATTTCCAATAAAACCACTCTTTTCTTGATCAAGGACAAGCCCACAACTCTATAGAAATGGTGCAATCTTCTAAGGAAACTGAAGATTTTTTAGACTATGAATATTCATCCACATACCCAATAACTGGCACAATGTAAACAAGCATCCACAGTTGAACTTAGCACAAAATAAGGTGCAAACTAACTTTACACAAAAAATTACAATTAGCAAATTGCTAAAAGTATGGACCAGAGATCGATCAACACCATTAACATTTTACAATTGTTGCAAAAGAGCTGAAATCTAATATCTAACATTGAGAATTAAGAACAAGAAACCATAAAATATCAAAGTGTAAAAAAAACCTTACCAAATCAACAATCCAATTGCATTAACTTCTCCAACATTACATAACAATTTCCTATCTCTCCTCTCTTCTATAGCTATTGACTTCTCTAACTTAGCCAATTCTAGATTTTACAACCTCGAGTAAGCTCTTCTAACCCCTAAATCTAACCCCTTACAAATGAGAAGGTAGTGGCCTTTTATAGAAAATTACATTTTGAATCAAAGTTCAGGATTAAATCAATCCAATGGAGCAAATTGCACCTCTACAAGCATCTAGCAATTACATTTAATTTGGGAGATCATGGTACATCATCATCCAATTGCATAAAAGAAAATACATCATGGAGCAATGAGAAAACAATATTATGCCAACTTGTCATTAATGAAAATTATAATTGGATGATGAAATCAGCTTCACATGTCTTCCAAAAACTCTTTCTAGTTGTAGATAGTTTGGGCATAAATTCATATGCAAGTCCCACTTTTAAAATTTGAATTGAACTCTTCCATATTTCCCCTATTGGCACAAATCCATATGCAAGTTCCCCTTTTAATAATTATTTAATCTTGAAAAATGTATATTATCATTAGTAGCTCACATGTTAAAAATCCTATCCAAATTAAACTTGAATAAAATTTTGGCATTTTTAAAAAAAACTTGCATTTTTATATGGAAACTTTCCATTTTCAGAAATTTTTCCATTTTTCAAAATTTTTTCTCCATCTCAAAATTTCATTTTTCAAGAACATTTTAAAATTTCAAGGAAAAAAATTTCATTTTGGAAAAAATTACATTTTGGGAGAAGAGTACGTTTGGAAAAATCATTTTTCAAATTTGTTTTCCATTTTTTGGAAAATTTTGAGTTTTTGAGAGGGTATTGAAATTTTCCAAAAATGGAAATTTCGAGAATTTCCATCAAGGACGGAAATTCCTGAATTCCCTGCAGGGTCAAAATCCCTTAAACTTCATAACTTTTTTTCTAGAAGGAATTTTCAAAAAATTCAAAAAGAAACCCTACCTAATTTTTCATCCTCTATCCATGGGTACAAAAAATATTTACATATAACATTGAAAATTCACTTGAAAATCCCCATTTTCAAATTCCAACACTTGTGAGTTTCCCCTAGAGCCTCAAAATATTGTCCTCATCAAACCTAGTTTGGACTCAATCCTAAAATAACCTCCCAAGAAGAGCAAAACCAAAATTTGACCAAGCCAAGATGTAGAGATGCAAAAGAAAAAAGAGGTTCCCTACCTTCGGTGGGGCATGTGTGCAAAAATTGCACAACACATAGCACCACAAGATTCATGGATCTCATAGACCAAGTTGCATATTGTCTTCCACAAGGTTCTAGCATCAAGAGAAGTTCTATTGATGAATATTGAACACTTTTTCCAAAGAATCCTCTTGTGATCTCTAAGAGAGGAACACAAAAGAAACTTGAGGTTCCTCATACCACTAACAAGGCCACAAAATGTGCTTTTGAATGCTTGTGTAGAGAACCAATATGAACTGGTACTAGTGACAAAGTGTTAGGTAACCCAAAGAAGAAAACCTGCAACCATATTCTCAAGACCAGGCATATCAAGTATAGTAATTCAATATCATCCATTTTAATGACTCCACTATTATAATTTATTTATCATTAGAAAATGGAGGGTAGAGTTATTAAAATGTATACTTAAAAAAATGGATGGATAAATTCTATTAAAACGATTGCTTATGTAGAATATAATCCAATTAACACAAGAATACATACCTTGATTTGGTCCAACGCTCACATATGTGGTTTTATTAGAAGCAACAAATAAAAAATTTTAAAAAAGGCTTTATTAGCAATCACCCAAATATTTTAAAAAATTCAATGGATTCCCCCCCAACTTAATTTCATACTATAAAATCATGAGGGTATTAGGATAATCCAATGGATCAAGAAAGATAATGACATATTTAATAATACCTCGCTCAATGAAAATCATCTTTTGTAGCATGTTCAATATGGTTATTAATGCATTCAAACCCATCTATTTGTGCTTAATTAATTAATTATTGGTGGTCCTAAATCAATAAGTGTGTGTGGGATATGTATTTTGACCATAGGTCTCCAAAGATCTAGATGCTTAAGTATAAAAATATTTATAAATGATAGATCTTGTAGGAGGTTATTGTGTATCTCATGCAAATCTTGAATCATTAAGGCATATAGTTTTCCTTTTATTATTGCATGGTTAATTTCAACACACACATTTATGGGTTCAATAGTAAAATAAGAATTATATTGAGACATTGCTTTATGTGTGTGAATGCCTTCTAAATGGTGTGATTTGTTAAGTAGATAAGAAGAACTACATGAATTATCTTTTAATTGATCATATTATTCTTCAAACTTATTTATACCAAAATCACATCCATTAGTTGTTTTGAGTTGAGATCCACCAATTTCAAGCATATTAACAAAATTTAAAGGAATCATTAAAATCTCATTATTATATGCAGTTTGAACCAAACCACCTTATTATGTAATGTTTTATTAGGCATTGTAGTTTCCCTTGGTGGATATGTTAAAGTGGATGGTAGGTGATATGAATGAGATAATGAAAATGGTAAAATTTGTTGCGGATATAGAGTAGATGGTGAAGATGGTAATAGATAAGAAAGATATGGTGGAGATGGTACTGTATGGGATGGGCATGGTTGTTGTTGTGAGAATTCATTATGACATTTTTGGTAAGATGAACATTTTTTCCATTCACCATAAATATTAGGAGAAGCATTTGAAGAAACATATTGCCTTTCAAATCCAATAGAATTATAAGACATTTTAAAACCATTAAGAATACCTTGATCTCCCTGATTTTACATGTGTAGTTGTCCTCAAGTTATGAAGAAGACATTCTCACTTCCATTTTTGTTGTGTCAAGGATCACTTATAACATCTACCTCCTTCATAATGTCCTCTTAAACAATTTGACACATGCACTCAACTTCTTCCTTGCAACAATCAAAACAACAAATGGTCAAATCATCATTTTCAAAACTCCATTGTCCTAAAAATTCATCAATGATTTGTTCTTATTTGATTATAGGCATAATACCTATAAATGTTTGTGATAATGGTATTGGAAGATCAAGATTATCCAAGTTGCATGCATTAGGTAGAGTGGCTATAAAAACATCACCTTGTTTCAAGGTGATTCCCCCACCAATTTCTTCTTTTGTTTTTAAATTTAAAAGTGATGTGAACTTGAATTTCCTTGAAAATGCAAAATTTTAATTATTTTTATGTTGTTTCTTCAATTTTACTTCTTTCTATCAATTGACTCACAATAATGGGTGTGTATATGTAAATGATTTTACCTTCTAAGATCTACCTACAAATGTAAAACATGCATCTATATGATTTAAGCAATGCAAATTAGGAGTAATCACTTGAGCATGACGTTAGGTGCACAAGCTTTCATCCTAACACAATGCTCCTAACTCATCTCACTAAAGTAACCAACCTTTGACACCTTTCCCCAACAACGACGCCAAAATGATACGCCAAAACTAGGGAAAAGAGTAAAATGGATTCAATGTTTAATAATGAATTTTAGTTTGGTTTATACATGTCAATCCAGGGGTGTAAACTTGTCAAAGGTATCATGGAAATCTGCACAAGGGTTGAGATTCATGAGATGAGTGGGGATAAAGTGTAGCTAGAAAATAACCCTACAACAAATTGAAATAAAACTGGCAACAGGAACTGTGGAGAAATTATAGCAAACTATGAAATAGAAATTCAACACAAATTACTGAATTCATAATTAAATGTGAAGCACATGAGAATCAATTAAAACTATTACAAAAATAAACAAATAGATATTACATAATCTCAAGTTAAATCAATTCAAATAATATGGAAATAATGAAACACACTTTGCAAAAATAAAATAAAATATTTACATTCATTCGGTAGCTACAGAGGGGGCGCCCTTCCTCCCAATCAACCAATTGAAGAAAATAATTAAGAATCTGTAGAATTAACTTAGAATAATAATATAGAATTTTTGAACAATATGATTTCATACATTCCTTCACTTTCCTCTCATGTAGCTCATATTTATACAATAAATGTGTGCAAGCCATTTCTTATTTTCATGATACATCTCTACTATTCCATGGCTCACATTTAGTTGTTTTATTTGTTGAATACAAACATTTAGTTTTTTCATTTGTTGGAAAACAACCCACCTCAAAATGTACAAACTTAAATAGGTCACCCCAAAATATAGGAGCTTAAATAGCTCACCCTAAAATGTAGGAGCATAAATAGCTCATGGTTACAATAGAATATTATTTTTAATGTGAGGAAATTTTCCTCCATAAAATTAAATATTATTTGGTTATAACTAAATAACCAAAGTATTTTATGAGAAAATAATAAAATACACATGGCATGATATATTATTTTATTTGTACTGCATTATTTTTCTTCTTTAATCAACACGTTGCATTTAGCATAATGGAAGCAAATGTTAGTAAATACAATCTACTATTTATTATTCACATATCTTATCTAAAAAATAAATTAAATATTACTTATATATATTAAATCATATGCAACATAAAATGGTAAAATTATATAATATGAAATGGAAATAGAATGTGGGAATGGGTATGTAGGCATATGAAATAGGCTAAAACATGGCATAAAATGAGACATAAATGGATCTCATCAACAACCATAGGTAATCATGACAACAATATTTGTTCTTCTTCTAGTATCTCTCCTAGTTGTGAAGTAGATACTTTGATGTTAGACAACACAATCAATGAGGTTCATGAATATCTTAGTTGTCCCTGTGCACCTCACAAAACCCCTCTTGAGAAACAATATTCAACTATTGATCATTGCTCTACTTGCGATGAAGTCCTTTTTAGAAGAACCAACCTATGAATTTTTGAAAATATTTGGCTTGTTGTTCTCCTAAAAACTCTCCTCCTAGGAAAACTATCATGGTGCAAGATAATCATAAAGTGGCATTTGACTCCCCTTCACCAATACATCATGCCAATAAAGAAAAAATTCTTGAGGCTATGATAGCACAAGTGGGATCTCCTTTAATTAGTGAGCTTCCTAAGTCACCTTCCATTAGTGAATCACACAAAAAATTTAGAGATGTCTTGAAATTTATGATACAATCTAATCATAATAGTGTTTTGCAGCTCCACTAGGTTGTAACTTAATGACTCAAACATCAAGGGGACCCAACAACACTCCTAAAACATTACCTTTTCCTCAAAAAGTGCCAAGTGTTGAAGACCTTAAAAAGGCTCCTCCTAATATATCTATATTGGAACTCATTCAACTCTCACTAACAGTCAAACTTCTTTTTCACAAAATGTTACAAATATAGGAGGAGATCAGATCTTACATAAAATTGAATCATGTAACATCCCCCTCTTGTCCCATGCAAGCCTCCCAGTAAGAAACCACATTCCGTAAACATGAATAACCCTCACTTGAGATTCAAAATAAAAATGATCCCTTGATGATAAAGGTGATCATTAATGAAACTTTAATTAGGCACACTCTCATCAACAATGGAGTGGAAATTAATTTTTGTAGCATTAACCTCCTAAAAAAACTTAGCATGGACAAAAATCTCATTCAACTTAATGATGTTCAGATTTGTGGTTTTGACAATGTTAATAGGAAACCACTAGGGATAATCACATTACCTATAGTGTTGCCTACCTCTATCCATATCATGCAAGGACCCCTTCCATACAATCTTCTCCTAGGGATACCATGGATTCATGCTATGAAAGGAATCTCATCTACCCTTTACAATGTAATGAAATTTGAATACAACAACAAGATATACATGATTGATGTAGATGAGCAAATCTATGAATTGACTGATCACAACACTTCCAACTCCTCTAATCCTTTCATTCCTAGATTACAACTTGAACCTATAAAAGTTGGTCCTAACTCTTCACCTACAACAAAACTCTTTCATAATAATTGGGAGTCATTAGATTCTACAAATCCTTTCCATAACACTTTCAAAATCTCACCCTCATGGTCCAAAGGGTCATATACAAATGATTCATTTTCAAACACAAGTTCTAGTAGCGATTGGGGTTTCACACCTACCTTTAAGGGAAAATGTGAAATATCACAATCTCAACCCAAATAACCTTGTGTCCCATTCACTCAATTTAGTTCTACCAAATCACCCTATGTTGGTAATGTGGGCTATATAACTCCCATTCCTCATGAACGAATTCTACGTAACATTACAAAGGATGTGTGTTCTTGTAAAGAAACCAATCCTTCTCATAAACAAACAACCCCTTCACCTAATTTGGAATATTGTTATGGTATCGGTTACAATACTCCTCCTACACATGGTTTCAATGAACACATGAAAAAAACTAACATATCATACTCTTTCAAGAAATATCTAGGGCTATCTCCCTTATCTCCACTCTCCTCTCAAACTTTGCATAACACAATTCAACATCTAAAGGAGTGTGTTTCTCTTCCTTGTTCTAGAGCACCTAAATTCTCTACCTCATACTTCCTTTTATCCATTCCAGGATCACCTTTGTCTTACACTAAGTGGGGGGCATGGTTTTGATACCCTTGTCTTCATATTTCACTTGTTGTTGTCTCTTTTGATTAATTGTTAACCTTTCATGAACATGTAAGATCAAGCTTGGGATGTGTATGACATGTCTTAAGATTAAATCTCATGTGACATACTCCCTCTTTCATGACACAACTTATTGAAAACATATTTCTTGGCATAGGGCTCTTCGAATAAGATCTCATACCCTCTTCTACTTTAAATCAATTACTCACAGTAAATGTGTTAGCAACTGCTTTAAAGTGGGAGGAATACATACACAAAATATTTTTGAAAATCTTATGGTGTGATTTACTTTTTCTTGTGATGTGTCCTCTCCTTGGCACTAGTGTCATTGGTTTTGATTCCTTCCAAGAGTGTAGAATTAGTTGAAGTGGCTTGATGTGAATGAGGCATCCCATGGATAATGATCCGAAACCTTGGCTTGTCCTCTCTTGGAGATATTAGGCACAATGCTCACTAAGAAGAAGACCTTACATGAATAAAGAAAAATCCCCTTTAACAATATCCTTAAATAATAATAAAAAACATTACATTGTGGTGCCTTATCAAATTTAGTAGGAGGATAACTTTGGTATGGTTAGTATAATGGGAAACTGACACATTGGCATGAATTTCTCACTAAAGCACTTCTTTGGGATTACTCACCTCATGGATGACCTTATGTTATGTGGCCCTAGAGTGAGAACATTGTGGATTACTCACCCTATGGATGACCTAACATTTCGTGGCCCTAGAGTGAGCACATTTTTTCCACCCCATTTTTCTTTCCTTTAGCTCTTTCCATTCCATGATTGTGTGTGTTGAGGTTTGACTTAGGATATTGGATCCTAGAGGCTTGACTGCCTTCTTGATCTTTGTCATTTGCATCTATACACTTGGATCTCTCTTAAATGTCTACTTTTGTGTGAGTTTGAAGCAAGTTCATCCTCTCACTAAAGTGGAGGCTAAATGTACCATAGAAAAAAGGTAACTTGCTTGATTTGGGAATAATTGATGATAAATTGGATTTAAGAAGGCCTTGATTTGGTGTTGTGAGGTGTTTGTCACATCCACACTAGGTCTTGGACCCTTTCAAATGCATTTGTCAATGTCTTGTAAAGGTGTTGTAAAGTGTTGTAAATGACATTCACACTTTTCTAGACTTAATAAACTCATTTCTCCCTCATTCAACAATATAAAATGTATTTAAATACATTACTGCAACAATCTAGAAGGCTTGTAAACTAAACTTGACTTTAATCTAGTGTTGTAATGTGTCCTACACATTCACATTGGATGTTGTGCCTTTCTAAGCTACGTGAACCTCATTTTAGTGTTGTAAAGTGTATTTAATCACACATTCACATTCAATTTTATGTCCCAAGCCATAATTACTCTTTACAACATCATTAATAGGTACCTATTACCCCATACTATGCATCCTGAGGCAATATTTGATGAAATAACTAACATAGACATCATATAAACCTTATTTTCTTATCTCCTAAGAATGTAGCTATCAAATAGGGCCCACTAGGAATAATTCACCACCTATGGCAAATGAGTCCCTGCCAAGTGGGACTAATTCAACCAAGGTGGCAAATGAGTCCCATTTGGGTTAAATTTGTGTTTTGAGTGAGAAAAAGTGGAAATTAAGTTTAATATTCTTTCATGTCGGCCTTAGGGATCCAATTTACAAGAAAATAAGGTGAATTGCCTATAAAATCAAGACTTTAAACCCTAATTCACATCCATTAAATCATTTCCTAGTTCATTCATCATCCAACTTATCTTTCAAGTCAAGCATTGTAGGGTTTCATATTACAAGTCATTAAGATTGAGCTTCCCAAGACAGTCAAGGAGAGATTGTTCATGTTTTGTTGTAGAACTTCAAGATCAATTATCAGGGCAAGGTAATGACTTCATTGTTTCATGCTTTATTACATTCTTTAATCATCTTGGTTTAATTATGATCTGGGTGATATTTTTCAGTGAAAATTGAAATGTCTCCAATACTCTAGATTTCAGCAGCATCAGAAAGATCTCAGTGTCTTGATTCCAGCGCAACTTGAACGGAGTGAAAAGGAGTTTGTTTGCTTGAGTTATCGCCAGTCAAACATTTGGTCAAACTAGCACTAGGGGCATCTAAAAAGGTAGAAAAAATGACCGTCTTAGAAATCAACGGAAGTAGCGTCAAATCAAGGGGCTCGTCAAGATGATTCTGACAACATTTGTTTTGTCAAAATCTGGCACTGTATGCTTGAGATATTGATAGTCAAAGTTTAGTTGACTTGGTGGTACAACTAGTGACATCAGCATGATGTCAGCATGTGACATGGTAGTTGACTAGATGGTGACATGGAATTTCAGGTGATGTGGCAAAAATATCACAAAAAAATCACATACCATTCTTTATTTTTGAAATAAAGTATGGAGGCTTATTTTATCTCACAAAAATCCATCAGATTTTGTGGGATCCCAATCGGATTTTGTGGGATCCAAATCTCCTAAACCTCAACAGAATTAACTCATAAGAAAAAAATAAAACCTCCTAAAATAACAATAAATTGTTGTTTTAATTTTAAACTAAACTCCCTAAACTCAAATAGCCCATGAATATAATAAGACAAGGGCTTAAAAATAAATTCCAAATGTTTATTTAAGGGGTTATTTAATGTTTTTATTTTTAACGGGGAAGTTATTGTTTTTATATAAATGGGTAGTGTTCTTTTGTAAGGCTTATAATTATAAAAGCCAAAGGAGGATGGGTTAAATTGTTATTTTATTTATTATGGTGGTGAGAGTTTTATTTACTCAGATTTTTCAAGTCTAGGTGATTTGATTCAAAATTATGTGAATCAAAGAAACAGGGGACAGGTGATACGAAGAGGGATTTTTAGGAGTTCGTTGAGCCATTCTTGTACATCAGAGTATTGTTACGCTGCTGAAGTGCTCCTGGTGCATTTGTAATCCTTTTTTTGGAGATTAATCAAATTGGTCTCACTCTATTGGAGCGGACCCGGAGACATAGTCATGTTTGTGATGAACTCTGTTATTAGATTGTTTGCACTTTTTCTCTCCTCCTCTCTCACATTCTGATTTTTCACCTTAATTTTTAAGTCTTTAATGCATAGTTTCAATAATGTATGCATGAATTTTTAATTCCTTTAAGTTGTTATAATTAAGCATTGAGATTTGCAATTAGTCTAGATCCTATACAGATCAAGTGGTATCAGAGCATTTGGTGACTATTATTGTAGTTGGTTTTGAATGCTAACAAGATCTAGGATTCAAAAGGGTGAAGGCAAGCTTGAGGAATATAATCCTGAGATCAAGAAATAAAGAATTTTTTTGAAGATGTCTATATCTAGAATGGAGGTACCTAAGGAACTCAGTGAGCAAGAGTTTTGAAGAGCTTTTTGGCAGATGAGAGTTGCATTGGATATGCTACTTAAAGAAAGGGAAGAATGTATGAAACATGAATAAAATCATGGAGACAGTAAAAGAAAGAAGCAATCAGGAGGTGGTGATGAACTCCCAAAATCTCCTCCGTCTACTCCTCCTTCTTCTCCTCCTTCTCCTTCTTCTTCTACACATTATCTTTCTGGTAATCCTTTTAAGGGTGTAAATAATCCTTAGATTAAATTGGATATTAAATTTGAACTACCTAAGTATTGTGGTGAATTAGATGCTAAAAAACTAGATTGGATTCAACAAGTAGAAGTTTATTGTAGAGTTCAAAACCTCTTTGATGATGCTTCTAGGATCCAGTTAGCCACTCTTCAGTTGGGAGGTTCAGCTCTTACGTGGTGGGAGAGTAGGACTAGAGCGGAAATTTCATAGCATGGTAGAGTCAATTTGTCTTGGTCAGAATTTGTTAGTGCTCTTAAAAAGAAATTCTATCCCTTAGGTCACATGCAACAATTAATGATGAATTAGCAAGTGTTTAAACAAGGGAAGGGTCAAACTGTCCAAGAGTACACCCATGAATTCAAAAAGAAGGCTATTGCATTAAATGTACCTTTATACACCCAGGATACTTTGTTAAAGTACATAGGAGGTCTTCACTCATATCTCAAAAATTCTATTTTGGTTTTGAATCCTTGTAATTTGGATGAAGTTTGTGTCCAAGATATATATTTAGAGTCAAGAGGCAAAGGTTCTTTTATTGATAAGTTTGATAATGATAACTCTGTAAAGAAATCTTCTAAGGTTGCAGAGATAGGGAAAGGAAAAAAGACAGCTACAGTCAAGAAGAATGACAATCTTTTTTGCTCTCATTGTGACAAGAAGGGTCATGATGAAGATCATTGTTGGAAGTTGCATATGGAATTGAAGCCTAAGTGGGCTCAGAGATAGAATTAGAAACAGAAGGGTAAGGAGAAATCCACAAATGTTGTTATGGATCTTGGTTCCAATTCTGATGATGAAACTAAGATAATAGCTATGGGTATTAAAGGTAAAGCTCCTATTTCCAGTGTTTCCTTTGATAGTTGTGCTTCTACTTCTAAAGTTAATGATATCTCTAAAGATAAGAAAAGGAATGAGTTATTTCATTTAAGGGTTGTTGCTAAGAACATTAAGATTGATGCACTCATAGATAGTGGTTCTCAAGTTAACTTAATTTCTGAAGATGTTGTAAGGAACTTGGGATTGAAAAATACATTGCATAAGAAACCTTATCCACTAGGCTGGATTTGTGGGAATGATAAGTTGCAAGTAACTAGACAATGCACTTTGAGATTCACAATCACTAGTAAGTTTGTGGATGAAGTACAGTTTGATGTGGTTCCACTAGATATTTGTGGGATAGTTCTGGGTTGCCCTTATTTATATGATCGAAAAGCTATTTTCTACAGGGAAAAGAATCATTATCATTTGTTTAAAGATGGCAATCAGTATATTGTACATTCTCACAGGATTAAGACTAATCATTCTTTTACAAACATAGGGCAATTAAGGAGGGTGATTAATGCAAGTAAAGATTTAACTCTTCTGTCTGTTAGCACAGGTGGTTCTAGACAAGAACTTGGAGTAGCTAACTAGGGTCAAATGTCGCAAGATGCACCCATAGTACAACATGAGGGAATGGTGATTGAAAGAATTGATGGATCCTTGGGTAAAAATGCTTCTCATGTGAAAGATTGATATGTTGTTGATTTATTCTCTTTCATCTCTGCATTATTGTTCAGCTTGATGCTAGTCAATATTTGTTGGTTAGTGGCTACGACAGTTGATGTAGATGCTTATGGGAGTGATAAAGTGATGTTTATGTTCAACAATGTTGTTGTAGTCTTTGTTGTGTTTGTGATCTAGGTACTTAGATATACAAATGATATAGGACAAGTGGGGAGGCCAAGTCCTCACTTGATTTTTGAATAAATGCCACTTTTGGAGGTCCAAAAGTTCTCCAGTGGGGAGGCCTGATTCAGGGGATATTTTTTAGTGAAAATTGAAATGTCTCCAATACTCTAGATTTCAGCACCATTAGAAAGATCTCAGTGTCCTGAGTCCTGTGCAACTTGAAGATAGTGAAAAGGAGTTCGTTTGCTCGAGTTATGGCTAGTCAAACATTTGGTCAAACTGGCACCAGGGGCATCCAAAAAGGCAGAAAAAATGATCATCTCAAAAATCAATGAAAGTAGTGGTAAATCAAAGGGATCGTCAAGATGATTCTGACAATGTTTGTTTTGTCGAAATCTGACACCGTATGCTCGAGATATTGATAGTCAAAGTTTAGTTGACTTGGTGGTACAACTGGTGACATTAGTATGATGTCAACATGTGACATGGCAGTTGACTAGATGGTGACATGGAATTTCAAGTGATGTGGAAAAAATATCACAAAAATAATCACGTACCATTCTTTATTTTTGAAATAATTATGGAGGCTTATTTTATCTCACAAAAATCCATTGGATTTTGTGGGATCCCAATTGGATTTGGTGGGATCCAAATCTCCCAAAAATCAACAGAATTAACTCATAAGAAAAAAATAAAACCTCCTAAAATAACAATAAATTGTTTTGTTAATTTTAAACTAAACTCCCTAAACTCAAATAGCCCATGAATATAATAAGAGAAAGGCTTAAAAACAAATTCCAAATGTTTATTTAAGGGGTTATTTAATGTTTTTATTTATAATAGGGAAGTTATTGTTTTTATATAAACGGGTAGTGTTTTTTTGTAAGGCTTATAATTATAAAAGCCAAAGGAGGGGGGTTAAATTGTTATTTTATTTATTATGGTGGTTTTAACCTCATATGCAAAATTTATGTATAAAAGGGGGTTTGGGTGTGAGTTTTATTCACTCATATTTTTCAAGTCTAGGTGATGTGATTCAAAATTAAGTGAATCAAAGAAACATGTGACAGGTGATACGAAGAGGGATTTTTAGGAGTTCGTTGAGCCATTCTTGTACATCAGAGTATTGTTGCGCTGCTAACATGCTCTTGGTGCATTTGTAATTCTTTTTTTGGAGATTAACCAAATCGGTCTCACTCTATTGGAGCTGACCCGGGGACGTAGTCATGTTTGTGATGAACTCCGTTATTAGATTGTTTGCACTTTTTCTCTCCTCCTCTCTCACATTTTGATTTTTTACCTTAAGTTTTAAGTCTTTAATGCATAGTTTCAATAATGTATGCATGAATTTTTTATTCCTTTAAGTTGTTATAATTAAGCATTTAGATTCACAATTAGTCTAGATCCTATACATATCAAATTACCTAAAAGGGGTTTGACCAAAGCAAACCCCCATGCCCTAACATTCAACATTTATCTTTCTTTTCTTGTGTGTTTGTATATTTAGGCCTCTTGGAAGCTTGGAAATCATTATGAATGAAGTTACAAAGTTGTTTAGGTCTTTTCTTCATTGACCAAGGAAAATTATCAACAAAAAGTCACTTTCAAGTTCAGAAATTGGAGTTTCAGAAGCAAACACCTATAGAAATCAAAAGTGTAGATTGAGAGCTATTGTTTCCTCTTTTGGATCTTTAGAAATTCATAAGTGTACTTATTCACCATCAGTGGTGAATGAGTCTCATTTCATGTCCTGAACAAAGTTTTTCGCATTTTTTGATACCCTTTTGTCTGAAAAAGGTTTTGGTTCAGTTTCACAGAACTAGGACTAATTCACCTAGAATGGTGAATGAGTCCCAGTAGGCTAAATTTATAGCATCAATAGTATTTTAATTTTCATTTCTAGCCTCCTTCAATATCTTAGGTGCACACTTTAAGTTTCATCCATTTAAACGTTTTAATTTGCATTCATTTCTAGGTGTTTTTGCATTACACAATGTGTGTTCAAACAACACGCATTTCAATAGTTTTTACTTAACAATCAATCCATTTTTTCAATTAGTAGCATTTAGATCATTGAATTTAGTCATAATTTAACCATACATATCTTAGTTTGAGTGATCCACCTACATTTTTCATGTGTGATCTATCTATTTTCATTAGGCGAAAGACCCTAATTGAGTAAAAGAGAGTCATAGCATTTCACACCTCTTAAAATCTATGGTTCACTAATTTCAGTTGGAACAAAGTTATCTATTTTAGATTATCCAACATCCCCATCAGAGATGGAAGATATGAGTAGAGTGTCTTACAAGAGTGCAGTTGGAAGTTTGATTTATGCTATGGTTTGTACTAGACTAGACATTTCCCAACCTGTGGGAGTTCTTTCTAGATATATGTCTAATCCTAGTAGAGTTCATTGGGATGTAGTTAAAAGAGTATTCCGATATTTGTAGGGTACCTTATATTATTCCCTATGTTATCATAATAATATGTTTGGAGACAAAAATTCCCTTGATATTCATGGTTATGTGGATTCATATTGGGCAAGTGATGTTGATAGAAGAAGATCCACTAGTTCTTATGTGTTTACTTTATTTTGTGGTGCAATTAGTTAGATGAGTAAGTGATAGGTTGTGGTTTCTTTTTCCACTACTAAAGAAAAGTATATGGCAACTACTCATGCTTGTAAAGAATCCATTTGGCTTAAGAGACTATGTTCAGATATTGGAATAAAACAAGGTGCGGTGATAATTTATTGTGAAAATTAGAGTACAATATTTATAGCCAAGAACCCAACATTTCATGCCAAGACCAAGCACATTGATGTATAGTATCATGTTGCTAGAGATATGGTCGAAGATGGTAGGGTGAAGTTGGTTAAGATAGAGACTTTGATGAATGTTGATGATTCTTTAACTAATCCTATGAGCACAAAGAATTTTAGACGGTGCTTAGAGACTATGGGACTTTCGGCCCCTAGCAATTAAGAGATGATGTTTACTCCATCTTGTTGCTCTTGCAAGGTGTTCAAGAAGTAGGAGGATTTTTTTGGAAAATATGTCTCAAACTTGCAATTATATAAAGATTATTGTTGATAGGATATATATATATATATATATATATATATATATATATATATATATATATATATATATATATATATATATATATATATGTGTGTGTGTGTGTGTGTGTGTGTGTGTGTGTGTGTGTGTGTGTGTGTGTGTGTGTGTGTGTGTGTGTGTGTGTGTGTGTGTGTGTGTGTGTGTGTGATGTTTCATTTATAATGCCTGATATTGAACATCGAGTCCAAGATTCTTATAATGAAGTATATTGTTCATTTGGGTTTGGATGATTTGTCAAAATAGTTTGTGTATTCATTGTTATTGTTTTGGGTCTGATTTAGGCACTGGATAAGTTGTTTCATTAGATCTTGATAGTCAATTACTAGAGAGTCTAGACTGAACAAAGTTGTGATCATGAGTAGCTATGGACCTATAGTAAGACCGTAAATCCCTTGGTGAGGCCAAAGGATAGGTGATTGAAGGGTGAGTAGTTAGTCAGAAAGAATAGCAACAAAAGGATCTATAATTCCAAGAAAGTTTTGATCTCTTCCTTATGGCTAGTCAAAGATCTATGAATGCCAATAAATCTCTCTATTTTGTCATACATAATTATTTTAAGGATAAAGAGGAATATGTAGATGAAAAAGGAAATTTTAAGTTTCCAGATGCCAAGATATTAGATCTTTATCCTAAAAAAGGAATAATAGTTGAATCCATGCATACTGTTAGACAATCTGAATTGAATCTTAAGGTGTCTGGAATAGGGATCTGTCCAGTCTATCTTCCACTCTTACTTCCTAACGATATTAAGAGATGGAGAGAAATAGGATATTTCCATGTCCACTTTTCTTATGTTGACATCATAGTTCATACCCATTTTAACTATGATATAAGTGCATAATGTTTTAGTAGTCTCATAGACACTAGATGTCATATATGGGACCAAGCTATTGTAGCCCAATTCAGAGGGATCCTTACCAAAGCCTCAGATGAAAAAAAAGGTGGTGATGGTTGTATCTCTGTTCACCCAAATTTTACCATTAGTATATAAGATAAATATGTATAGTCTACTTTTTCTCTACTCTTCCAATTCAAAGGTGTTGAGCTTCATCCTGATTCTATTTATGCTACAATTGGAGGATTTTGTATAAATAGATTGTTGAACATTGTGTTTCCACTCTCAAATTTTCCAACCGAGGTAAGTTACCTAGAACAAAACTCCAATATCCTTAATTTTGGCTAACACATTTACCATGAAGGATTTGATATTGGTTTCCCCATCATTGAAAAATTTATTAATCAATCACAACCTAGATTTCAAGAACTTCCTATGCCATCTCATAGGTTGTGGTCTAGTAAGCCCCATGCCTAGAGTCGCAGAGTCTCCAACATTAATCTTAGATCTCTACTTGATGAAACTCTATTTGAGTAACCTGAAGCCTCCAACAGTAGAAAACCTAGTTTGTCTAAACGATCTTATTCTTTATCAAGAAATTGTAAGATTTGATGAAAAACAAATCTATTAAGCCCAAGAAACCTTCATGTAAAAACTTGTCACAAGGAAGAAATCTATAGGAAACAAACAAGGGTTTTGCTCTGACAATGTGCAAAATGTATTATCACAAAAAATGAATGAACGAAGAGGAGTGAATACAAGAGATCAATCCTTATAAAAGGAGATCTAAACCTAAAGGAAGCCCTAACCCTAAAGGTGAGTGCATTTAATAATTAATATTAATTATTAAATGACTAATATATGTGCGTAAAGTGAATTCTTAAGAGGAGAGTAAAGTTAATTAATTACTTTACTCTAAAACCCCCCCTTAAGATGAGCTATAATGCAGCTACAAACAATGCAAAAGAAAGCAAAGGAACTACAATGAATGAAAGTAAAATTGGGTCCCAACAACTAGGCCTGATCAGGTACCCGAATACAACAAAATCTCTATAAAGCAGAGTAAAGGAGAAAATCCAGTGGGAAAAAAACTCCTCTCGAAAAAGAGATGAACAAGAGTGAAAGAAGAAGAGAGATAGAAGGAGGGTTCAACATGACCCCCCAAGAACAATTTCTATCACATAAGTACAAAATATGTTCCCCCCATAGGAGAGAGAAGAGATTCCAAAGCCCCCCAGAATGAGAGAACCCCTGTGCCAATGATCAAAACAATGTTTCTCCTTGGAGGAAGAAACAGATCCAACGGTCGAGGAAGAGGAAATCCCTGGATGTGAGGTGAAAATGGAGGTCCTGGATGAAAAATGGAGGTCCTGGATAATGCTCACTGAAGAATGGAACTGTAGTATGAGTGTCTAAATAATAGGATGGTGAATCAAACAACTCAAGATGATCCTAAAATGGAATCTCTAATGAAGATGGGATAACAGGTGTGCTGAAACTGTCATCTATGAGGAAAGGAATATCCTCTGATATGGCCTCAACAACTACACTTGATGGCTCGATGAGTGGAGCAACAATGTTAGTCATAGCTGAAGAGGAATCTTGCTGAACAGATGTGATCTCAACAGGAGGTAGAGGTGTAGAAGTCTCAACACTAGTCTCATGAACAGATGGAAGAACACATAAGTTCAAGTGACCAAAATTCACCTCAGATACTGCATGCTCTCTTGTAGAAAGAGAGGAAAACTCAGATAGTGGAGATGGTGGACCAAAGTGTGTGAATGCATACAACCGAGAAGAATGATCAATTGTCCCTATTGCAACAATGTTGCCAGTTTGAATGTCTCTAATGTGCACTGAATTAGGTGTGAACTCAACTGTTTTCAATGTCCCACTGTGAGCAATCTGATAGATGGAGAGAAGGTTAGTGGACAAAGATGGAACACATAGTACATCATTAAATTCAGCATCATCAATGTCGATAGAATCTTTCCCACATACACTCATATAAGTGTTATTACCCATCAATATGTGTGGTGAGGATGTAGCCTCAAAGGATGAGAACGTGTAATGAGAAGATGCCATGTGGTGTGAAGCAACTGATTCTAGTAGCCATCTAGATGAATGTGAACTGGTGGGTGCACATAATGCATGACCCTTATGTGGGGAATGTTCATCTATCTGGAATGAAGATGATGAAGAAGAAGAAGACCTTCCTCATGTAGATGAAGAAGAGTGATGAATATTGTTCCTCTCAAGAAGAGTTGTCAAATCTGAAACCTGTTTTGCATATGCATCTATCTTCTTCTCATAACACTTAGACTCATCATGTCCTGGCTTAGTAAAATAAGCACACTTAGGTCTATCTTTCTTCGATGATTCCCCCTTAGGAGAAGGTGAATCAAAGGAGTGTTGTGAACTGGAATCCTTCCAATGCTCTGTGGTCTTTGGTTTTTGTTTTTGCTTCTGCTTCCCCTAAGATGATTGTGCTACCAATGCTTGGTTCTGTGAACCTGAATGTGAATCCATCTAATTGAGCTTGGCTTGCTCCTGAGTCAGATGATCACAAAACACCTCAAAAGTAGGCATGACATGTCGAGCACCCAATGCATCCATGGTGGAATGGAAGGTCGAAGATAAGATCTGAAATGGACCCTGAAGCTTGGAGAGGATTAGGAAGATGCACTCTGTATTAGTCTTTGTCTTGCCACAACCCTGCAAGATAGATCTTTGTTGTTTGAACTTCATCAAGAAGTCCTCAATGGATGGAAAATGATCTAGTACAAGAGAGGTAAGCTTTGCCTCAATCTGAAGTGCCCTGAATGCATTCACTATACCAAACAAGCCATCAAGATGGGTCCACAAAGCTTCAGGGGTATTGCACCCATCAAGATGAAATTGTAAACTATCTAATACATGTAAAGCAATCAACCTCATTGCCTCATACATCTTTTTCATGTGTTGCATGACCTCAAAAGTCCTCTAAAAAATTGGCTGCACTGTGTCTAAACAAGACCACAACCCTTTTGATGGAAGAAGTCGTGTCATTAGGGGTTTCCATGTGTGATAATTATGAGGGGTCAAAAGTTCTAGACTAGAAGAGGTCTCGACCATATTTTAGAAGGGATTTTGTTTTGATATAATTTCAAGTTTACTGAAGTAAATTACAGAAAACAAGAAATAAAACACCCCCCCACAATTCAATAAACTGAACCATAGAAGCTGGAAAAGATTGCTTATAATGAGAGGGAAAGAAAAACTTCAAATGAGTATCATGTGTACCTCTAGATTTTTTTGATGAAAATAACCATAGATCTGGATAGAAATTGTAGGTAAAAAACACTTTCAAGTCAAAGTACGGTGCCTGCGGGGGTTTGAAGTTCTACCTTTTCAGATCTACCAACGCAAACATCGGCTCATGCATGGCATTTAGAGGAATAAGGTGCAAGTCTAGTAAATGATACCAGGAAGGACACCACTATGAACATCACAGAGAAGGACACCCAAAAAATACCAGATCTGGAAATTACAACTAGAACCTCTCAAATTAGCTGAAGAATCCCAAATTTCTTCTGTCAAACCCTTGCTCCCCTTTTTCTTCAAACATGAAAAAGCTACAGCAGATCCAACTCTGATACCATGTAAGATTTGATGAAAAACAAATCTATTAAGCCCAAGAAACCTGCATGCAAAAACCTGTCACAAGGAAGAAATCTATAGGAAACAAACAAGGGTTTTGCTTTGACAATGTGCAAAATGTATTATCAGAAAAAATGAATGAACCAAGAGGAGTGAATACAAGAGATCAATCCTTATAAAAGGAGATCTAAACCTAAAGGAAACCCTAACCCTAAAGGTGAGTGCATTTAATAATTAATATTAATTATTAAATGACTAATATATGTGCATAAAGTGAATTCTTAAGAGGAGAGTAAAGTTAATTAATTACTTTACTCTAATAGAAATTTCCCAACTACTTCCCATAAGCCATACACAGACTATAATCTTGAAGAAGAATTAGGATCATCTAGTCATTTTCCTTTGTACATGAAACCCTCCATTAATCTTTATCCTTCTAGAGCTTCCTTGGATACACTTTCTGACTTGAGCAGTAATCCTTAGTTGATGGATAGATTAGCTAGACAAGTCAGCAAAAAATTGTCCTTGACTCTGAAGGAAGAAGAGCAACAAGATAAAAAAGGGAATGGAATCAAAATCACCAAGATGGGTGAAAAAGGTTGCATGATGAAAGAGAAGCTTCCTAGAGCAGGAGTTGAAAAGAAAAGTATCTATAAAATGGAAATGAAAGGAAAAGACAAACAAGTAATAGGCTATGAACCTGTTAGATGGCCAACCCTTGAGACATTTATAGTTGTTAATCTAGAAAAACAACTTTGGGGTAGATATGAAGCGAGACTTCATGTGGATATAGGAGAGAAACAAAGAAAACTTTGAAGCACAGAGAAATTGGTTAGCCCAGTGGATGATCTCAACACAAGACAACATTGATGACATGGTTGTAGATATTAGAAGTGTTGGAAATAAGTGCTTAAAGACTCAAATTGAGCTTAACAATGCCTCTTCAACTCAACGTAAAATTAGTTCTTCTAACACAAAGATTGAGCAACACTCTTCCTCTATTATAAAAAAACTTTCTAGTGTTAGCTACCAAGTAAGTCAAGCCAACAGAATATGTTAGAACTATAGTAACCAACCAGACTCATCAAGATAGTTATATAACATCCATCTATGACAATCAGAAGTATTTTGAAAGTGCCAGAAAACAAGATGTGGAACTTCAAAAGTAGCTTAAAGATGTAGCCAAAAATATAGAAAAGATTCAACTAGTAGCTAAGAAAATTAGGAAAACACAAACTGGCTGAGATAGTTCTGAGGAAGAAGAAAAAGAAAAGAAAGGTAAAACACAAGAGCAACCAGTCCCAAAACAAAAAAGAATAATAGTGCAGAGAAGAACAAGGAAATATCAAAAGGAGGAGATTATTAAAGCATCTATTAAAGGAGCTCAACCATTTGCACAAATGGCCATGCCTAAAGTCAAAGAGCATAGTTTAGCCAACAAAGAAGAAAAAGGAAAAATACGTGATTGGTTGCAAGAACTAGAGGTAGAAGAAGAACAAGTAGACCCTATGTACATGGATGAACCTAGTTTTTCCAACAAAGAATCTGATGTTGAAGAGTCATCCGATGCAAATACTTTTGAATTTTTTGCTAGTGAGTCTGATTCTTCTGTAAATACTAATGTAGATAATTTTGAGGAGTTAGAGTTAGATTTTTCTGATTATAATAATTTGCAAGAAGTTGAACCATGGGAATCCATGAAGAAAATTGTTGATTTTGATATTGATATGAAAGATGCAATAACATAAAATGTTAATCCTAAGCAACTTAGGCCATTTTTAGTAAGTGGATTTGACACTATCTACACTTGAGAAAATACACCTGAAAACATGTTTGATAGGAGTGGTCCATGGAATGAACCTACAAAATTTTTGTATGCAGTAAGATTATTTTTTGGAAAACTTAGAAACTGGTCGAATAACTTACCAGATCATGGAAAAAGAACACCTATAGATAAAAACATTGATTATCTCAAGTAGAATGACAAGGGAAAGTATGATATTCTCTTCTAGTTTTGAAAAATTTAGGTCTCTACTAATTGATCTTTTCTATGGTGAAACTTCAAATCAAATAACTAAAACTAATAAGATATTACAAACTTTGAAGTTAAAGAATCTAGCTAATTTTCACTCATACAATCTAGACTTTGAAGCATTCATGATAGCAACCAATAAACTACATGACCTAACCACAAAAAAATTATCTAAATTATTTACCTTGTGGCTTAGGCACATGGGTAGAAGACTATATTATCAAAAAGAACATAAGACAATAGAAGAATGTACTTTTGTAGAATTAAAAGGAGTTATTGGCTACAAGCTTGAAAACAATGTTTATCAGGAGCCTTGCAAGAAAATAAAGAAGAATATAATTACACATGTAATTTGAAAGAATTATGTGACTTTCCACCTATTAACCAGCTTGCAGATTTTCAATAGCTCAAAAAATTTAGAAAGAAATGTTGTGTTAAAAGATGCAAATGCAGAAAGTGATCCCAAAATAGGTATGAAGGGGAACGTACATTCAAAAGAAGTGAATTTTGGAAGCATGGTAAAAGAAAATACAAGGCAGTTCCATGCAAAAGAGAAAGATTTTCTAAACAACCACCACCATACTTATTAAGGAAAAGAAATAGGAAGGTCCCTAGAGGAGTCAAGTGTTTTATTTGTAAAGGGCCTCACTATGCAACAAATTTTCCTAAAAATCTAAATCCTAGCACAAAAATCTATGCAATGTTTGAATATGAAAACCAAGATTGGGAAATAGTGAATAGTAAAGATGTTTTCCCTAATGATGGGAGCTTGTATGAATTACTTGAGATTGTTCTTGATACTAGTTATATGCTGAAGTTTAAGGAGCTTAAGGATAGGTGAAGACATTATGATAACAAAAGGTCATCATCTAAATTAGAATCTCCTTCTGATGAAGAAGAAGATTATTTGGTCTATTTGCTTAAAAACACTCTTGTTGATATCAAGATTAAAATTCAAATTGAAAAATCAAAAGATCCATATAAGACTACAGGAACAAAAGAAGAAAGGAAGAATGTTGTGAAGCAACATTTGGAAACTATGAAGAAATTGGAGTCAGAAAAAGAACTCTGAAAATAATTGAAATTGTAGAAGAAACCTAAGAAAAGAGTAGCCAAATAAAATTGACCATGTGGTTATAGAATTCCACCATGGGAATGAGACAAACCATCTTCTTCAAAGCATAAAGATAGATTTGCAAAAATTGATATTATTGTTGTCTTTAAAAAACTTGATCTTCTCATGGATGACATAGCTGATCTAAAACATGCCCTTAAAACCCAATAGAAAGAATTGAGGAATCTTTCTGCCATAGTGAGAAAATCAAAGATATTTTGTTCAAGGCTGATCAACAATCAGAACAACAAAAGTTTTAAAAATCAGAACAAGAAGAAACATAGGAAGAAAGCAGCAACAACACCAGTGTAATTCCAAAAACCAGAGAAAAATTTGTATCCCTATTATTGGCTAATAAGGGAAATTATATTATGATTAACTTTTGTTTTCCAAGTTTCAAGAAGATCCCTATGGATGTTTTTGTAGATACTCAATTTTCGAGGTCTTTGGCAAAGATAAATGCTATACCTCCAGAATTTTGGAATCCAAGACCAAACTTGCCACACAATTATGCCATTAATGAGAAAGGATTCATATGGGCAGATATGCACAAGATGTACCTTCTCTCCAAATCCCTGAGCTCTAGATTCACCATTATTTTTGTATATCGATGCTTCTGATACAACATGGTATGGTGTGCTCATACAAGAAGAAGAAGATGGGAAAAGGCATATCTGCAGCTATAGATCTGGAAACTTCGCCAACATTGAAAGTAGATACCATATTTATGAAAAAGAAATATTGGCTATAAAGATAGGTATGGAAAAATTCAAAAACTTCCTCAAACCAATAAGATTTATTGTTTGCACAGACAATCAAGCAATGGCATTTTTCTTAAAGAAGAAGCCCAATAAAGACATTGCCCAAGGAAGAGTAGCCAGATGTTATTTTGAATTTCTTAGTTATAACTTTGGAATAGAATGAATAAAAGGTGAGAATAATCCATTAGTAGATGCCTTAACTAGAGAGCTTGTAGGATCAATTTATACTGGTCTTGTTTTAAAAAATCCAACATTATACAAGCTAGATGGAACTCCAATGTTTGTCCATGAAGATGATGAAAGCTTAGAAGATGAAGAAAAGAAAAGGGTTCTCCCTTACTTTCCAGAGGATATAGTTGTGAAATTACTTGAATCATATTTTCTCAATAAATGGCTTCGAGAACTCAGACAAACTATTTAGTACTTTCATGGATAGGGAGTAGTTGACTTTGAGAAAGAAAGAGACTTCTTAGCACTTCTAGGATTACAAGATGCCCCAATAAGGAATTGGTGTATCAGATATGGTTGTATCCATGTCAAAATACAAGGATTCTTTGGAATGAATTGGTCCAAGAAAAGCAAGAAGAATTTACTTTTAAATGTCTTAAGTTTGGGTTGATAAGAAAAATTACTTTCCACCAAGACTCCTTCGAAGAATATACATATTTAATTGGTTCAAGGTTCAATGTAGACATGAAGGAATTCTTAGAGTAAATTCACCCTAGATTATGGTAGAAAATGACTCAATGCATAGACCAATATTTAACACATTATCCACATTGGATATGATTTTCCCATAATTGAATTATATCCACTAGAAGCTAGATGGCACCTAGGATTTAGAATTGAAGACTTGGAGATAACTCTAAAACCTACAACAATGGCTAGAAGGATCGAAATGGACCAAGCATATTCCTAGGACTATGTTGTAAAAAGAGATTATGTGTTCAATGCATATACTCAAGATTGGGAATTAGCCTCCGCACCATTACCAACAAAGTTGATGAACCCAATACCTTTCCCTTGGAGCTAGCACATGGGATTATCTATACCATGATGTCACCCATGTTAAGATGTGATAACATGATGCAACCCTATCATAAAAGTGTGATCCTTGTAGCCACTTGTAGGTGTTAAGTGGGCCCTTCTCACTCATGAGTGTCCAAAAAGTGATTATCTTGCTTTTCCTCCACTATGTTAGTGTTCATGATAGACTACCTAATAATTGTATCCTCCATAGTGTGGTATGTAATGGGACATGTGTCATCTTTGTATGGATGGATTCCAAAATTATTGTAAAATACCATGAGGTTACAAGCTCAACCCCTTCTATAAATTCCTAGGGACGCCTCATTCTAGGTATCTGGAGATTTATAGTTTGGAGTCTAGAGTCTAAGTTAAGACCTCCCAAGTCCTACATATCAGACATATACTCTCTCCTACACCTCGAGTGATCTAGATGATCAGAAATCTATATGCATGTTGTATGAATAGTTTTTTCAATAAAATTATTCTTCTTTGATGTTTCCTTCCTACAAATCCCATGTTTTCAATTTCCCCCTTTTTATTTTCCTTGAAATATTTATATATTATGCATGCTAATATTTTAAGGGGAGGCATATTACCTATCCATCTATTCATCCACACATGTACCCTTCTTTATTCATGCCTCCTAAGACTTCTCTTATTTATGTGACCCCCTTTATAGTATTTTTTTCATAATTTCCCTTGTGACGTTGTGTGTTTGTATGCTCCATGAGGCATTAACAACACATTATCACCTAACATAACACAACTTTCTTTCCTATGAACCCATGTATCCTAAATCCACCTAGAATAAGGTGAATTTCCTATAAAATCAAGCCTCTAGACCATAATTCACATCCATTAACTCATTTCATAGTTCATTCATCATCCATCTTCTCTTTCAAGCCAAGCAAGTTAGGGTTTCATATTACAAGTCATTAAGATTGAGCTTCTTGAGACATTTAAGGGTAGATTCTTCATGTTTTGTTGCAAAAATTCAAGATCAATTATCATGGAAAGGTAATAACTTCTTTGTTTCATGCTTTATTACATTCTTTAATCATCTTGGTTTAATTACCTAAAAGTGGTTTGACCAAAGCAAACCCCCATGCCCTAACATTCAACATTTCTCCTTCTTGTCTTGTGTGTTTGTAGATTTAGGCCTCTTAGAAGCTTGGAAATCATTAAGAATCAAGTTCCAAAGTTGTTAAGGTATTTTCTTCATTCTCCAAGGAAAAATGTCAACAAAAAGTCACTTTCAAATTCAAAAATTAGAGTTTAAGAAGTAGACACCTATAGAAATCCAAAGTGTAGATCAAGAGCTCCTGTTTCCTCTTTTAGATATTCAGAAATTCAAAAGTGGACTCATTCACCATCAGTGGTGAATGAGTCCCATTTCTAGGCCTAAACAAAGTTTTTTGCATTTCAGGATACCCTTTTGTCTAAAATAGGTTTCGGTTCAGTTTTATAAAACTAGGACTAATTCACCTAGAATGGTGAATGAGTCCCAATAGGCTAAATTTATAGCATCAACAACATTTTAAATGTCATTTCTAGCCTCCTACAATATATTAGGTCCACACTTTCAGTTTCATCCATTTCTATTTTGATTTGCATTCATTTCTAGGTGTTTTTGCATTATAGAATGTGTGCTCAAACAACATGCATTTCAATAGTTTTTACTCAATAATCAATCCATTTTTTCAAGTACCAGCATTTAGATCATTGTGTTTAGTCATAATTTAATCATACATATCTTAGTTTGAGTGAACCACCTAGATTTTGGGTGTGGGATCTATCTCTTTTCATTAGGTGAAAGACCCTAATTGAGTAAAAGAGAGTCGTAGCATTTCACACCTCTTAAAATATATGGTTCACCTATTTCAGTTGGAACAAAGTTATCTATTTCAGACTGTCCAACATCCCCATTAGATATGAAAGATATGAGTAGAGTTCCTTACCAGAGTGCAGTTGGAAGTTTGATTTATGCTATGGTTTGTAGTAGACTAGACATTGCCCAACTAGTGGGATTTCTTTCTAGATATATGTCTAATCCTAGTAGAGTTCATTGGGATGTAGTTAAAAGAGTATTTAGATATTCATGGGGAACCTTATATTATTCCTAATGTTATCATAATAATATGTTTGGAGAAAAATATTCCCTTGATATTCATGGTTATGTGGATTCAGATTGGGCAAGTGATGTTGATAGAAGAACATTCACCAATGCTTATGTGTTTACTTTATTTGGTGGTGCAATTAGTTAGATGAGTAAGTGATAGGTTGTGGTTTCTTTTTCCACTACTAAAGCAAAGTATATGGCAACTACTCATGCATGTAAAGAAGCCATTTGGCTTAAGAGACTATGTTCAGATATTGGAATAAAACAAGGTGTAGTGATAATTTATTGCAATAGTCAGAGTGCAATATGTCTAGCCAAGACCAAGCACATTGATGTACAGTATCATGTTGCTAGAGATATGGTCGAAGATGGTATGGTGAAGTTGGTTAAGATAGAGACTTTGATGAATATTGATGATTCTTCAACTAAGCCAATGATCACATATAAGTTCAAATGGTGTTTAGAGACTATGGGCCTTTTGGCCCCTAGCAATTAAGAGACAATTTTTACTCCATCCCATTGCCCTTGCAAGGTGTTCAACAAGTGGGATATTTTTTTGGAAAATATGTCTCAACCTTGCAATTATATAAAGGTTATTGTTGATACACACACACACACATAGATACATACATATATATGTATATATATATATATATATATATATATATATAATATACACACATACATACATACATATATATGCATACATACATAGACATATATATATATATATATATATATACATATATATATATATATATATATATATATATATATATATATATATATATATATATATATATATATATATATATATATATATATACAAATATATATATATATATATATATATATATATATATATATATATATATATATATATATACTCATAAAATGACTAATATACATTAAATAAATGGGATATATTGTAAATCACCGTTAATTATTAGGTTTTAGATCTAATGGTGGATATTTTGTTGGTCTGTCTTGCCCTAGAATGCAACCCTGTTTTATGAGGGTGTTGTATTATGACTATGGTAGAGAGATGGTGATGTATTCTAAGATTCTGATAGCATTCATGTTGTCTCTTGATCTTTGAGTGGTGATACTCATGTGAGAAGCTGGGTAAGTATCACTAGTACACAAACATCAATATATGACTAAATAAACTACTAAAAATTGCATATAAATGACTAATTTTGGTCACGTGACCATTAGTAGTTTATTGCCGGTCATTTATAACATGACTAAATTTATGACTAAACTATTTTAGTCATTTATCTAGTCATTGATTTGACTGGTTTGGCTGGGCTGATTAGGCCATTAATTTAGTCATTCATTTAGTCATTGATTTAGTCGCTAATTTTAGTCATTGATTGTTATTAACTTAGTCATTTATTTAGTCATGGTAGTGGATTAATTTAGTCATATATTTAATCATTAATTTAGCCACAATTGTTGTTAACTAGTTTATTTTAGTAAATGGCAGCCTCATTTATTTAGCCATTACTTAGAATATATTTAGTCATTAATTTAATCATTACTTTAGTCATATATTTAATCATTATTTTAGTCATATATTTAGTCATTTAATCATATTTAGTCATTACTTTAATCATTATTTTAGTCATATAGTTAGTCATTAATTTAGTCATTTTATTTACTGGTTTCCATTAATTGGTAGTAAATATAATCACAAAATGAATAATTTATTAAAGACCATAAATTTTATAATTCAAAACTAATATAATATTAAATTTGAATCAAAACATAGAAGTAAATACAAATATTACATATGCAAGTGCAATCTACAACATACTAGAATTAAAATATTGATTCAACATCATGATAAATAAAGGTAATCTACAATAAAAAAATTTAATGCAAATATATATGAATATATATATCAAGTTATAAGATGTCAAAGTTGTCTAAGAGTATATATGTAAATATAATAAAAAATGTCAAATTTGTCTAAGAGTTTCCAAGTCTTTCAAATACACTATAATAATTAAGATCCCTAAACAACATATTCAAAATACTGCATAAAGCAGTGAGCCAAGATGTCTAGCAACTAGTACATGATAAATATGTTCGATTGTCATTTTTTGCAAATATTTTAGTGGCTATTGTGTGAAAGTTCCTCTTTCTCTTTCAAACAAACAACTCCATCTATTTTATTCTCTTCATAAACAAGAGGTATACATTGTAACCTTTTAAAATATTTTTACATTTGTATCCCTTTTGTTCATTTTGGTGCCACCCATGTATACAGATAGGAGGACCGCCCCAATGCCCACAACATCACCATCTAGTTTTGATCCAACACCTTTAACTTTATCCCTTGGTTTGAGCTTATCAATACATTCCTCAAGTAGTAAAAAGAAAAAAAAAACAACACATTATATTACATAGGTATTGGATTACCCTTGTTTGTAAGCAATAAAACCATTACTTCTACTTAAATAGTACTTTGTATGTGTTAAAATAATGTTAAAATTGCAAAAGGAAAATTTCAAAAATAATTGCAATGATACCTCATGAATGTTTTACCCTAAAAATTACCTTAGTGGTCTCACATTTTTGTTGATCAAGAGGCCTAATGGTCTAGATGATTATTATCATCCATAGGGTATAAAGTCAACTAGAAAGAGAATGGGCAAGAGGGATTAAAGTAAGGATAGATTCCGAGAACCATTCATCAATCTAATTTACTAAAAAACCAGCACTCATAGCAGTGCTTACAATGTTATTATTAGCTTCATGCTAATCAAATACAAAGGCCACAAATATAAACACTACATTACCATGCAACTTTTTTGGGCATATGGTTTAAATTATGTTAACGTGAACTTGCAAGGTCAATAAAAAATGATGCACAAGGTAGCCAAAATAAATCCAAAGCATGGCATTCAACTTATATTATATTTGATCTATAACAACCCTTGGAAGATATGTTGAGTTTTTATGACATTCAAAAGTTGCATTTCATCCATGTTCCTACTAAACTTGCATAAAGGCTTCCAGCAAATTTTTATGCATGAATAACATAAACTAATAAACTTGTATAGTTTTCTCTTTAGATTGCTACAACTACATGCAACTCAATCAATATCTCATTCAAACAAATAAAAAGTTGTAAGATTTAATATTCAATACCATAGAACACAGAAAATACGATAAAATGTGTTCACTGAGGTCATCACAGAACTCATCGTGTTTGGAGAAGCAAGTTGTTTTTCACTCAACATACTAGCAACTGATCTTTTTACAAACCCATTCTCATTAGTCTGCTTGTGCATACACATCAGCAATTTAAATATCAACAAGCATTCCATATTAACTATTGTTCAGTAGAAGACTACAAATGAGAGATGGTGTTTGTGTGCTCTACAAGCCGAGCTAGGGCGATCATGCCCTAGCTCGTTCTCTGTGTGTTGCTCGCTTCTGCGTTGTGGGGGGGGGGGTTTTGAAGCTATCGGGGCTGTGGTGGTGGGGTTTTTTCTTTTCTGGAGGCCTTCTTGCTACTGTTTGGGTGGCTTGTGGGTGGAAGGGTTTTGATCCTGCCCTTGGGGTCTTTTCTTTTTTCCATTTCTTGCTAAAGTGTCCTGGGGGTTTGCATGCCTGCTGGGGTTCTTGTTTTTTGCTATGCCGGGTGGGGAAACATCTGGGGTTAGCCCCAAATTGGATTTCCGTTCAGCATTTGGTTCGAAGCCTTCGGCGCATGGAGCGAATGTTTTTGATAATACGCTGTTTTCTTCAGAGATGGAGATGAATGATCTAGGATCGGTTAATGGTTCCCGAATTACGAAGATTAATGGGCGTTTGGAAAGATGCAAAGAGCGACCGAAGCTGATTATCCCGATGGAAATGCTTGCAGATGATATTGAATACTATTCAAGGCACTCTTTTTATTGCAAGTTCATGGGTTTGAGAGTCTCGCTGCATTTTTTTGAATCTTGGGCTCAACGGACTTGGATGCCGGAGGGGGAGATGGAGATTAGGCTCCTTGCGAACAACTTTTTTATGGTCTCTTTTGATTGCATGGCAGATCGGAATAAGGTCTTCGAGGGTGGCCCCTATTTTTATAACTAGGTGGGTTTGTTTATCAAGCCATGGCATGCTGGCTTCAACCCGATTGAGGCAATACCGAGTCGGATTCCAGTTTGGGTTCGGTTGCCGTGGTTTCCATTTGAGTGTTGGCGGGATGACATGTTGCATTTGGTGGCTTCAATGCTCGGTAAACCTATTGGGTCTTCACAACAGACGCAGTACAAAAAGGTAATGACTTTTGCTCGTATCTGTGTAGAAATTGATTTAAGCAAGCCACTACCAGATTCTGTTGAAGTGAGTGCTGGATCATATACTTGGGTTCAACAGCTAGATTACGAAACCCTACCTTTTCGGTGTCGTCTTTGTCATGAATATGGTCACTTGCAGCGTAGGTGCCCTAGGGCTAAGCCTGTGGGGCCCCAACCTTCTCAGCCTTCTCGTAATCCTCCTAGGACTGATAATGGTAAGGAGCCTATTCCGGGTGATGGTAATGGAGATGATGGTTATGTCCCTATTAAGGCTCGCAATAGGAATCGGGGCCAGAAGCGGACCTTGAGGGAGAGGCAGGATGATGAAACTTTTAATAGGTTTGAGGTGCTGGATGATCTCAGCCAGGAGGAAGTGAATCCGGGGTTGCTGAACTTGGATCAGGGAACTTTGGGTACAGGACAGGATGGGCCACCATTGGAGGCCATGCAGGATGTGCAGGAGATTGGGGTTGGGCAGATGGATACGGATCAACAATTGATTGTCCAGACTGAACAAGAATCTTCTATTGGAGCTTCAAAGAGTGGTGGAGGTGGCTCCCCATTGCCCCTGAAAGGTGGCAAGGATGTGGGGAAGAGCTCTTTGGCCTCCTCTCGTTTAGGTATTCAGCAAAATGAACTGAAGAAAGGGGTTGGTGACAGGACTTCCAAGCTGGGAAGGAAAAAGGATATGGAGAAGATTAAATTAACTGGGGAAACTTTGGTGGAGTCAGGGTCAGTCAAGACTCTTGATTCACATTTTTCATGCCCCCAGAAATGATTGTTCTCTCATGGAATGTAAGGGGCTTGAACAGTGGCCCTCGACAAAAAGCTGTTCGTGATTTGGTTAGGAATCATTCTCCGGATGTTCTTTTTCTTCAGGAGACTAAATTATCTGTAGATAATATGTTGGCCATGGCTCCTAAGCTGTGGAAATATGGTGAATGCCAGTGTGTGGGGGCTCTTGGTGCTTCTGGAGGGGTGGCTTGCTTTTGGAACCCTCGGAAGATTTTCCCCCTATGGTGGATGTCCTCTAGATCCTCTATATCCCTTGTCGCCTCTTGGTATGAGACTGGTGAGTGTATTCTCCTCTCTAATGTGTATGCTCCTGTTGAGTTTCTGGGTAAACAACTTCTATGGTCCCATCTTCGTTTTGTTCGTAGCTTAGCTCCTTACCATCCGTGGGTTATGGCTGGCGATTTTAATGCTATTGTGGAATTGTCTGAGAAAAGAGGTGGAATTCCTAGGTTGGAGCCTTCTGCTCTGTTATTCAGAGATAGCATTTCTGAATTAAATCTTATTGATGTTCTACCTAGTAATGGTCGCTTCACTTGGAATAATAGGAGAATTGGTGAGAGTTGTGTTGCTGAGAGGCTAGATCGTTTCTTGGTTTCCTGTTATTGGGTTGGAAACTTATGGTCCACTCGATCTGAAATTCTTGATTGGAGAGGTTCTGATCATTGGCCTATTAAGCTTAGTATTATCTCTGCACGGGGGCCTCGGTCTCCCTCATTCAAGTTCTAGCTTATGTGGTTACGGGATCCCACTCTTCATGATTATGTGGCTGAGTGGTGGCGGATTGGTAGACCAACTTTTGGTACGGCAATGTACACATTCTCCAAGCTTCTTCAGTTTGTCAAATATCAGCTTAAAAGGTGGAATCGGCGATGTTTTGGTAATATCTTTCATGCTAAGGTTGCCGCACAGGAGGAGTTGAATAATATTACGCGGTTGATTCGTGAGAATGGGGCCTCTGAGGATCTTCTAAGGGAGGAGGCTAAGACTTTGAAAGTGGTTGAGGAATTTGAATTGCGGGAAGAAATCTATTGGAAGCAAAAGGCCCGGGTTGAATGGTTACAGGAAGGTGATAAAAACACCGCCTTCTTCTTCAATTCTGTGAAGGATAGGAGGCATGGTAATTCCATTCCTTTTCTGGTGAATGATAGGGGTGAACGTCTTGCCTCGTTTCAAAAATCTCTGCTGAGGCATCTCAGTATTTTGCTACTTTATTTAGGGAGGATTCACAAGGGGGCTCTGTTGAGGAAGCACAGGTTCTTTCTTGTATTCCTCAGTTGGTCTCCAGGGAGGCGAATGAGTATTTGATGAAAGATATCTCTCTTGATGAGCTGGAGGGGATTGTGTTTCAGATGAAGAAGGGTAAAGCTCCTGGTCCCGATGGTTTCCCGATTGAATTTTTTCAGGAATTCTGGGATATCATAAAGTTGGATCTTCTGGCTGTTGTCCTTGAGTCCCAAAGGAATAAACAGATGCTTCGTGCTCTGAACTCCACCTTCCTTGCTCTCATACCCAAGTGTGAAGGGGCTGATAGGTTATCTCAGTTCCGGCCTATCTCTCTTTGCAATGTGGCTTATAAAATCATCTCAAAGTTATTGGCTGAGAGACTGAAGAAGTGGCTTAAAGTGTTGATTTCGGAGGAACAGAGTGGATTTGTGGCAGGTCGGCAGATTCTTGATGGGGTTGTCATTGCTACGGAGACCATCCACTCCATGGACAACTCCCATGAGAAGGCTATGTTCATTAAGCTGGATATGGCTAAGGCTTATGACAGGGTTAGATGGTCTTTTTTGCAGAAGATCCTTGTTGCTTTTGGTTTTGGTGAGGAGTGGATCCAATGGGTCATGAGTTGTGTCACGTCTGTTTCCTTCTCAGTTTTGATAAATGGAGATCATTCTAAACTTTTTGGTGCCTCTAGGGGTTTGCGCCAAGGGGATCCTCTTTCTCCATATCTTTTTCTGCTTCTTGTGGAAGGCCTTGGTCGTTTGTTGAAAAGAAGGGTGGAGCTTGGCATCATTCAAGGTTGGCGATGGGGTGGAGACTTGCCTCCGCAATCTCATTTGCAGTTTGTTGATGATACTGCCCTGATGGGGATGGCTACTGTTAGGGAAGCTACTAACTTGAGGCAGGTGTTGGACATATATCTTGTTGCTTCAGGACAATTGATTAATGAGGAGAAGTCTTCCATATTCTTCTTCAACACGCCGAGCCCCATACAGAGAAGAATTGCTAATATCTTAAGGTTTCAGATAGGGGTTCTCCCTTTGACTTATCTGGGTTTCCCAATTTCTGTTCGCCATCTTCCCAAGGGTTCTTGGCAGAATATTATTGATAAGCTCCGTGCAAAAGTTAATCATTGGACCCACAGATGGTTGTCTTTTGCGGGGCGGGTTCAGCTTCTCAAGTCGGTGGTGCAGGCTCTCCCTACCTACAGATGTATGCTTCAGGTGGCTCCGATGGGTTTTCTGAGGGAGTTGGATTCTCTTGAAAGGCAGTTCTTATGGGCGGGTAGTTTGGCTTCTTCCAAGTGGAGCCTGGTTAGGTGGGATGTTGTGTGCAGCCCAAAGCAATTTGGTGGTCTTGGTCTTCGACAGTCTGCGTTATCTGGAGTGGCTGTGGCTGCTAAGCTATTTTGGAGATGGTGTGTGGAACAGGATCAGCCGTGGGCCAGGATATTATCTCATAAGTATTTCCTTTCCATGGCAGCCACGCAATACTGAACAGTTATTGCGGGAAAGCTACAGGATCTTTGGGGATTCTGTTAGAGAAAGGGTGCTGAAGGAAAGCTTATTAAGGAAGGTTTATTTTGGATCTGTAGACGAGGAACTGAGGCTCTCTTCTGGTCGGATTCTTGGGATGGATTCCCTCCACTTACTTCTCAGTTCCCCAATCTACTTCCTTTGTGCCAAAGATTTCTCGAGGCTGGCTGGGCTAGGGTGAGTGACTTCAAGTCTGTTGCTTCTTTTGGTCAGTTGGAGGTAGCTCATTGGAAGGATCCCGCAGAGTGGCCAGATTTGGGACTTGCGGAAGAAAGTGCTGAGCTTCACAAGATTCTTCATAGTAGGAGTTGTAGTTCTCTTCTGGAAGAAGATATTCTTGCTTGGACCCATAATCCTAAGGGGGTTTACTCTGTTGCTTCTGGTTATCAGGTGTTATTGGCTCAGAAGCTAACTGGGGCAGAGGTTCATTGGTGGAAAAGGGTGTGGAATAAACTCTCGTGGCCTAAATGCAACTGCTTTGTTTGGACTTTGGCTTGGAATAGGTGCTTGACCTGGGATAACATTCGTAAACGGGGATTTCAAGGACCTTCAATTTGTGTTTTGTGTGGGGGAGCGGAAGAGGATTCTTCACATTTGTTCTTTCGGTGCCCCTTTGTTGTGCAACTTTGGCATTGGTGGTGGGAGGTGTGGAAGCTTCCCTGTATTCATGTGTGCTCTTTGGTTGAATTCTGGGATAGTATGGGAAGACCTCCTTCTATGGCTTCCTTTTTGCAGGAAGTTTGGTTCGTGGGCCCTACCTTTCTGCTTTGGCAGATTTGGTTGGAGCGGAACCGCAGAATTTTTCGTGATCAGAAGTTGGTGGGTCGGCAAGTTTGGATGCGTATGCTTGGAATGGTGCAGGAGTCTGTTTTAGCTAAATGTGATGTGGTTTTCCCCTTGGAGAGAGGTGATGCTGAGTTGGTGGCCAGACTAGGTCTTCAAGAAATTCATTCATCTTTTGTCAGTTCTAGGAACTGTAGGCATGGGAAAAAGAGGGTCCAACGGGTTGGAAGGTGGTTACCTCCTCCCAATGGATTTTTAAAGATCAATACTGATGGTTCTTCTAGGGGAAATCCTGGGCCTGCTGGAATTGGTGGGGTTGGCAGGGACTCAGCTGGTTCGGTGATTTTTCTATTCTCTATACATGAGGGGGTGAAGACTGTTAACTTCATGGAGGGTCTAGCAATTCTTCATGCTATGGAGCGGGCCCTTGCTTTGGGATGGAGAAAGGTTATATGTGAAGCTGATTCACAGATTTTGATTAATCTCTTGAATGAGCGAAAGATATCTGATATAAATTGGCAGTTGGCTTCGGTGGTTCAACGGATTCTTCAAGTTAGTTCTCGGATGGAGGAGGCACACATCGTGGAATTGTGCTCAGTAGCAAGGTTGAGGATTGGGATCAAGTTAACCCTGAGCTGCATCTGGATTTAGACCAAAGGATAGGAGGATACATGGGGATAGTTGATTTTGTTTTATGTTGTGGGGTTTTCGCCTTGTTTTCTGGGACTGGGTCCCGTGGTTATTATTGTAATGCTCTTTTCTGATTTCTAATAAAGTTTTTACCCCTTTGTTTTCAAAAAACTATTGTTCAGTAACCTTATTACAAACCTTCCTTATAACATAGAAAACAAGAGAAATTTACAAAACATACATTTTTGCCAAGGTGTGAGGAGTCAAAAACTAAGAAAAAAAATTATCCAAAACTTGTGGATGATAGTTAATTTTTGTTCAAAGTTTCAATTCAGCTTACAAACTCAAAGTTAAAATTTTGACAAAATGATTTGAGCAGGTATAGGGTTGGTTTCCATCCACACATAAGGAGATTAGTAAAAAAGGATGCACAAGGCAACCAAAAATAAATCCAAAGCATGACGTTCAACTTATATTAACTAATAAACTTGTATAGTTTTCTCTTTAGATTACAACAGCTACATGCAGCTCATTCAATATCTCATTCAGACAAATAAAAAATTGTAAAATTTAATATTCAATACCATAGAACACAAAAAATACGATAAAATGTGTTCACTGAGGTCATCACAAAACTCACCGTGTTTGGAGAAGCAAGTTGTTTTCCACTCAACATACTAGGAGCTGATCGTTTTACAAACCCATTCTCATTAGCCTGCTTGTGCATACACATCAGCAATTTAAATATCAACAATCATTCCATATTAACTATTGTTCAGTAACCTTATTATAAACCTACCTTATAACATAGAAAACAAGAGAAAATTACAAAACATACGTTTTTTCCAAGGTGTGAGGAGTCAAAAACTAGGAAAAAAGAATTTTTTATCCAAAACATGTGGATGATAGTTAATTTTTGTCAAAATTTCAATTCAGCTTACAAACTCGAAGTTAAAATTTTGACAAAATGATTTGAGCAGGTATAGGGTTGGTTTCCATCCACACATAAGGAGATTAGTAAAAAAGGATGCACAAGGCAACCAAAAATAAATCTAAAGCATGACATTCAACTTATATTAACTAATAAACTTGTATAGTTTTCTCTTTAGATTACAACAGCTACATGCATCTCATTCAATATCTCATTCAGACAAATAAAAAATTGTAAAATTTAATATTCAATACCATAGAACACAGAAAATACGATAAAATGTGTTCACTGAGGTCATCACAAAACTCACCGTGTTTGGAGAAGCAAGTTGTTTTCCACTCAACATACTAGCAGCTGATCGTTTTACAAACCCATTCTCATCAGCCTGCTTGTGCATACACATTAGCAATTTATATATCAGCAATCATTCCATATTAACTATTGTTCAGTAACCTTATTATAAACCTGCCTTATAACATAGAAAACAAGAGAAAATTACAAAACATATGTTTCTGCCAAGGTGTGAGGAGTCAAAAACTAGGAAAAAAGAATTTTTTATCCAAAACATGTGGATGATAGTTAATTTTTGTTCAAAATTTCAATTCAGCTTATAAACTCGAAGTTAACATTTTGACAAAATGATTTGAGCAGGTATAGTGTTGGTTTCCATCCACACATAAGGAGATTAGTAAAAAAGGATGCACAAGGCAACCAAAAATAAATCCAAAGCATGACGTTCAACTTATATTAATTAATAAACTTGTATAGTTTTCTCTTTAGATTACAGCAGCTACATGGAGCTCATCAGTATCTTATTTAGACAAATAAAAGGTTGTAAGATTTAATATTCAATACCATAGAACACAGAAAATACAATAAAATGTGTTCACTGAGGTCATCATAGAACTCACCGTGTTTGGAGAAGCAAGTTGTTTTCCACTCAACATACTAGCAGCTGATATTTTTACAAACCCATTCTCATTAGCCTGCTTGTGCATACACATTAGCAATTTAAATATCAACAATCATTCCATATTAACTATTGTTCAGTAACCTTATTACAAACCTACCTTATAACATAGAAAACAAGAGAAAATTACAAAACATACATTTCTGCCAAGGTGTGAGTCAAAAACTAGGAAAAAAGAATTTTTTATCCAAAACCTATGGATGATAGTTAATTTTTGTTCAAAATTTCAATTCAGCTTATAAACTTGAAGTTAACATTTTGAAAAAATGATTTGAGCAGGTATAGTGTTGGTTTCCATCCACACATAAGGAGATTAGTAAAAAAGGATGCACAAGGCAAACCAAAAATAAATCCAAAGCATGATGTTCAACTTATATTAACTAATAAACTTCTATAGTTTTCTCTTTAGATTACATCAACTACATGCAACTCAATCAATATCTCATTCAAACAAATAAAAATTTGTAAGATTTAACATTCAATACCATAGAATACAAAAAATAAGATAAAATGTGTTCACTGAAGTCATCACAAAACTCACCGTGTTTGGAGAACCAAAAATGATTTACCTACTTATAAAAAATTCTTCATGTTGATCTTGAAGAATACCGTAGACCATCCAAGCTGCCAGTTGTCGATACATAACCTGATGTCCATGCCAAAGAAGTCTAAAAGCCAGTCTAATGTGTTAGGAATGCAGAAAAAATAACCAAGATCCAAACTTGAAATAGGAATTTATTTTAATTAATTTTTTTCAAACTATATCTATAGTCTATTTATAGTAGGGAAAATAGCAATCCTTCTTTTACCAAAATTTTCCTCATAAGAGTTCTTTGTTGCTTAAAACAATTTTGGAGATCTTCTAACACCCCTCTTGCTATTATAACTAGCTCTATTTTTGAACTCCACTGACCTACTTTGGTCACTCGGGAACATTAATGTTATTTTCTTATTCTTTTTGTTTCTTTCCTTGAACACAAAATTCTAGCATTCTCAAAAAATAATTCTTGAAAGTTCAGTATGAATAGTCGGATGCATTCAAAGGGTCTTCTCAACTCCCCAACATAGGAGATGAGCATTGTGTCATGCACAAGAGAAAATCTAACATGTGTGTGTGAGACAAAGATTCCAAATATAAGATTCATGGATTTTGTAGATACATAGTTTCCAACATATCGATTAAGAAAATGCCATGTTGCAGACCATATTCAAGAATCATGTGCAGGTGTAGCAACAGGGAGAATACATAATCATAAATCATCTTATCACCAGCATAGTTCTCATCCATCACCCTCTTCAAGTTCTATAAACTCATAACCTTCTATTTTTACTCTAAGTTAGTTTGATAATGTAATGTCCCACCCCAGTTGTAACAAATCACTTTCCAACTATCTTAGTTTGACATATGGAACATTTGTCATACTATTTGTATTCTTGATTTCACACATTTCAAACTTTCCTTTCACAATACAATACTCATTAAAACTCGATGAATTTAGATCTTATTTTCTCAAATACCGAGTAATTCTGGAATTAATAGCAGAGATGTAATTCTGATTTTCTTAGTTCACAATTCTAAAAATGAATATTATTCAATAGCATACATAATGAGCAATGATTAACTCAGACCTGTTTTCAATCAGCAATTTCCAACTCATAGTTTGGACAACAATAACCAATGAGATTGTATTATGGGAGTTGTGACAGCTCCTTTGCAACCCCAAGTTCATCTTGAAAGACACCACGACTCAACTAAACTCCATGATCAAATTTTCTGCCCAGCCTTAATGTCATACGCCCATTCAATGAGGGTGCAGCACCTTCTACAAGACATCTCCAGTAAGGAATTTGTGGCTGGTATATTTCCCACACCAAGCTTGGTTTGACACCCTTTGCTTGTCACATCTTCGACGCCAAAACTTTATGATCTGCTCACAATTTGGACATTGCACTCAAACCAATAGGGAATACTTCGTCCTCATTTCACTCTCTATTAGAAACAATTAATGTATGAGTAAAACAAAAAAAAAGGAAAAAGGGCATTAGGTCTCCAAGGTGTTTTCCATCACATAATCAAGGAGGTTATTTAAACCTTTAAAATTTCCTATTATATTCAAGTGCTGCAATTGTGAGGTTGACAATGGAATTGGGGAGGTTATTTAAACCTCTGCAACTTTCTATTTTCAAGTGTTGCAGATGTGACAGGTTGCCAATGGAATCGAGAAGGTTATTTAAACTTCTACAGTCTTCTATCTTCAAGTGCTGCAACTATGACAGGTTGCCAATAGAATCAGGAGGGTTATTTTAACTTTTACACATTTCTATGTTCAAGTGCTACAACTTTAAGTACATGTTTCCCTAAAACAGACACAGCTGTGAAAGTAGAAAATTACATGCATGTAAGGGAAATGTACACAAATAGGACAAGCAAGACAAATTGGGTATCAAACCGCAATAGGACCATATTTTTAATTCAAAGATTGTATGATTATATGATCTTGAACCTCCCCATTGCATTTTAATGTAGATGTTGTTTCATGATATATTTTGAAGAGCCTTGATAGTGTCTCAATTAAGCCCTACTTGGGCACATATGGCACCATCAAAACTCTTCAGCAAAACACAATCAATGGCTTCTCTTTGAGGTAGAGATTAGGTTATATGGATTCCTAGCAAATTCATGTTGTAGAAGATGCTTATCAATCTTGATATACCACGCTCTGGGAGCTTTTTTCAAACTGTAAATAGATTTTACAAGCCTGCTCATCTTCTTCTTGGCTTGGTATAGTGTATCTCTTTAGTTGAGTTGTACATAATTTCTTTATCCAAAGGTCATTTGGAAAGTCTTTTCTATGGAATAGCCTTGGAGTTAAAGGGTTTGTAGAAATACATGTTAATAGCAAAGCCTCATCTGTGACTATTGGACCATGTATCTTACCACTTAAGTATACAAAAATGTTGAGACCATCTTTAGGGACTTCAAAATAGATAATGCCATTTTGTATATCTTGCATCACTTTGGTAATGAGAATTTTGATTATGGTCATAATGATTGTGAATTTTCTTTTAAATACTGAATTTTGTGATTACTCTGACTTGAATGACTACTCCATTTGTAGGGTTCCAAGTTTTTGTTATAGTTGTTGAACGGTTGATTGAAGATGAGACGCCTGACAAGATGTTTCATTTACAGTTAGAGTGGCTATATGGTATAATGCTTTCAGCAATTGTGGTGAAGTTAGCTCTTTGGCTTTATTGTCGAAATTCTGGAAGTGAGATAATCAGAGCCTATGCAAAGGTTCAGATGTTACCCTGAAAATGTTTTATCTGGGATTCTTGTTTGTGAGCAGAAACTAATTCTTTGTTGGTATTGCCTTGCGGGATCACTACTTTGATGTTGTGACCAATGTTGTTGGTTTAGCTGTAGCAGTCCTAGGTGACCTGTTCTTCTGGTGGATAGACCCAGCGGGTTGAATTGTTCTTGCAATTTATACTATATTAAATTGGTCTGGTACTATTTTTGAAAATGCAGGTGAGTAAATCACCATTGGGAAGGGAAATCTTTCTTAGGGTAAAACTAATTTTAATTCTAATATAAATTTAAGGAATGAAGTCTTAACTGTATATTGGAAAACAAGTTTCTGGAAGAATAGTGACAAAGATTTGGATAATTCAAAAATTTATTTTCCAATAATTAAGAAATATGGAAGCTTGAAATCTCTAACTTAGCATTTACTTGCAACCTTATGTTTCAAGGCCATTATTTCAGTTTGGTCTTCGTGCTTGGCCAGATGGGTTCATCAAATTTTATTACTGATTCACTAACCTCCTATCCACAGTTTTAGAAAACATATTTGGAATATTTAATATGAAGTTTGTATCTCAAAAGATGCATTCTTTGCTCATCGATCATGAAAGAGTTTGAATATAGTTAAGAATCTTCCATTTAATGAGTCAAAGTTTAACTTTGGGATTATCAAAAAAATTTGCAACTATGTGGAAGCATAGAGAAAGCATGTGAAGTTTTTGACAGAATACCTCGAAGAGATGTGATCTCTTGGACTGCAATTATTGTTGGATATGCACAAAATGGATTTGTTAAAAATGCTTTAGAAACTTTCAAGAAAATGCAATTGGCGGGTATAAATCCAAATTCCACAACCTTTTCCAGCATCTTTCCTGCCTGTGCCAAAATGGGGGCTTTGGAATAGGGTATGAACATCCATCAAACCATAAAGAATAGAGGAATTTTGTCAGATGTTGTATTTGCAATTGCCCTAGTAGACATGTATGCAAAATGTGGAAGCATAGACAAGGCATGTGAACTATTTGACAGAATGCCTGAAAGAGACACCATCTCATGGAATACAATGATTGCGGGATATGCACAAAATGGATTTGCTGAAAATGCTTTAGAAACTTTCAAACAAATGCAATTTGTAGGTCTGAAGCCAAATTCCACAACCTATGCCAGCATCCTCCCTGCCTGTGCCAAAATGGGAGCTTTGGAGCAGGGTATGAACGTGATGCAAGGGAGAATGGTATTCACCTTAACAACACAACCCAAGTTAGATAAATCATCAATCAAGGTCACAAAACTTTGACTCAACAACTTTCCATTATAACCCTGCTTTCAACCTAGAAGGTCTGCAGATCTGTTTTTGCCAACTTTTCTCACAATTTTAATTAACAACTACAGGGACTCTTGATAGTTTTGAATACCCCTTTGGGCCAACTTTAACATGTGCTAAACTCAACTAGGGTTTATTTGGAGCAAAACACCCTAAAGCTTGATTCCACGTTGTCCCTAAAGACCAATTAGGTCTATTTTGCAAAGCAAGACCTCTCAAATCTCACAAGAAATTTTCAAAACCCACTCAAACACCGAAGGGTTCATGGTAGTCACAAAATTCCTATCACACTTGCACTTTAAACCCCTTCAATTCCTTTTTGTGAAAAAATGATGATGGTATGGAAGGAACGAAGACCTAGATAAGCTCTATCTTAAACAGACTCAATGAATGCCAATACCCCTAAGGAGACCAAAGAAACACATCAAGCTAATGGTGTAGGAGCACCTATTCATTGGGGTGTCTCATGAAGAATTTGGTATTTTTTTTTTGTTTTTAATGTATTTTCAAGGTTGTATAAGGTCCTAAGGACCATTTGGAATCCATTCAAATCATTTTGTAAGGCTATTAGAGCCATTAAGTTCATAATGACCTATGAGGTCCCGATAAGGTCAAACATGGTCAAACTACTCAAGTGTGTCCAAAATAAGTAGAAATGGTGCAATTGGACTCATATTTTCCATTTTTGCATAGATTAGGGTCATACATCAAGTTTTGTGGTCATATTCCAAATATTGCAAAAAATTGTCATGTTGATAAAAAGCTGTCAATGCAAGAAATGTCATAAAATGTTGTCCATGGTCAAGTAAGTTTAAAATATGGTAGAAGTCAGTTAAAGGGGTTGGTTTTGGTGTAGTTAGTATATATATGAGTAAGAGAGGTCGAATGATGGTGGTGGAGGAGGATTGTAAGAAGATTTGTTCTAAAAGTTAATAAAATCAGTTATTTTCTGCAACTTCCACATCTCTATCACTACAACAAAGGCTTGTACGGATTGGAAACTTATTGTTTTGATCTGAAAATGATGGTTAATGTTGGTAGAGGTTGTTATCTTTCATTTAAATCCACTCTCATGAGTTTTCACGTTATATTTTGCAAGATATAATGTTTTCTTTACAAACAGCTTGGAACACTACCAAGGGTTACCCGTTCTGGTAAAATCCCCATAACTTTTGTTTTAACCGTTGGATCTGGCTATAAATTGGAGAAAAGTTCTATAATTAGGTAATATACAATCGGACTGGAGAGATTGTCTTCATGATCATTTTTGTGAAAGTTATTGATGACTGTTTGTTACAATTTATAGTGGAAATCAGACTGGTAAAGGCAGGAAGGGTAGTTGTTTATTGCCTTATTCTTGGAACTAACATTTTCATATGGTGTGGTGATATAGAATAGGTGTAAAGGAAGTTGTAAACACACTTGGATCAAGTGATGAAGCCTTGGAGTCAGTCCATGTTATTGTTTATCAAAATTGATTTGTCACAGTCATAAATCAGACTGAGTGAATGTGCTTTTGCAATAAATGATCATCTACTTCCTTGTGTTATTAAATTTTCATGTTGAGGGTTGCTAAGGGTGTGTTAGTATTTGATTCTGTATAAGATTTGGTGGTTGATAGATCTCTGGTGGTTGGTTGATTCTGTATAAGATTTGGGTGTGTTAGTATTTGATTCTGTTATAAGATTTGGTGGTTGGTGGTTGATAAATCAGACTGAGTGAATGTGCTTTTGCAATAAATGATCATCTACTTCCTTGTGTTATTAAATTTTAATGTTGAGGGTTGCTAAGGGTGTGTTGGTATTTGATTCTTAAAGGTTATCAAGGGTGAAATGATGTTTTATTGAGTTGCTACAGGAAGTCTTTGAAGTTTTTGGGGTCTTGTGAACAATAGAAACCATAATTGTCATTTTTAGCCATAAGGCAAGGAGTCATTATGAAGGGGAGTTTTGAGTCTGTGAAGTATGATATGGTTGTTGTTTAGGACCTGATCCTTGATGAGTGCTTGGGATTCCAAAAGATTTGTGATATAGGCCTTGTATTGAGTTTGGTGAAGGGCATTGAGCCCATTGTTGTGAAATATGCCTGATTGGCATTGATATGTTTCCAAGTTGTTGAGTGATGAACTCGAGCCTCTACATCAGCTAAGAGCCAAATTATTCATAGCAGATACTTCAAAATTTGCTTCAAGAAATAAAGGCAACAAAGGAACCTTCCACAGCAGACCAACTACAACCCAGTCATTTTGAAAGTAAATATATTGGTCAAGCAAAGAAATCCCTCAAAGGATTCTAATGAAGTGGACTGTTAAAATTCAGCACATTCACATTATATATAGATTCTGCACTCTAGAAACTGACCTAACTTGTCTAAGACTCTAATTGAAACTTCAAGCAGAACTGTAATCTTGAGTATGTTAACCTGCAAACACAAATCTGTTGTAATTACAAAAATAAAATAATAATATTGAAACAAGGTAACTGGTTGTCTAAAGTTTTTCATTATTTTGAATTTCTTCTATCTGTAGTTTGGTTGTGTAAAAGAGTGCCTAGGATCTTAAATAGATCTCCAACTTGGGTGACCCACAAAAGTATGGGCTTCTTCCACATATTGATGGGCATATTGGAAGGGCAAGCATATTGAGAGGTTTGATATATCGGTTTGGCAATATAGAGAGAAGGAAACCTATTGGAGTAATAAGGAACCAATTTATCTCCATTTGGCAGCAAAAGTTCTTAGGTATTGTGAATCGTATTATCTTCAAGCATTTGGTGGAACCCGACTTACAAATGTTTGTAATCTTTGTAATCATGTCCATATTATACACCAATGGCATGTTATCCTTGCAAAATAATGTCAATAACCAACAAAAAACAATGATAATATCTAAATGTTGGTGCTAAGACAAGCCTCTGATTATACAGTTTTGCAATCAATATAAGATGTGACAGGGATTCAATAATTTGCAAGATCAATCACAAGATTGGACACCCAATGCCTCAATAGAGAAGAAAGATGTTGTCAACTAAGATGTTTCTTCTTCAAGCAGTTCAACTCAAAAGTTCGGTAAAGACAAAAAGTCCTTGAAGATAAGTGTTAAGCCCCTTCTTATGTCATAGCATAGTGTTCTAGAGAAGAATGATGTTGATGTTCCTTCTTCAAGTAGTTCAACTCAAAAGGTTGGTAAAGACAAAGTCTTTAAAGAAATGTTGTAAGCCCCCTTGTGTGTCATAGAACATTGTTATCGGTTCTAAGTCAAAAAGTGCGTTCTCTCATGAATATAATACCTATTAGCCTTCCTATTGTTGAATTTTCAAACTTGTTAGTTTGGGAGACAATAAAATCCAACAAACATTGTATTGGTCTAGGGTATATAGGTGTTGTGAATTTCATGAACTAGAATATTCCAAACCTATTGAATTTGTGTCTAGAGGTATTTAGAACTATGAAGTAGAGCCAAGAGAGAAATCAAAACCTTGACACACTTATTCAACTATATGCCTCATTGTAACATTATCCAACACAAACATTTGAAATAAGAGTTCCAGTCTCCTTCAAATTCTTCAAAACACTCAGTCAGCACCATTAATCAGGATCAACTTCTTTTACAACTTCTCCCAACCTTTCATAATGGCATAAGGTGATTACAAATGCAAAATTTATCTGCCTAAGCACAACCAATCAATCAAAACATATATCGCCATTATTTGAGTCAAACAAAGACTTCACAATGTCTTCCTTTTAAATTCTTATCATTCTATTATGACTGTCCTCAATGTGAAATAGTGAAAGCAGGACCTTTACATCCATAACCAACTTTTGATTCCAAGACATTTATAATTCCTTCAACAAGTGGAACAACTTTAAGAGACCTAATCCAACATGTTTTTACCCCTTCCAATCCTCAAGAATATAGTTTTGGTGAGATTCCTTCATTACTCTGCCCTTTTCCTAATAGGTCTGCCATAGGTCTGACAAAGCTTTTCTTCAAACACAAACCTTTATCACCAACTATGAATAACTTTTAAGATGCTCCTTAATGTGCCTTAGAACATATCCAAAAATTATCATATGTTGTCTTTCAGAATATGGAACAAACAAGATTATAACGCTGCTAAAACAGGGTTAATTAGGTTCCAAGTCCAAGAGGGCTTATTGTTTATATTGGTTCCCATCATGTTTACTCTTAAATGATGATTCAAAAAAGATTATTTTGACCTAATTATGCTCAATAAAACTTTGGAGGGACGTTTCTATGCTTATTTTACCAAACCCTAGGTTAGGTTTCTCTTAAATGCTTGGTTACAGATTGTAATCTCAGAAAACCAATCAAAACATTAATCTGCAACACCTTTAAACTTATTATCTTGACTCAAAATCACTTGAATATGAAAGAAAATACATAGAAGGACAATTTCACCAAAAAACTAGAGTATTTCATCAACAAATAAAAGAGAAACATAAATTCCTTAACTCACTGTTAACCCTAGTGAGGGTTTCAGACTGTTATGAGAGAAATGATGATATCTTCTTCAAATGACAACTAAAATGCATGAAACCAGATTCATATGGAAGGTAATTGGAGGCCACAACACCTCCAACCAATTTTTCACACTTTACAATCCATACAACTTCGTACAAAGGCTGAACACAAAATTTCTCGAGAAAAATACAGAAAGCAATGCTTTATTCTTTTATTTCTCAAATCTTCAATCACCCTCAAACCACAAATGCATACAATAGCCTTTTTAAAGGCATCACATCGTGTCTATTCAGTTTCTACCAACTTCTAACTCCTTGTGACTCAAATGACTCTTCAACTACCTTTACATAATTATGCAACTTTGTTAACAATTGTTGACAACTTTAGATCGTGTTTACATTTTTGCACTTTTTGGAATTAATAATCTTTATAATAGCCTAAAGGGATAGAAAATGACTCCTTTCCATCCTACTATAAATAAAAGATGCCAAATTAAACAAAATGGAGACATAATGTTGCAAGGGTGCCCTTGCACCAAACTATAGTCAAGCCGATTCTTCACCCATTGCTCAGCCATGTGAAATTAACAAGTTGTCATGTGAATCAAAACCAACTTGCACTAAAGCCCATTAAGTCCAAACATGGCATTACAGACGTTGAGGACATACCTCCAATGATTATTTTGATCTACATCCTTATCTATCATGTGGTTAACATATATTTTGCAAAACATTGTAATGTAGAGATTTTTCTATCAAATCAAATGAGGCACATGCATTTTGGATGGATAGATCACTCTAGATGGCAAACTAAAGCTTGCGTATTAAAATACTAAGAATAGGTCTGATTTTCTAGTTGTGGACTTACTGCCATGGTAACATGGACACAATAGGAAGGGCACATTAGTATGTCAATCACATCATTACTCTACCTAGTGAACAAAATATTATAAATGAAACTCGAATAAACAAAACCAAAGTACAAATTATGAGACAAACAAAATAGCATTCAGAACCAAAAGACAAACACTTAAAGAGTAGTAAAAACATCAACTTACATAGCAAAATTGAATGTCATGAACTCCACAATGGGTTTCAGTCCATAATATGCTGCACCAACACCGATGCCAGTAAAACTAGCCTGCATTGGCAGAATGCACGCAAACATAAATTGGCTATATATTTGAATAATAAAAGATATAAAGGAAAAAAGTCTTTTGACAGGATTTCAATTAGCACATTTTAGCTTCAGAAACTTGCAAACCTCAGTGATTGGGGTATCAAGAACCCTGTTAGGTCCAAAATTTTGTAGAAGACCTTTAGAAACCTGTAAAGAAACATGAATATAAGTATATCAAATGAAAATATCTCAAATTTTCAAATTTTTAGTCAATTATTCAATAGCAAAGGGTTCTTATCTGATTATTATATATTTTTTATAAAATTTTCACAAGTAAAATACCAGAGTCCTCCCTACCTGTGCGAAAATGGGAGCTTTGAGACAAGCTATGAACATGGACCAAAGCATAATGGGAGGGGAATTTTTGTTAGATGTTATAGTCGGATATGCTCTAGTAGACATATATGCAAGATGTGGAGTCATAGACAAAACACCTGAATTGTTTGACAGAATGCCTCAATGATGTAGAGCAAAGGAAGAAAAGTCTCAATCTCAGAACTCAACTTGACTGATCTCAAATAATCATGGTTCGCTCTCACAACTAGGCTTCAACTTTCATTCACTATTTCTTGATTCAAAGTATCCAACACTAAGAATAAGGCCCAAAAATTATTTTATATTCCTCAAAACTCTTCAAACAACATCAAATGTTAGACTCAAACCCAATCTCCAACATAGAAATCTTAAACATAAGGATTTCCAAAATAGACTGACCCAAATCAGCAACTAGGCCTATTAGGCCATAAAAAAAAAAAACTACAAATTACCCAGCATATTCCTCCTTCCTTATGCCTCAAACATGTGAAAATACACCTGAACAATCACATTAGATCATCTACCAAAATTTTTTCAAGATATTTCAACAATCAACTAATCTAAGCCTTCATTCTTGACTCCAAAAATGGAGTGTCATAAATCTGTCATGAAAGATCAGCATATAAATGAACATAAAAACCTTTAGTTCACTGAACCAAATCAATAAATAGTCTAAATTACATCCATAAAACCTTCAAAAACTCTGAAATCCAAGTCGAACACCATTTAATAGCATCAAAACTCGAATTCTTCACTGTACATAGTGATTTTCCAGAATTTTGCACAATTTTCAGACCTAGGGCATCAAATTTTCATATGCTAACCTTCATAAATCGGTCTAAAACTTTATAATATGAAATTATATTGCAAAAAATGCCTAAATACCAAAATTTAGGCTGTTCCACCATGTAAATTGGGAGAAACTCAATTTTAACTAATTGTTGCCACCCTAAATCAGGGTTTTGACCTGCCTGGAGTATTTTACTCGTAACTTACAAAAATGAAAACATTTTTTTATGAAATAAATTTAAAAAAAAACTAGATTCATGGGGATACAACACCCAATGGATTAGGAGAGGTTTTATGCAGAATAAATATCCGTATAATGGCCTGCAACACAGAAAAATCAGGAAAAATACAGAAAATATGAACTTTTAATTGAATTTCTTCTTCATACTCCTTTCCCAAACCTCCCTCAAAGTTTTAAATGCTTCAAAATTCATTTATAAACACCAAAAAATTCCTATAACTGATCCTACAACTACCTTGACCATTCACCTTCCTTCATTTTGCTTTTTGTTGCATTTTCACAATTTTGTATTGACAACATTTTGCCAATTTTTACAATTTTTATATTATGTAACCAATAACCCCAAAATAACTATATAAGTCATCTTACATGATAAATTTGGTTCTTAAAACCTCATTACATCATAAAATCAACTAGCCTAAGTCAAAAATCCAAATTTTCCTCATAGAGGCATGATCTTGCTTGGGTGCACCTGCACCACTCAAAGAGATGTCATCTCATGGAATGAAATGATTGATTGCAAAATGTGCACAAAATGGATTTTGCAAGGAACCTCTCAAAATATTTGAATTAATGAAGCACTCTGGAACACATCCTAACATTCTATTTTCAATGGAATCAGGGAGGTTATTTAAACTTTTACACCTTTCTATGTTCAAGTGTTGCAGCTATGACAAGTTGCCAATGAATTAGGGAGGCTATTTAAATCTATACACCCTACCATGTTCAAGTGCTACAGCTGTGACAGGTTGCAAATGGAATCAAGGAGCTTATTTAAACATTCACTCCCTTCTATGTTCAAGTGTTGCAACTATAACAGGTTGCCAAATGAATCAGGGAGCTTATTTAAACGTCCACACCCTTCTATGTTCAAGTGTTGCAGCTATGACAGGTTGCTAATGGAATCAAGGAGGTTATTTAATTAGGGAGCTTATTTAATTGTCCACACCCTTCTATGTTCAAGTGTTGTGTTGCAACTGTGATAGGTTGCTAATGAAATCAAGGAGGTTATTTAAACTATGACAATATTTTATTTTTAAGTGTTGCAATTGTGATAGATTGTCAACAGAATCGAGGAGGTTCTTTAAACCTTTAAAATTTCCTATTATATTCAAGTGTTGCAGCTATGAGAGGTTGACAATGGAATTGGGAAGGTTATTTAAACCTCTGCAACTTTCTATTTTCAAGTGCTACAGATGTGATAAATTGCCAATGGAATCAGGAAGGTTATTTAAACCTCTATAGTCTTCTATGTTAAGTGCTGCAGCTATGATAGGTTGCCAATAGAATCAGGGGGGTTATTTAAAATTTTACACATTTCTATGTTCAAGTGCTACAGCTGTGATAGGTTGCTAATGGAATGAGGGAGGTTATTTAAATCTATACACCCTACCATGTTCAAGTGCTACAGTTGTGACAGGTTGCCAATGGAATCAGGAAGGTTATTTAAACATTCACACCCTTCTATGTTCAAGGTTGTAACTGTGACAAGTTGCCAATGGAATCAAGGAGGTTATTTAAACCATGACAATATTTTAGTTTCGAATGCCATGGCTGTAATAGATTTTCAATAGAATCAAGGAGGTTATTTAAACCTTTAAAATTTCCTATTATATTCAAGTGCTGCAGCTATAAGAGGTTGAAAATGGAATTGGGGAGGTTATTTAAACCTCTGCAACTTTCTATTTTCAAGTGCTGCAGATGCGACAGGTTGCCAATGGAATTAGGAAGGTTATTCAAACCTCTATAGTCTTTTGTGTTCAAGTGTTGCAGTTGTGATAGGTTTCCAATAGAATCAGGGGGGTTATTTAAACTTCTACACATTTCTATGTTCAACTGCTATAGTTGTGACAGGCTGCCAATGGAATGGAGGAGCTTATTTAAATCTATAGACCCTACCATGTTCAAGTGTTGCAGTTGTGACAAGTTGCCAATGGAATCAGGAAGGTTATTTAAACATTCACACTCTTCTATGTTCAAGGTTGCAGTTGTGACAGGTTACCAATGGAATCAAGGAGGTTATTTAAACCATGACAATATTTTAGTTTTGAATGTTGCAGCTGCAATAGATTGTCAATAGAATCAAGGAGGTTATTTAAACCTTTAAAATTTCCTATTACATTCAAGTGTTGCGGCTATGAGAGGTTTACAATGGAATTGGGAGGTTATTTAAACCTTTGCAACTTTCTATTTTCAAGTGTTGGAGATGTGACAAGTTTCCAATGGAATCAAGAAGGTTATTTAAACCTTTACAGTCTTCTATGTTCAAGTGTTGTGGCTGTGACAGGTTGCCAATAGAATCAAGGGGGTTATTTAAACTTTTACACATTCTATGTTCAAGTGCTACATTTGTGACAGGTTGCCAATGGAATGAGGGAGGTTATTTAAATCTATAGACTCTACCATGTTCAAGTGCTGCAGTTGTGACAGGTTGCCAATGGAATCAAGGAGGTTATTTAAACCATGACAATATTTTAGTTTTGAATGCTGCAGCTGCAATAGATTGTCAATAGAATCAAGGAGGTTATTTAAAACTTTGAAACTTCCTATTATGTTCAAGTGCTACATTTTTGATAGGTTCACAATGGAATCAGGGAGGTTATTTAAACCTCTACAACTTACTATTTTCAAGTACTGTAGACATGACAGGTTGCCAGTGGAATAAGGAAGGTTATTTAAACCTCTACAATCTTCTATGATCAAGTGTTGCAGTTGCGACAGGTTGCCAATAGAATCAAGGAGGTTATTTAAACTTTTACACCCTTCTATGCTCAAGTGCTACAGCTGTGACAGCTTGCCAATGGAATCAGGGAGCTTATTTAAACCTCCACACTCTATTATATTCAAGTGTTGCAGCTATGACAGGTTGTCAATGGAATCAATTTCAGATTGGATTCTAGGTGCATGTAGGCATGCAGGTTTAGTGGATGAGGGCTGCACATACTTCACACGTCGGTAACCCTTATTGCATTACAATTTACATATATAGTTGATCATTAGGTGTGCATGGTTGAAAATCTTCAGGACATTACAAGGAAGGACTATGAATTTTCATAATTGAGAAAGATCATACATGATACCACCATGGAAGTTTTGCAAAGACCAAAGGTGAATACAAAGACTTCCCCCTACAAAAGGTGAGGTTTCAATGGAGGAAAAGACTTGAATCAAATATAGGCTATTAGTGAGGTCTGGTGTGAAAATGATTGAATTTCAACATAGATGCTCAACGCATTTTCTGCTTTCCTTTTTGAACAGTGTTTTAGGATCAGTTCTAGTTTTTCATGGTCCTTTCAATGCATTACACGATTAAAGAATGCAATTTTCTCACACAAAATTATTTCAAAAAATGTTTCCACAACATATTTAAAATAATTACTTGAATTGAGAATACATTGCTTCCACACAGACTATAGAAAAGAAGATTGACAAGGTTTTCTAAAATTACAACTGCAAGTTAGAAATATTATATGCCACAACATATTTGAAATAATTACTTGAATTGAGAATACATTGCTTCCACCCAGACTATAGAAAAGCAGATTGATAAAGGTTTTCTAAAATTACAACTGCAAGTTAGAAATGTTATATATTCCACATTCCCATAAGCATGTGTAGTATAATCTATACAAACTATATTTTTTCGTTCTGAAACTGAGAGGTTCCCATGGATTATCATACTTGCCATGCTTTTCCTCTATTGTAGATCTTCTATTTCCCTACTCTTTTGAGCACTACAGGGCCTCTAGAACTGATCTGTGTCAGTTGTCCATTGCCATTAGGTATCATAACATACTTAGCTCTTAAATGTTGGGTTGGATATGTATTTGGGTACATAATAAATACCAACTTGTTCGGTACATTTGATCTCAGTGGCTTCATAAATGAAAATGACACAACAAATGCCAACAAAGATGAGAAAACCTTGATAGTTACCAGGGTTATATGTACTCAAGTTCAGGTATAGGAATTTGGGTGGGAGTCAAAAAAATCTGGAGAAACTAAAAGCCTCATGAAAATTCCATTTTTCTTTAAAGATGATATGTAACATACCTTATTTGAAATGTGTTGCTACCTGCATTCATGAAATTTTACAAATTGAAACAAAATTTACAGGAAGGTGGGAGATTTTACAAGAATAAGAAAGAGAAAGGAATAGGGGTGACTATCATTAACAAAGTGGAGACAATGAATGATGAAATTATACTCTACCATGAATAAGCATGCCATGGTTTGAGATGTGTTTGTTATGGACTATCCTTGAAAATTACGACCAAGATCCTAAGACTCAGCACATTTAGGTTTTAACACTAAGGAATCCTTTACCTGTGGATTTTGTTGCTTTCCCCGCTGCTATTGGTTTCGGCTCCTCCAAACTCTTCCCGCTGGTTTTGACCTTTCACTTCTCTGATTTGGCGAGCTGCAGCCTGAAAATAAGGTTTCGATGAGGTTTTTAGAATCCCTGAGCAGTGTGTTTAATAAAATGAAAATTATGGCGAGGAGTCTAAAAATTATGGCCAAGATTTGCCCGCCACTATGCCCGGCCATTAGGGTATGAAATTAAATAAATAGATATTATTAAATATAAATATAATATTATATTATATTATAATAATATATTATATAATATTATAATATTAAACACATTATAATATAAATATAATATTAAAATATTAGTAATATATTATTATTGTATTATATTATAATACCACCCACTCCCTCAATTCATTTTTTTTGTTGTTGTTAATTATCCATTTTAATTGAGAATTTTGTCATCTTTATCAAACTAGTTTTAAATCATAGTTAAAAACATTAATGATTCATTAACATAATGAGTAATCAAAGGTAAAGAATGTAAATGTTAATTTTTTTAATAATGAAAGTTTTGGCATCAAATGATCAACGTGTCGTCTCAAAAGACTATGAAGAGATAATTGGGATGAAGAGGTTGTCCTGCGTAAGGGTTGGCTATGACACGAAAATCATCCACCTTGAAAGCAGTCATTGAAGCAGCAGTTGAACTAGTAAAAGTTAATGCAATTGGGTAGAAGTTGCATTTGATCTCATTGAAGCACCTATAGAAGCAAGCGTATATCCATTGGATTAAGGTGACCCTGCAACGTATTTAGTTCTAGGTGATGTAGAATATGCCAAATCCTTATTACTACTAGCAAAAGCAAGGGATGTAGGAACATCTCACTGCAGTGGTAACAATGAAAGATGTAACATCATGGGATATCAAAAATTTTCCATCATAGGTATTTTTGGTGCACCAAGCAACCTAGGCAACCAAATGGCCACTTAGGTAGGGGTCCCATGAAGGGGGCTTAAGCTCTATGGATTATGATCAAATTTGAAAGAAAAGGGAAAAGAGGAGTAATAATCATTTATTTAGTCATATATTTAGTCATTTATTTAGTCATTTAGTTGTGATTTTACACAATAACCAAATTAGTCACTTATAGATGACCAAATTAGTCATTTATTTGCAATATTCTACTAGTGTTAGTCACGTAGTTATTTATTTGCCAAATTTTACTAGTGTTGTCTGCAAGAATCTCATGATCTGATGGTTCATTATTATTTGTGTGTATCCTTGGTTTGTTTCAGAAAAGAATATGGTGAATATAATGTGTGGATGGTTTGGAAAGGATCCTGAAGTAAATTTGTTGTCTTGGTAATCATGGTGTTGGTTGATGGTATGAATATGCATGGTGAACAACTAAGGATTTTTAGAGTCTGTTTTCTGGGTATTTGTTTTGTAACAGTTATTTTGATGGTGAAAAAATTGATTCAGTGTCAGAATAAGGGTTAGAAGCCAGATTGGGTGAAGGTTGTTTTTTTTCCTTTTTTGGAAGTGAGTCATATTGAGTAATGCATTGGTGAAAGAATGAAGGTGAATGGTTCTATTTTTTTATCAAGATTTTTTGTATTTATAGTCAATTAGAAGAAAGTGAAACTGTGTATAAGTCTAACATAGATGTAGAGTTATTTTGTGATACTAAAGTTCTAAGTGAAATTGATGAAGTTTGATGAAGGAATAAGTGATTTTATTAGTTGATCTTCTCCAAGTTGAGTTTGGGACAAAAGTTCCTTGATGAATGATGGTTTTTGATAGTTAGTATTGCATCAATTGGTATCAGAGCTAGCAAGTTTCTGATGGTTTATTGAATTGATGGTTTGTTGATGCTAAAGTTGGTTGTTGAGTTTTTGTTGGTTGATTGTAGGTGTTTGATCCATCTAAGCTGTAGGAAAATTTTGTTGTTTGTGAGTTTGAGGTTGTGTACAGGTTAAGAAAGAACCTAGTTGATGGTTGCCAAAAGACTAGGGAGAGAAAAGAGGGGACACTTAGGTGAGGCAAGGAAGTTTGTTGAGTTGTGTGGTAATGCAATTAGAACTAGATGGATAGTTTTTTGAAGAAGAACTTGAGTTGTAGCCTGAAGAGTGCTCCACTGATGGGAGTAGATGAGAAGATGAAAAGATGAAGAAAATAAGTCAAAGAAGGTCAAGGATGAATTGTGAGAAAGAGGAAAGTTTGCAAGGACAGTCTTGTGTCCTTGGTTGAGAGAAAAGCGTTGGTGAAAAGATGAGAGTGGTAGAAGGGAAATCCTGTGTCCTTTTGAAAGAGAAAAGAGATTGAGAACTTGATGGTAGAAAAAGAGAAATGGCAAAAAGGCAAAGGCAAAGACAAAGTGAAGGAATGAAGATAGAGTTGAAGAAAAAAAATGGAACCAAGGCAAAGAAAGATTCAGAAGCAGTCCAAGACAAGATTGAAGGAGAAATGAAGATTCAAGATTGATACCACATGTTTCCAAGGGATTTGAAAAGTTTTGTTGGTTGGTTGTATGGTGCAGGAGCACCTTGTCCTCAAATACACTCAAAAGGAAAAAAATTGCAAAATTTCAATTTTCCATTGTAAATCTTTGTAGAAGGTCATGATAAGGCCTAATCAATTGTACTTGATTCTCAAATAGGTTCTAAGAGCTCACAAAATGAAAGTTTGCAGAAATTATCAAAAGTGCAAAAGATGTAAAAGTGAAAAAATGCATAAATTGACAAGAATATGAAGAGTCATCTAGTTGTTAGAGGTAGTTAAACAATTGAAGATGAAAAGATAGTTGGTTTCCTTGATGTGAGCATCTATTTAAGCCTTGGGAGGGTGAGAAAAGGAAGTAACTTGTATTCTTGAAACAAATTTTTGAAATAAAGATCCCTGTTTTTCCAATTTTCTGAGTTTTCTCTCTTATTCAATCTTTGTATGGACTGTACATCAGTCTAGAGGCCATAAATTTACATTGTTCCATTAGTGTTTGGTGTTAGAAATCCATTAGAGTAGTTTGGAAAATATTCCAACAATCTTAAAGGCTGAATTTCAAAGATTTAATTAAAAATACAAACAAGGGTTTGAGAGTCTTGCAGGGTTTATGTCTTCCATCCAACCATTGTAGGGTTATTAGAATGGTGGGATGGACTAATTAGGGTGTGTTAAGGGTGTTTTAAGTGATTTTTGTGTTGGTAGGGACAAGAAATTCAAGAAGACAGAGGTCATGTTGATGTTGCAAGGAAAAATACAGAGTTTCCTATTTAAAATGGATGGCTCCAAGTGGTGTTTTGATGCAAATGAAGAAATCATGGTTTGTTGAAGGCTTAGACTATGTTTGTAGACGTACGTATTTAAACCTGTTTGAGGAAGTGGCAGAGTATTTGAAGATCTGGAATGTAAATTTTCTTCAAACCCTCACTCATGTGTGCATTATGTAGCATAAAACAAGGGTTTATGATTAGAAGCATATTGAAGGGTTTATATGATTAAATCATTGTTGATTCTTGAGCTTGAGGACCTAATAGGAGACTACACTAATACATTTGATTGCAAAATACAATGAAACTGTCCAACAAAATATGTAAAATTCGATGTTTGTCAGGTGCTTGTAAAATTTGATGTGTAATTTCCAATTTTTTGAAAGTTTCTCCTCGACATTCGTCGAAATTTCGACGAACCTAGGGTTCGTCAAAATGTCGGCTATTATTTTCGTCGAATTTTTGACTAACATGAAAAATTAAAAAAATCAAATTTTGGCCGACATAAAGAAAAGTGAGTTTGCGCCTGATTTATTGTGACAGTGTTTTGCTCTACTTAAAATAGTTTGTGGAGAACTAAGGATGATTTTCTTGGAAAAAATCAGAAAAAATTCAAGAAGATATCACCAGGTTGAGGGTAGTCATTGTCTTTTTGCAGAATTCAGTTGTGAAGTTAGATTTTTAGTTCCAGGTTTGAAAATCATATTTTAAAGCAACATCTCATCAAATTTCATTTTTAGAGGTTAAGGGTTTTGAGAATTTCATGTCCAGATTTTGTTGTGCGGAATCACCATAAGATCACAATGGAGGAACAGATTCTTGTGACTATAATTATGTGATCCATAGCATATTATTAGTCATATGGCATAGTTGTGCTATAACAAATACAGGATGCATTCATGTGTGACCCAAGTTTAATGTGGCTATATTGTGATAGAAATGGAGGCACTCATTTAATGTAGTTAATTCGGGTTGTATAATGTAGGTGTCAATCATCATTGGGTGCATTCAGGTTGTCTCAAGTTTAATAGGATAGGATGTAATTATAGCATGATCGAAGAGTGATTACCTCTTGCTGCAATAAAGAGCCTATAACTCTGGTTGATATGCAGAGTGGTTGTGTTATATCAATTATGTAGTGCATTCAAGCACAACCCATGTTTAATGGGCTATTCTAGAGGGTGATCAAGATTTTCTAAACCTTATGAATGTTACTTGACATATATTTGCATAATCTGATATTCCTTCAGAGGCTTTTGAAGTATCAATGTATCCTATATAGGGTTTAGAATGATTTGTTTTAATTAAAAAAATAAATAAATGATGTATTTCCCTGTAATTAGATAATGTGGAGATCTCCTAAATCTGCCCCAGCACACTATCCTCTTTAGCACTGTATTCATTACTCTAGCTACTAGAGTTTTTGCATGCTGACATGCTAATATCTTCATGACCGTGGCTTTTAAAATAGATGTCGGTCTTTTGCTTTAATCATTTTCATGAAGTAACCCATGAGGTTTACATAATCCACCTTCAATCTCTTCCTAAGAGCGTTGTCTTAAGCTAGGTGCACCAGAGTATGCGTATAAAGCAAGTCCTTCATACCTACCATTGTTCCAAACCACCACTCACTGCCTTGCTTAAAATGTTGCCTCCATAAGCACAATGGCATGTTTTAAAATCATGGTTTCCAGTGATTGACCATTAAGGTCACCACTTTCATCATGAAGATACAATGGGATTTTTGTCTTCAAACTCAAGGAATTATGGAAGATAACATTGTAAATTATTTGTTGTGTACGATTCAATTTTCTTGCACATTTTATTGCTGCTAACTTCCTTTAAAGGTAGATTATTGCGCCGTTGCAATCTCAAACGAAAGCTCCTCACACTATCGCCCAGAAGATTCCTTTCATGAGCATCCTTCTATAAAATCAAACTATGCCCTATAGACTACCTACTTACTATAGGGGACTCATTGTTTCATGGTATTGTAGTTCTTGAGATCCTTCAACCTTATTGACACTACTTCATAGTCCACAAGGTATTATTCACTATTTTCCCATCTTTGGTGAGTCTCAAAACACTACTCAAACATGCAATCTGCTACCTCCATTATACAATAGTAATGGCTAAGAAGAAACATTGAACCTATGATTACCACTGTTACTTCATTTGGACAGTCATTCCCTGATTGCATTTGCCTTGTCTAACACTACCAAAAGCATTTGAAAAACACTTAAGGTCAGCAAGGGGGTAAGGAAACTCACTATTAAAATCCTCACTTTACTATGCAAGGTTTGAGCTTTATTATCTTATCCAACCCTTGCTTTGTTTTTTGTTGTATCACATCTCAAGTGACTATCATTCTTCTTATAAATAGATTGCATTTACCGAATGTCATTGACTACATAGTGTGCTTGTTATTGGCTACAATCTTTAGATTGCAAGATTTTTATTACCTACATTGTCTCAATCTTTACGGTATTTGCAACCTCACTAATCCGCTATAGTTATTGTTTATGTTTATATGGAGGCCTAGGGTTTGTACCCTAATCATGCTCTTACCAATGCTTCTGTTGTTTTTTATTAGGGCTCTCTCAATGTTGAGGGCCCTAGGGATAAGCTCGTCATAAGAAGTGACATATTGCATCTTTAACTAAAAGGATAAATCCGTATTGACATTAGCAATGATGATTACGACTCATTGCTCCATAGGAATGGGTCACTTGCTCTTACTAGCTCGCTACCTCCATTGTTGTAGGAATTTTGTGATCAGGTTCAATATTCTGATTGTAGGAGTCTTAACAGTTGGAAATCATAGTAAAATCAGAATTTAATAAGTTTTGGAATTAGCATTGTAAAGTGTTTTTTGGTGTCATTAACTTCAGACTATCTTCTCTTTT
>VDFB02000003.1:334322135-334384707 GCA_007258455.2 Sequoia sempervirens
CCCACCCTCCCACACTCTCTCCCACTCCCACCCTCTCTCCCATAAGAATAAATACATACATATAGGCATACATACATGACACACCAGCATACATATACATACAAATATATGAAAAAACATTCAAAAAACTGGCATTTAACTAAAGGAATAAATAATCCGAGTGCATTATTTGTTGCTAAAAATATTCCTTAGAGAAGAAAAATTTAAAACTAGTAAATCACACGAGCGCGTTATAAAACAAGCCCGTTATTTACTAGTTTTCACTTTTTCTTCTCTGTGGAACATTTTTAGCAACAAATAATGCACTTGCATTATTTATTCCTTTAGTTAACGCGAGCACGTTATAATGTGAGCACGTTATAATGCGAGCACTTTATAACACACTCACATTATATTTTTCTTTGGGAATCCCCAATCCTTGGCTTTGGTATTTTCCTTGGAATACCAACCCAAAGGTTTGGAGGACATTCCCAACCACCAGAGACGTTTTTTTTGCAAATTCTACAATTTTTCACATAATCAAGTTCGTGCTCACTGTCAAGATTGCATTTGGTTCAATATCGATGAAATCAAACACATGGGTAATGTTAAGTTCTTTCTTAGCTTTCCAACGATATAATTTTTTTCACTTTTTGACAATGTGAGGGCTTTCATCCATAATTTCTTTTGTTTGTATGTCTGTTTTTTTTTTCGTTATAAATTAAGCATTCATCAAAATTTCAAATAAATTACATTTTTAGAAACTAGACTCCATTCTACAATTTCTTTAAAAAAAAATTAAAAAAATTTATTACTTTCCAAAATTTGTAGGTGGGGCACAGCCAAAATTCTGCTTTTTAGGAAGTTCCCACTTATAAAATTAGTAAAAAATCAAATATTTTTTAAAAAATTATAAAAAAAAATTGTGCACCAACTAGATACTGTTAGCTAACTTCTGACTGTAGCAATTTTAAAAATACTAAAAAAAAGGTCACCGTGCTTAGGTCGTACAAGAGTTGCTATGTTATGTTTTTCTGACAAAAACAACACCAATTTGTGTACATCCCTTTGTTGAACCCCTTAATCTCAACCATTTTCAAAATAAATTAGTAGTTTAGAAAGTAGACTTAGAGCACTTCGATCCTTGTTTTTGTTCCATCTCAAAATTTTGAGTGTAACTATCCTTAATTTCATGTCCAAGGTCAACATTTCCTAATTTTAGAAAAAAAGTGGCCACTTAAGCCCCCTTTTTGGGAACCATCTTGGTGCACTTACCCGCCATGTGTATTTTATTATTTTATCATAAAATACTTTGGTTATTTAGTTATAACCAAATAATTTTTAATTTTATTGAGGAAAATGTCCTCACATTAAAAATAATATTCTATTTTAACCATGAGCTATTTATGCTCCTACATTTTAGGGTGAGCTATTTTAACTCCTATATTTTAGGGTGACCTATTTAAGTTCGTACATTTTGAGGTGGGTTGTTTTTCAACAAATGAAAAAACTAAATGTTTGTATTCAACAAATAAAACAAATAAATATGAGCCACAAAATAGTAGAGATGTGGCATGAAAATGGGAAATGGTTTGCACATATTTATTGTATAAATATGACCTACATGAGTGGAAAGGGGAGGAATGTATGAAATCATATTCTTCAAAAATTCAATATTATTATTCTAAGTTAAGTCTATGGATTCTCTGATTATTTTCATCAATCGGCTAACTAGGAGGAAGGGTGCCCCCTCTATAGCTATTGAATGAATGTAAAAAATTTATTTTATTTCTGCAAAGTGTGTTTGATTACTTATGTATTATTTGAATTGATTTAACTTGAGATTTCGTAATATCTATTTGTTTTGTATTTGTAATAATTTTAATTGATTCTCATGTGCTTCACATTTAATTATGAATTCGGTAATTTGTGTTGAATTTATGTTTCACAGTTTGTTATAATTTATCCACAGTTTTTGTCACTAGTTTAATTTCAATTTGTTGTAGGTTTATTTTCTAGCTGCATTTCATCCCCACTCATCTCATGACTCTCAACCCTTATGCAGATTGACATGATACCTTTGACAAGTTTATGCCCCTGGATTGACACATATAGACCAAACTAAAATTCATTATTAAACATTGAATCCATTTTACTGTTTTCCCAAGTTTTGGCCTATCAATTGTATTGTCTTGTTTATCAATGTTTTGTCCACTAAGAGAGGTAAGAGGAGAGAAGCAACTATGATTCTCAAAACTATCATGAATTGATTCTTCTACCAAAATATTTTCATCACCAATAGGAGAGATATTAGGAGAGGAACAAATATGATTGCTAGGAATGTCCAAGGTTGTAGTCTCTTTCACAAAAACACTCTCAGAGGGAGGGGATAAGAAATGTTTCTTAACATGTCTAAATATGTAAGGTACTAGCATTGTTTGAATAAAAATGAAAAGCACATGTAACCATTTCATGCAATATTTCAGCAATCTGAACAGTGTATATGCAAAGGTACAAAACATTCTTATCAAATATATGCAAGATTTGAAGAATGCAAACAATGTACATGCAAGAATGAAAAGCACTTTGATCAAACTTACGCAAAGTTTTATGAATAGAAATATTGTATATGCAAAAGTGAAAAGTACTTTTATAAATGTTATGTAAAATTTTAGAAATATAAATATTTTCAAATCTAAGGATGCGTGTTATTGAAATGATTTCAAAAATGACTGGGTATGTGCAAGATCATCATGGAAAAAATAGGCCCTTAAGTGGCAAAAAATTCAAAAAAATCAGTGTTAGGTAACTTGACGTAAAAAATTGAATAAGTTATCTATATTATTTCAAAAATATGTAAGAATAGAATCTATAGAAAATTGAATTATTTTCTAAACTACTAGGTTTATTTAAAAATAAATAAAATATATTTGGCAAAAATTTGAAATTTCAATGCAATAGTACTTAAATTTCAGGGAAAAAATAAGAAGTAGGTGTCTGTTTGACCACCCTAAGCAGAATAAAATGACAATACTTTTTTATAAGATTTAATATATAAGTAGAGGAGTCATGTCCAAATGTGATGCATAATTTTTTGTAATTTTTTTCCAAGTAAATAATTAATTATTATTTTTTATTACAAATTTTAAAAAATATAAAAACTCGTATGTCCGACCACCTTAACTTGGTCAAAACTTCATGAAATTTAATTTTTCTTTTTTTAATCCTATATTATGTGAATCATAAAATGTGACGCATGTTTTAGATTCAAAAAATGTGATACCGTTTGAAAGTTATAAATATTTTTCAATCAACCTATTGATCAGGACTTTAGTCGTAATTCTAATAGAAAATAAATAATAATAATTTATTAAATTCAAATTAAAGCATAATTTATATTGGTGGAAAGCTGAGAATCTCCTCTAAAAACCATTTTTATTTCATCAATTTTGGATAATAAAAAAGTCATCAGCCACATACCCTACAAATACCCATAATATTGCCACTTTTTGGCCCATCATGATCTTGCACATACCCGACTGCCCCAAATTGATGTTTTTGACCTATATGCATAAAAAAAATGTTCCATAGATTGTCCAAAATTATAGTATATGGTACTAAGAGGTTAAGGAGGCATAGAAATGAGGTTTCTAATGTTGTAATAGTCAGTTAAAAAATTGAATAGGGACTGATTTGCCCAGCATGGCGAATGAGTCCCAATATTGGTTTTTTGCAAAATTTTCAGAAATTTTGAATTTTTTTTATATGTTTGATGTTGTATGATGTAGATCTAAGATATGAATGAAATTTTTTAGAAATTTTAAAAGAAATTATATGCAAAAGTGCAAGCTAAATGACCTTTTCACTAATGCAAAAATTTGAAACCCTAGATGCAAATTAACCAATGCAATTCTAATGCAAATTCAATGCAAGCTAGGATTAGGATGAAAATGGACTCCAAATTGGAAAATAAGATGTTCAAAAAGTAGGTTCACCAAAATGAACCATAGATTTTAATAGGTGTGAAATGTTATGACTCTCTTTTGCTCAATTATAGTCTTTATGCCTAAGGATACTTTTAAGTATCTCAGAGGAAAGCTAGGGGTGATTACCCCTCCTAATCAGAATTAAGATGCATTAACTTGCATTAGTCCATGCATTTCATAGTCATATCTTATGATCTAGATTGATGTTGTGGTGGTTGCTACTTAGGGGGAGTAGTCATATGTTTAGAAATGTGGTTCAAAGCTTGTATGGAGAAAGATAATGTGTATCTTTGTCATTGATTTCAAAGGGGGAGAAGATTCATGTGAAAAACTATGAAAATATAAGGGGGAGAAAGTGTTAAGAGAAAGCTTTGTTGATGGTGTTTTTCACATCATGTGTTGCCATCAATGCCAAAAGGGGAGAATATTGGATGTTGATATGTGGTTGTCATTGATGTCAACACTATTAGCATTAAGGTTGTATATGTCAAGGATATTGAGAAAAATGTAATAAAATAAGTTGCAGGTTGTTAGTGGTATAGTGAAGTTCAGTATGTTGGCTAGCTCAATATGTTGATGATAAGAGGTTGTGGATTAAAGGGTTTGTTTTCAATTATATCTAGTTTATCCATGTGAATTTTTCAGAGATCCGCATGAATATTTGATTGAGTTAAAGTATCTATGTTCTAACAGTTGTTTTGTTGCTTCAATTGGTGTTCCTATAAGAAGGAGATGTGATTCTATTAAGTTAAATTGTTGCGGATGGTCATATGGTGATTCATGATGCTTGTGGATGTTTCTAGATAATTCTTTATTTGTGTTGTTTATCTACCTTGGTTATTGTCCTCATGATTGGTGACATTTTTTTGTGAGTTTATGTTTTTCTTGTTCATGGTAGACAGGGTGATTGTAGCATGTTGTGGATCTTCGAGGCATAATTTTTGAAGGTGTTTCATGTTTAAGGATGTTGTTTTGGGTCTTCACTATGTTGTGGTGAACATTGTTAGGTTTGCATTGTAAATTTTTTATGGATTGGGCCAACAGATTGTACACATTTTATATTTTATTGAGGCCAACATATAGATGATGTTATCTCTTGTGGATATATAAAATCAATTCTTCATATATTTTTGGTGTGTGATGCGATAAGATGCAAAATTTAGAAAGATTATAGGTCGATTATGCATAGTTTCAATTAAGCAAAAAGAAGATTGGTGATTCAAATTAAAGTAGACAGAGTTTCAAGCATAAAATTAGATATAGTATGAAGAATGCGATCTATGTGCTTAACCAAAACTATAGTCAGGAATTAGCATATGCTATTTCATAGTTCATCCACTCCAGATTGTCTATCTTTTTTTGTAAGACAATGAGTCTTCTTTTGGGTAGTAATCCTTTTTGTATTTGAGTAGTGAGCTCTAGGCAGTGTGCCTGAATGCATGTGCATTCCCCATTTGTAACACTTATTTTTACTTATATTGTGGATTAAACTCCACCATGTTTTTCCCCTAATAGGGTTCCACATAAAAAAATCCTTGAGTTATGGTGTTGTGGTTTATTTGCTTTGTGTTCTTGCATCTTTCTTTTGGTTTAATGTTATAAGTAGTTTAAAGATTAGGTTTATAAAGTTAAATTTTACAGAACACTGATTCACCTCCCCCCCTTAGTGTTCCTTGATTCCAACAATTGGTATCAGAACTTGTATGGAGAAAGATAATGTGTATCTTTTTCATTGATGTCAAAGGGGGAGAAGATTCATGTGAAAAAATATGAAAATATAAGAGAGAGAAAGTTGCATTGATGGTGCTTTTCACATCATGTGTTACCATCAATGCCAAAGGGGGAGCTTGTTGGATGTTGTTCATATGTGGTTGTCATTGATGTCAACACTATTGGAATTAAGGATGCATATGTCCAGGATATTGAGAAAATTGTAATAAGTTGTAGGTTGTTATTGGTATAGTGAAATTCATTATGTTGGCTAGCTCAATATGTTAATTATAAGAGGTTATGGATTAAAGGGTTTGTTTTCAAGTATATCTAGTTTATCCATGTGAAGAATTGATCAAGTTATGAGTATTTGTGTTATGAAAATTGTTATGGCTTTAATTGGTGTTCCTATAAGAAGGTTATGTGATTCCAGTAAGTTGAATTTTTGTCGATGATTCTATTGTGATTCATGATCCTTATGGATTTTTCTAGATTGTGCTCTATCTATGTTGTTGATCCACATTGATCGTTGTGCTCACAATTGGTGATTTTCTTTCGTGAGTTCATGTTTTTCATGTTCATGGCTGACAGGGTGATTGTAGCATGTTGTGTTCATCTTTGAGGCATAATTTTTGAAGGTGTTTCATATTTGACAATGTTATTTTGGGTCTTCACTATGTTTTGGATAACATTGGTTGGTATGCATTGATATTTTTTTATGGATTGAGTTGACAATTTGTGCACATCTTATATTTTATTAAAAGTGACATGTAGTTGATGAAATCTCTAGTCATGGATATATATAATCAATTATTCATATCATTTTGATGTGCGATGTGATAAGATGCAAAAGTCAGAAGAATTATAGGTAAATTGTGCATAGTTTCATTTGAGTAGAAAAAAGATTGGTGATTCAAATTAAAGAAGACAGAGTTTCAAGAGCAGAATCAGATAGAGTAGGAAGAATGTGATCTATGTGCTTAACTAGAACTATACTCAGGCATTAGCAAATGCTATCTCATAGTCCATCCACTCTAGATTGTCTATCTATTTTTGTAAGATTGTGAGTCTTGATTTTCTCCTAACAAGGCTTCCACATACAAAAATAATATTGGTGTTATGTGTGTTTCTGATGTAGTGATGGTTTATGCTTTTATGTTTATTTATCAGATCTAAAAATAAGCTAAATAAGTATAATTTTTGTGACAACTTATTCACCCCCCCTCTTAGCTGTATACCCTTATGTTTCCAACACTAAATTCAATGATCTAAATGTTTTTAATTGACAAAATGGATTGATTATTGAATAAAATCTATTGAAATGCATGTTGTTTGAAAACACATTGTGTAATGCAAAAACACCTAGAAATGAATGCAATAGAAATGGATGAAACTAAAAGTGTGCACTTGAGATATTGAAGGAAGCTAGAAATGAAATATAAAATGCTATTGATGCTATAAATTTATCCTACTGGGACTCATTTGTCATTTTGGGAAAATTGGTCCTAGTTTTATGAAACTGAACCGGAACCTATTTCAGACATAAGGGTATCCAAAAATGTAGAAAACTCTATTCAGGCCTATAAATGGGACTCATTCACCACTTATGTTGAATGATTCCACTTTTGAATTTTTGAAGATCCAAAAGATGAAACAAGAGCTCTCAGTCTACACTTTGGCTTTCTATAGGTGTCATCTTTCAAAACTCTGATTTTTGAACCTGAAAGTTACATTTTGTTAATATTTTTCCTTGTACAATGAAGAGAAGACCTAATTTTTTTTAAAACTTGATTCTTAATTATTTCCAAGCTTCCAAGAGGCCTGAATCTACAAACACACAAGACAAGAAGGAGAAATGTTGAATGTTAAGGAGTGAGGGTTTTCCTTAGTCAAACCCCTTTTAGGTAATTAAACCAAGATGATGAAAGAATGTAATAAAGAATGAAATAATGAAGTTATTACCTTTCAATGATAATTGATTTTGAATTTTTGTAGAAAAACATAAAGAATTTTCCCTTGAATGTCTTAGGAAGCAATCTTAATTACTTGTAATGATGAAACCCTAACTTGTTTGATGATGAATGAACTATGAAATGAGTTAATGGATGTGAATTAGGGTTTAGAGGCTTGATTTTGTAGGAAATTCACCTTATTTTCCCATTGTGATATCAAAATGTTTAACCTGTTCTAAGCAATTAAAATGCAATGGAAAAACATAATGAAACACCTCAAGATTAGCCTAAGGAATTTGCAAATGCAAAGAGAAAAGTGTTAAATGATGCAAATGGTTATACCTTCCTTTTTGCAGCTGAAATTCCTTGGCTAGCCCTTGATTTGATGTGCTTTGTATGAACCTTGATGGCTCTTGATATGACTAAAATGGGGGATTTGACTATGTGCTTGAATGCAAATGCAAATGGATGAAATTAATGGCTAGATGAGTTCACAAAATGGCTAAGTCTCCCAAAATTCCTTAGAGGAGGGGGTATTTATAGGAGAATTTGAATTCTCTAGAGAATTCAACGATTGAGATTTATCCAACAAGGCCAAGATGAAGGGCTAAGGTGATTTGAGGACTCACAAGTCCTCACATCTTGACATGTGGATTGTGAGATGGCTAAGGGTGAGATGTTGTGTAGGTGATGTGGAAGGGAGGTAGATGATGTGGAGGAAGGACATGTTCCTTGGAAGTACATTGGGAGATGAGATGATTCCTTGGAGGAATAAATGTGAATTAAAAATTCACATGCTTGGGAGAATCTAGTGGATAAGAGAGGGTCTTCAAAAAGGTGGGAGTTTGTCACATGTGACTTGATGTGACAAGTAATGGATTTTTCAAGATGCATGGGAAAAGGGGATTCTAGAAGGAATAAAATGTGAATTAAAAATTCACATGGGGAAGAGGGGAACCTAGGGTGAATAAAAAGGAATTAAAAATTCCTTGGGGGATGGGGAGAGTTGACCAAGGTACTAATTAGGTTTAAATAATTAGTAATTAGAGGATAATTAAGGGTTAATGAGGATTAGAAGCAAACTTGCAAAATTTGGAGGGTGTGACACATACTAATCAAGGATTAGGCATGTGCACATCCTTAATGAAGAGATTAGGGGATGGATTAGGATTAGATGAAAATGACATGTGAGGAATTAAATAAATGTAATATTTATTTAATTCCTTTGATGAAAAGGGGATTAAGGAGGGTAAGGTATTTAATTATTAATTAAATACCTTAGGGATTTTGTAGAATTAAGGATATTAATTAAATAATAGTAATATTACTTAATTAACTCGGATAAGAGGATGTTTAGATGAAAAGTGATAAATTTGAATAAATTAAGTGTCCAAATTTGGATTTCTACACCCATAAATTGGATTTGTAAGGCCAACATGAAAGAACATTATTTAACTTAATTTCCATTTTTTCTACTCAAAACTCAAATTTGACCCAAATCGGACTCATTCACTATCTTGGGAAAATCAGTCCCACCTAGCAGGGACTCATTCACCATAGGTGGTGAATTAGTCCTAGTGGGGCCCATTCAATAGCTATATTCTTAGGAGATGAGAAAATAAGGTTTATATGATGTCTATGTAAGTTATTTCATCAAATATTGCCTTAGGATACACAATATGGGGTAATATGGACCTATTAATGATGATGTAAGGAGTAATTAGGGCTTGGTACATAGAATTCAATGTGAAAGTGTGATTAAATACACTTTACAACACTAAAATGAGGTCCACTTAGACTAGAAAGGCACAAAATCTAATGTGAATGTGCAAGACACATTACAACACTAGATTAAAGTAAATTTTAGTTTACAATCCTTCTAGATTGATGAGGTAATGTATTTAAATACATTTGATAGTGTTGAACTAGGGAGAAATGGGTTTATTAAGTCTAGAAAAGTGTGAAAGTCCTTTACAACACCTTTACAATAAATTAATAAATGCATTTGAAAGGGTCCAAGACCTAGTGTGGATGTGAAAAATAGCTCACAATACCAAATCAAGGCCTTGTTAAGTCCAATTTATCATCAATTATTCTCAAATTAGGCAAGTTATTTTTTTTCTATTGTACAATAGGAAAACACAATGGTTTACAATCCTGCATATCAAACCTCTATAAAATTGAGTTGACATACTTACTTTGGCCAAGCCATAGCTTTCTATTTACTCTATCTCTTTTAATCTCCATTCCAAGAGTGTGTCTTGTTGCAACAAGATCTTTCATTTCAAATTTAGCAGCAAGTTAGATTTCAATTCTAAAATCATACCTTTCCCTTTGGCAATAAATAACATATCATCAACAAATAATGTAATAAACAAGAAATAATCACCATCAATTCTATAATAAACACAATGATCTTATTTAGAATGCTCAAATCCAAAACTCAACACGTGTATCAAATTTTTGATATCACATCCTAGGACTTTATTTTAGGCCATACAAAGATTTCTTCAATTTGAAAACCAATTTTCTTTTACCTTTTCACCATGTAGTGCTCTGGATGTGTCATATAAATATCCTCTTTCAGATCACCATGAAGGAATGTAGCTTTCACATCCATTTGCTCAAGCTATAAATCATAAGTAGTAGCAAAAGAAAGAAAAAATATAATAGATTTTATTTTTGCAACAAGAGAAAATATCTCACCATAATCAACACCCTCAACTTGAGAGTAACCCTTTGCAACCAACCTTGCTTTGTACTTCTCAATACCTCTAGTTGAACCAATCTTTTTCTTGAACATATATTTGCAACGAATAGGTTTTCATCCTTGAGGCAATGGTACAAGACCCCATGTATCATTATTTTCCAAAGATGCCTTTTCTTCATCCATATCAATCTTCCAGGATTTTGCATCATTCATACCTAGTTCCTCGTCTCTAGATTTGGGTTCATCCATGATGTTAGTATTCAAAGAAAAAATACATCTCCAATCATCAGGTGAATACCTTCTAGGTGGTTTTTTATGCCCTGTAGACCTATGAACAAACTAAGTTGGGGGTTCATCCTCCTCTTCTAAAGATTTAGAAATAGATGAGCTCTCCTCAACTTCTTGTCTATCCTTGCACCTCAATTCAACTTTCCTAGGTGTAGAAGGAAATTGAATCACATCTTCCTTTTTACTTTTTTTGGCTGCAATGTAATAGAAGAAGGGTTAGTTTCTCTAAAAATAACACTTTTACTATGTATTACCTTTTGTACAACAAGATCCTAAAGCTTGTATCCTTTCACACCATAATAGCATCCGATGAAGATATATTTCATAGCCTTTTTCTCCAACTTTGTTTACTTCTCCTTTGGCACATGCACATATGCCTCTCAACCAAAAACTCTAAGATGTCTTAAGGAATCCTTGTAACCCGACCATGCCACTATAGGTGTCTTATCAACAAGAGTTGATGTAGGAGACCTATTAATCAAGTAACAGGAAATGTCAATAGCTTCAATGTAATACATTTTTTCTAGACCAGCACTACATAACATACTCCTAGCCTTCTCCATCGGTCTCTTGTTCATTTTTTGTACAAGTCCATTCTATTGTGGAGAATATGGAATTTTCTTCTATCTATGAATACCTCAATATTTACAAAATATATCCAAATCATTAGAGAAAAATTCGCTACCATTATTAGTCCTCAAACATTTTATTTTATTTCTAGTCTACAACTCAACCATTGCTTTAAATTTCTTAAATCGAGTGAAAACTTCATATTTACTCTTTATAAAATATACCCATGTCTCTCTTTTATAATCATCAATAAATGAAACATAATATGTGTATTTACCAATTGAAGGAACATCTACAGAACTAAACACATCAAAATAAGTAAGATCCAATACATGAAAAGGTTTATGAGAACTTGAGTAAAACTAAACATGGTTTTCTTTTCCATAAATGCAATGCTCATATAAATTGAATTCAAGATTACAATCTGACAAACCTTCAACAACGTTTTTATTTTTCAAGGTCCTTAGACCCTTTTCTCCAATGTGGCCAAGTCTCTAGGGTCATAATAGAGTTTTCTCTATAGGTAACTTTGATTTAGAAGAAAGATTATTCTTGGGTACCCAAAAGCCATGGCCATCTGTTGAAGGTGAAACCCTCACTTATTTCCACATATAATTGTTTTTCATAAAAGTACTATTGCACTTAACAATGAATGGATCAAGCTTATACAATGTGCCATATCTATCACCTTTATAAATCACCATAATACCTCTGACCATCTTACATCCTAGATCAAAAAATACTACATGCACACTTGCATCTATTAGTTTTCTCATAGATAACAAATTTTGTGCTAAACCAAGAATATGCAACACATCATTAATCCTTTTTATCCTACCATCAAGAAACCTAATTTTAACTTTACCACAACCAAAAATGTCTAAATGAGAATCATCAAAAAGTTACACCTTTCCTCCATCATATTCTTCATACTCAAAAAACTAATCTCTATTAAAGGTCATATGGAAGGATGTACTTGATTCAATTAACCATGCATTATTACTTGCATGAGTTGCCAAAGATACAATGAATGTGTCACCATCTTCCTTCTCAGACTCAAAATTAGAATCAAATTTCTTCTTTTTCTTCTTTTTTTCTTCTTTTTAGTCCATTCAAACATGTGCAGGCTTACTACAGTTCTAGGAAATAACTTTGGAATTTTCAATAGATTTAGATTTCCCTTTGGATTTTGATTTCTCATGATTCTCATTCTTCATTCCTTTTTCCTTAGGTCTTCCATGAACATTCAGGACCTCCTTGGATGGATATCTTCCTCCTCATCTCTTCAAAAATTAATGAACCCACCACATCTTCAGTCTTCAAAATAACAAAATTACTCCCAATAGCCATCATAAGAGAATCCCATGAATTGGGCAATGAACAAAGCAAGATTGGGCATTTATCTTCGTCATCCATTTTAACACCAACTAATTCCAACTAAGCCACCAGCATATTGAATGCTTCTTGGTGCTTTGCAATTTGTCCACCCTCTTCCATTCTCAAGGCATACAATTTCTTCCTCAAGAAAATCTGAATGTGGAAAACATATGAGACACTTAACTCTATTATTCTACAATTCAAAGAAATGTTACATATAAATCCTGTTGTAGAAATATTTATGACATAAAACTATGGGAATAACCTTTTTTCTAGCTGCTAAACTTAACTTCAAAACCACACAACCAAGTCATGTAATGCAAAGGAATACAAACCAAAAAGTAGGGTCACAAACTTGTGTAAATATGTAGTTTTGACCTTAGATAGCTTCACAATTATGAAAAAAACCTCAAACTATCAAGTATCATGCTTCTAGACATCTCAACATCTTCTATGACTTCCAAATTGACTTTCCTTAAATATGTTGACCCCAAATCTCTAAATGTGCCAAACCATCTCTCTTAGATCTTTCACTATTTCATAAACTACATTAATCTATCTCTGAAAATTTCTCAGCCTCTTCAACTTCTATACAAACATGACCTTAATTTTAAATCAATGAAAACACATATTGAGTTGATCATGTCAGTAACAACACATATTTCCAACACATTTCAATAGGAAAATTGTTTACATCATGTTTTCATTGCAAAAATATTTCAAGTTATCAGATCTTGTTATGAATTTCAAAGATTGTGTATTATAAGAATGTGAAGATGAGTTCATTTCTCCATTTTTATTATATTTCATTGATCCCTCTTCCATTATTCCTCCTATGTGTAAGTTTAGCTTGATGAAAGAGATTGCAATCTTTGACAATCATGGAAATCATGTTTATTCTTCTCCTAATATCTCTCCTATATGTGAATAAGGTATCTAGGTGTTAGAAGATCCAATCATTAGGTATCATGAGAATCTTATCTATTTATCTCCCCTACCTCTACTACATAGGAAGACATTGTTGGAAAAGAGGATGATATCATTGGCATATTTATGGATTGCATAGATGAATATGGTAAGGTGATATTAGATTCCCCCTCAATATAATATCATCAACAAGAAGTTAAATCGATCGAGGTTATGAATGCTTAAGTGACTATTAGGTCTCTTTTGATTATTGGACCTCAACCTAATTTTGGACCTCCTAAGATTCCTCTACTTGTTGAACCTCTTAGAACTCCTTTTGGACCTCCTAAGAGTCCTCTAATTATTGGGCCTCTTAAAACTCATTTTTTATCTCCTAAAATTCCTCTACTTATTGGACCTCCTAAGTCTTCTCTTATTATAGGACCTCGTAAACCTCTAGGTTCTATCTTAAACTTTGCAAAATAACTTACTAGTAATCATGTGTTGTAAAAAATAAATTATCATATTGTAGCTCTCACATATAACACTACAAATAATTAGCAACCAAAAAAATCCAACATCCATTCAATTTCTACAACCATATCTCCCACCTATACATAACATTCCCCAACATAGTGGTAATGAATTTGATCTTGTTGAGCAACTTTGTAACACTCCTGCTAAGATATCCTTGTAGAATTTGATTCAAACATCACCTACTTACCATGGAATGCTTCAAAAGGATTTTAAAAATGTTGTTATCCCTTCTAGTGTGCAACCAAATGATGTGGAAGATTTGATTGAGAATATGAATCAACCTAAACTGGATATTATATTCCATCAAAATGAGTTCCCCCTTTCGAAAAGAAAAAATAAAATGATACTTTGATGATAATGGATATTATGAATAGAGTTGGGGTTACACATACCCTTATTGATAGTGGTTAGAAGTGATTAATGTATGTAGTATAAATATTTTGGATAATGTTAGAGTAGAAAAAACTTTAATTCAACCCATTGATTTGTCAATCTAAGGTTTTGATAACATGAAAAGCAAACCACTTGGTATGATAATGTTGCTTATTAAATTTTGTAAGCTAGTGCTGCTATCTCCCATCCATTTCATGCCCCATGATGTTTTAAATAATATTCTCTTGGGTACACCATGGATCCATGTATGTAGTTTGACCTACAAGTTAAAGGTTTTGATAATGTCATAGAAAAAAAGTGACTTTGGACATATAACTAACAGCTTTTTTTGCATAATTTTTTGACGAAATTAAAACCCATTATAGATTGAGATAGTGTAGATTCTAAATATGTAATTTCTTTTACAATTGGATTGTTTTTTCTAATTTTTACTTAATTTCTAATGAAATTGGTCCACAAACTTGAAATATCATGGTTTTTTACTATTTTAATAACATTTAATTAAAATATTTTTTTGTAAAACAAATTGCACAAAAAAATGTTCTTTAGACATTTCTTTTCAATTTAAAAATAAAAATAAAAAATGATAAGTTTAGGTCATCTTATGCGTGACGTACATGACGATTTTTCAAATTGAAAAATATCGCTAGTAAAAATTTAACAAAAAAAATATTCAATAAAAAATTACAAAAAATATTGAAAACATGCTTCAGTGAATTAAAAATATTTTCCCAAAAGGATTTAGAAAAATATGATAATTTACATGGGTATGTGCAGGATCATCATGGAAAAAATAGGCCCTTAAGTGGCAAAAAATTTAGAAAAATTAGAGTTAGGCAACTTCACGTAAAAATTTGAACAAGTTATCTATATTATTTAAAAAATATCTAAGAATAGAATTTGTAGCAAATTGAATTTAGTTTCTAAACTACTAGGTTTATCTAAAAAAAAAATCTATTTGGTGAAAATTTGAAGTTTCAATGTAGTAGTACTTAAATTTCAGGGAAAAAATAAGAAGTAGGTGTCTATCTGACCACCCTAACCACAATAAAATGATAATATTTTTTTATAAGATTTTAGATATAAGTAGAGGACTCATGTCTCAATGTAATGCATATTCTTTTGTAATTTTTTTCTAAGTAAATAATTAATTATGATTTTTTTATTACAATTTAAAAAAAATATAAAAACTCATATGTCTAACCACCTTAACTTGGTCAAAACTTCATGAAACTTATTTTTTTAATCCTATAGTATGTGAAGCATAGAATGTGTCACATGGTTTAGATTGAAAAAATGTGATGCCATTTGAAAGCTATAGATTTTTTTCAATCAGCCTATCAATCATGACTTTAGTTGTAATTCAAATAGAAAATGAATAATAATTATTTATTTAATTCAATGTAAAGCATAATTTATATTGGTGGAAAGCTGAGAATCTCCTTTAAAAAACCTTTTTGTTTCATCAATTTTGGGTAAAGAAAAAGTCATCGACCACATACCCTACACATATCCATCATGATCTTGCACATACCCACATCAAACTATGGATGACGTACACATGCATGGTGGTGCAAGGCACCTTAGGCCTTCATGATGCATAAAATAATTTAATGTGGTGTTTTTAGCGTGTTTAATACTTTTTGGTTGTAATAAGGTCTATTAAGACCAAATTTCATGTTTTAGTTTGTTCTTGAGTCATTTTTGGTCGCTAGGAGTGATAGGTGGTTAAGTTGTCAAATGTTGTCACTTTTGCAAAAGTTGTCATTGCAAAATTGCACAATAATAGGAAATGAAGGGTCACAAAGGTAAAAATGATGTAAGAAGTTGGTTGGAATTCAAAATTTGGTTTGTAACCATTGTGTAGAGGTTAAATAGGCTTTGGTATGCCAAAGCAAACATTTTTGAAACATTTTGATGTGAATTGCAATAAAGAAGTTTGCCAATTTTTTACATTTCCAATGTTTTACTCTATTTTTAGGCATTGTACAGTTCTGTGTAGTACCTTTATTCTATGAAATTGATTTTTTGTGATGAAGCATTGAGTTAACTTCCTGATGCAATTAGTTTGAGGAGACTTCATCAAGTTTGAAGCATTTTAGAGAAATTTGTTTGTAAACTGCCTAAAACCCTAAGTCAAGGTATTGAAGGCAATAAAATGATGTAACAGCCATTCCACTTGGTAGAAAATGCTGAAACTTGGTGGAATGGTAGATTTAGGTGTAGGTTTTCATTTCATGAAGTTTTAGGGGTTGGTGTTGTTGTGGGAACGTGAAGGAAGCAAATGAATGGACTAATATTCCTATGTAACAATCCAAAACCCTAATTGTAGGTGTGTTTTGATTATTTAAAATAAGTTGAATTGAAGAGTGAAAAGACCATGGAAGGTTATGTGAATGGATGAGTTTGATATGATGATATAGGTGACACATAGGATTGATATGAAATTTGTTAATGTGGTGATTGGACTTGATGATGTGCTTGTTGGATTTGACAAGTGGACATGAGGTATTGGGATTGTTCTGAGTTGTTGCATTTGAGGTGATTATCTTGTTTGAAGTTGTTGGATCATGGCATTGACTCCTTGAATGATTTGTTGGGTTAAAGGTGATTGACTTGTTTGAGCGACGTGAAGCATGCGAACAAGCTCTTGTGCTATGTCTTCCAATGTTTTCATGCTGTAAAATGATGTTGATTAGATTAAAGAGATGATGATGTGGAATGACAAGATTGTATGATTGGGATGATGTGGCAAGTTTTTATTTGAAGTTTGACTTGGGAAATATCAAACATAAGATCTCACATGTAAATGCATGAACACAAACCAAGCACAATGAGAAATTTGTCTTTCAACATTAAATGTTATGATTAAGTAAACACTTGAATACACAACAACAAGCCCTATGACTAGTCAAGTGTGGTATGGACAATTAGGTCTCAATCTAGTTTTCACAAGGTTGACTAGGTGTAATTTGAAAGCAAAATCCTACCAATAAGCTAGTAGAAAGGGGTAACCTACCCTTCACCATCACTTCCCAAAGGTATAAAGTTCTTTGGGGCTTAGCCAAGAGTGAGAAGATTTCAACTCCCAAAGGAGCATGTCTTTGGATTCACACTCAATTGAGGTCATCCATTGGAGGGGTGTGTGCTCCAAGCAAGCCTCCTAAGAAGGGCATGACAAAAGCAAACCAAGTAAGGTGTTTTGGAGGACACACACGTTTGATTCACACTTGCAGTGATTAATTTCCCTTTAGAAATGAAATGTGTGTAAAACAATTCAAGCACTTGTTCTTTTTAACCTAAATTAAAAATGTGTGATGGAAGACAATAGTTCTTTTTAAGCCCAATTTCAAAGTGTGATTGCAAATAAGATGTTCATTTTAAACCCCAAATCCAAATGTGTGATCAAAAAAGTTGTTCTTTTTAAGCCCCAAATTGAAGTGTGTTACCAAGCAAGATTAAGACATGAAATATGGAATGTGTACACCTAGACTTTCTTTAGCTCCAAATCTTTGTCCAATTGATTCAATTTGTCTTTTGAATTGTTTATTTTTCTGCACATTCACAAAACCAACAACAAAGCCAAACCCTAATAAGATAATTGATCATTAATATTAGAGGGATAGCTAGTCAAGAAAAATCTGATTTTTGGAAATATTTTTGACAATAAAAATAAAAAATAAAAAGAACACACCCTTACTGAAATTTCAAGAGCTTTCCAAAATTGTAAACAAATCTGAAAAATATGTTGTTTTACACCCAAAATTATTTTTTTTATGAAAAATTATAAAAAATTCAAAATAGCTCCAAAAATTTTGATGTTTGGAAAAAAAATGCCTAACATCATCCAAAATTTTCAAAACAAATGTTGTGACAAGATCTGCAATCGTTTGTGAGATATAAGTAAATCTTTGTAAAACCCTAATTTTAAAATATCTATTTTTTTACTAATTATTTTTCACCTAAATTTAAAACATAAAGAATAGACCACTATTGAAATTTAGAGATCTTTCTATCAATGTAAAAACATCAAAAAAATTCTAAAATTTTCTCTCAAAATTGATTTTTCATGAAAAATAACAACAAAATTATAAAAAATCAAAAACAGCCCACAAACTCTGATTTTTGGAATGAAAGCTCTTGATATTGTCCCCAACTTGTAAAAATAAAATTGTGAAAATATTTGTTGTCATTTGAATGTTATGGTCGAATCTTTGAAAACTAGGGTTTTGGCCCAAAATGATGCAAAACCTGCAACAAAAAGAATTCAACTCCAAAATTTCTTGAAAGTTGTCAAAATATGTCAGGTTCACCAATGTAATCAGGGCTAAAATATTATGGTTAATGCAATGAAGCATATAAATCAAACCATAATAAACAATGAAGCACAAATGAGCATAAAGAAATAAATCATAAAACAATATTACAAAATCTTCATGCTACCATTGATTCACCTCCATTGCACTTCTCCATTTTGCTTGAATATGATAATTTCCCTCATATTTGAGTGTGCAATAATAAGCCTATGAGAAGTGACTAGCAAAATATTGAAGATTTTTATCTCACACTAGTAGCATGTACTTCCATAATATGTGTAGATGATAGATAGAAATGGATGAATGATTGAAGAATGATTATGATAGCATAAGGATACTTGAGGAATCAACCCTAAATGGTTTGTGAGAGAGTTTATTTATAGGAAATGTCTAATTTGGATTGATGGTTGAGATTAGATGTCAATAAGATGTCTTAATCAATGGCCAAGATTGAAAGTTGTAGTATGGACTAGGGTTAGGTCAAAATTAAGAAAATGACAAGAAATGAATGGCTAAGATTAAATTATAAAATAATTCAATCAAGGGCTGAAATTAAATGAGATGTCAAGAGATAATATTTGATGTGGAAGATAAGGTTGGCATGAATAAAGAGGTGATAGGAGAAATTAAATAGTAAAAATTATTTAATCTAAGTGGCCAATGAATAATTAAATAATAAATATATTATTTAATTATAGAGGAATGTGACAAAATGAATTATTTTGAATTAAATAATGATTTAATTCAAAATTCAAGAGAGAGAACCAAATTAATTAAATAAAATTTGTTTAATTTATGAGAGAAAAGGCTAATGAATAATTAAATAATTAAAATAATTATTTAATTATAGTGGAAAGTGGACAAAAAGAAGAAGAAGAATTTATTTAATTTTAGAAATGGGACTTGATTAGTGACGTAATCAAGGAGGAATAAAGATAGAAATGAACTAATTAAATAAATAAAATTATTTAATTAATAGAAGACTCATGACATTAGAAAATAATTAAATAATTAAAATTATTTAATTATCAAAGACAAAAGAGGAAATGATGGAGAATTTAGAAATTGCAAGCAAGGGACAATTTTTAGTGTCTACAATCCCTAGAGTTGATAAATAGGATACTAGTGAGGTACTTGTAGAGGTTTCAGATATGTTGAATGAGTTTCAAGATATTGTTTTTGATAATGTACCTGAAGGTTTTCCTCTAGTAATAAATATTAGTCATCAGATGGACTTGACTACTAGAGCTAGTTTGTTGAATAAGGAATCTCATCATATGACTCCAGCAGAGAGTGAAGAGTTGAACAAACAAGTGTAAGAGTTGTTGCGAAAGGGATTGATCAAAGAGAGTTTGAGTCCATGTGCATTACCTACAATACTAGCACCAAAGAAGGATGGGGAATGGTGGATGTGTACAAATTCTAGAGCCATCAATAAGATCACCATCAAGTATAGATTTCCCTTGTCAAGAATGGATGACATTATGGATTGTTTGAGTGGAGCTAAGTACTTCATAAAGATAGATTTGAAGAGTGGATATTACCAAATCCATATTAGAGAAGTAGATGAATAGAAGACAACCTTTAAAACCAAGGAGGGCTTGTACGAGTGGTGAGTAATTCCTTTTGGGTTAACCAATACATCCAACACATTTATGTAGCTTATGAATGAGGTATTGAAAGAATTTTAGGAAAAAAATTTATTGCTTATTTGGATGATATTTTGATTTTTAGTAATACATTGGAGGAGCACTTGATGCATATCTGAAGAGCTTTTGAGAAGCTAAGGGAGGAGAAGTTGTTGATTAATTTGAAGAAATATAGTTTTTTGAAGAGATGGTTGGTGCATCTAGGATTTATTATCTCAACGGAGAGTCTTAAAATGGATCTAGAGAAGGTGAGAGCTATCATTGAATGGCCTACCCCAAGGAGTGTTACAAAGGTAAGATCATTTCATGGTCCAACAAGTTTTTATAGAAATTTTATTAAGAATTTTTGTAGTATTTGTGCACCTCTAACTAAAGCAATGAGAGGGGATAGAAAAGAGTTTAAGCGGACTACAGGAGCAGCCAAAATTTTTGATATGTTGAAGAAGAAAGTTGTAGAGCAACCTTTTTTGGCACTTCTAGATTTCAATTAGGTCTTTCAGGTAGATTGTGATGCTAGTGGCACTGCCATAGGAGTTGTTTTGAGTCAAGAAGGTAAGCATATTTCCTATTTTATTAAGAAGTTGAATGATAGTAAGAAGAAATATTTTGTCTATGATCAAAATTTTTATGCTATAGTTCAGGCTTTGAAGAAATCAAGGCACTATTTGTTTCCAAAAGAGTTGTTTTATATATTAATCACCAATCTTTGCAATATCTCTATAGTCAAGAAAAGTTAGATCAAAGGAATCTAAAATGTGTTGATTGTTTGTAGAGTTATACCTTTTTTTGAAGCATAGGAGTGGAAGGTTAAATAGAGTTGTAGATGTCGGGTATGTGCAAGATCATGATGGGTAGAAAGGTGGTGATATGATGGGTATGCATAAGGTATGTGGCCAACGACTCTTTTTTACCAAAAATTGATGAAATGAAAAGGGTTTTTAAAGGAGATTATCAACTTTCAACCAATATAAACTATTCTTTATTTTAAATTTAATAAATAATTATTATTCATTTTCTCTTTGAATTACAACTAAAGTCTTGATTTGAAGGCTTGTTTGGAACCTATTACATTGGATAGGACAAGATGGTTGGATTTCTTAATCCAAGATGGGATGTTGTTTACAGGAAGCCAATTGTGCAGTCTAATAAGTTCTATGAGAAAGAATATAATTAAGGAGAAGCATAGTGGAGGATTGGCTAGACATTTTGGTTGGGATAAGACCATTTCACTTGTTAGTGAGAATTATTACTAGACAAAGTTACAACAAGATGTGAAGAAGTTTGTACAAAGTTGCAGAGCATGTTAGATGGAAAAAGGAACAAGTCAGAACACTAGATTGTATTAGCCATTACTTGTACTTGAGAGGCCATGAGAGGTTATTAGCATGGATTTTTTTCTTGGCTTTCCAAGGACACAAAGAGGGCATGATTCCATATTTGTGGTGGTGGATAGATTTTCAAAGATGGCACCTTTCATTCCATGTCATAATCCAACCAGTGATGTTCATGTTGCAGAGTTTTTTTTAGAGAGGTGGTGAGACTACATGGTCTACCAAAAAGTGCAATTTCAAATAGAGATACCAAATTTGTTGGTTATTTCTAGAGGACATTATCGAATAATTTGAAGAAATATTTGAAGTTTAGTTCTGCACACCATCCCATGCAGACTGATGGAAAAATGAAAGTGATGAATACGAGTTTGGGTAACCTACTAAGATGCTTAGTAGGATTTAATCCCAAGGGATGGAATTTGATTATACCATAGGAAAATTTTTCTTACAACAATTTTTTCCATAGGAGCATTGATAAATCACCATTCTAGATTATGCATGGGAATAGTCCAAGAACTGCTTCTAAACTAAGAAAGCTAGATAAGGGGGAGAAGACTAGTGATGAGGCTAAAGATTTTGTTGAGCACTTGAAGAATTTGCATGAAGAGGCAAAGAAACATATCAATAAGATGAACTCACAATATAAGGCTAAGGAAGATAAAAAAAAGGAGGTATAAGGAGTTCTAGGTAGGAGATGAAGTCATGATTTATTTACAAAAGGAAAGGTTTCCAATTGGTACATACAACAAGTTAAAGATGCAGAATTTTGGACCATGCAAGATCCTTAAGAAGCATTACTGAAGAAATGCATATGAGGTACCTATGTTTAACATTTCAGATTTAATAGAATATCATGGAGGAATTGATGAAGAAATAATAGAAGCATAGTGGAATATTCTAGCACCTACTTCAGAATAGGGGATAAAAGAAATCTTGGATAGTCATGTGGGTAGAAGCACAAGAAATAGGCAATATGTAGAGTACTTGATGAAGTGGAGAGGAAGTCCTATTGAAGATTCATCATGGTTGTCTAAGGCTAAGGTTAACCATCTTGGTTTTTCACAACTCCTGAGAAGTGGTAGGGTCAGCTTTCAAATTACCCTAGGTGTTTGATGTAGGAGAATCCAATGTTGTACGATAATATTGCATCACCCAAAAAAAAAAAATTCCTTAATTTATTTTTTTGTTTTGAGTTCCATGATGGCAATTAAGGGGTGTAAAACAATCAAGAGTTAGAAAAGGTGAAAAATAGTCACTTACTAGATTTTAATAAGTTACCCTAAACAAGCTCATATGCACTTGAAAATTTAACGTAAGGAGCATAATTGAAAAAAACATTTGGTCATGAAAGAATAATCTCAATGCCCTACACGGTTTAGGAGATATTAAAGTTTTTGTCTTGGGAAAATTTTCCAATGCAGCTTCAAATTTAGATATGAAAACCTTAGAGGCCCCAAAATAGCTCAAATGGTTGATGAACTGACCTTTGGTGGATTTGGTGTTGTACATATCTTTGAGATCTTTCCAACAATATGTTATAATAGCCAATTAGACAACTAGATCAAAAGATATGGCCCCACAATGTTGCCCCTCTAAAATGTGAATTTCATTAAAAATTCTTCCTAGGCCAGAAATCATACGGCGAGACTTTTGACACCAAAACAAAAGGGAAAGTTAAACTTTCTAGAACATTCTAGGGTGCTTATTGGGTAAAAATAGGGTTAACTTGGGGTTGTAGAAGGTGGCTCCAATATTGCAAATTGTGGCTCCAAATAATGCATTTGTTTTTAGAGTTGATTTTGATGTAATGAATCAAGCCCATGAGGCTAAAGCATGTAAGCTTTGAATTTGCAATTTCATTTTCTAGAAAATAATTGAAAGTGAGTTATTTTTTTGTCTCACATTTTCTGTGTTGGTATCTATTGTGTTCATTTGTGTGTGTTTCTGGCGGTGTGGCCCTTATCACTTATGCTATTAAAATCACTCTCATTTACACCCACATTTAGCATATATTTAGCTCTTTTTTAGTTTAAATTTTGCATTTTTAGCTTAGAAAATCCATTAATGAATTCCATGGTAACTTAGGTGCATCCATTTGGCATATTTTGAAATTAGGGTTGTATACACCTAAAATTGGTCAAGACAATTAATTAATTAAATACTAGCTATTTAATTAATGAACTCCTTTAATTCATCTACTTATAAATAAATTTTCAATTTATTTATATAGTTCACACTTTTCTAAATTCTTCACCTTAAATCACATTCGTCTAATTTAATTAAATAAAAAAATTCACATAGTTTGTTTCATTTAATTAATAACCTTCTCATTAAATTCAAATGTCAAATTTGAATTTAAGCACATGTCTACAACAGTTTTTGGCCACATCATCAAATGTCACATGCATTTACATATGATTAATATTTAAATCACATTATTTTCAACCAATTCCGTAACAAACTTTTAACACATGGCTTTCTCACACACTTGATTCTCTCATACATTTGGCATGTTGCCTTTGGTAAAGGGAACATCCTCCATGATTCTTCCATCTCCATCGTCCATCTCTCATGTTTGAATCTTGACCATTGATCACTACCACATCACAAGATGCTTTGGAAGATGCTTTGGAAAGCCTATAAATACAACCTCTTGCTATAACATTTTACATCACATCTTTTAGCAAACTTATTATGCAAGAATAACATTGGAGGATTCATAGTTGGAGAATTTAGTATTGTTTTGCATTTAGTATTTAGATTTGCTTTATCATTCTAACTTGGAATCATGTCTTAGTTTACATTTTCATTTCCATTGTCAATCTTAGATTTCATATAGCATTTAATATCATTATCATTGTATCATCTCCATTTTAGATAGCAGCATCATAATGTTAGCTTCATATCATTTGTATATCAATCATATATTATCTTAGACAACATCTTGTTTCTTAAGTTGTCATCCAAACCAGTCGTAGTGCACATACAAATATGAGAGCACTCATGATTTAAATGATTCTTGAGAATAGAGAAAAATGGAATGTTTTTAGAGATTTGTTTTACTACAAATAGAGTGGTTTTATGATTCAAACCTTTAATATAATACGTCTCATTGATGTTTGTGTGTTTACTATTGATTTTTTAACTCTCCAACATTTCACACATACATAAATTGGCACCCACCATGGGGTTGAACCCTATTTTTAACATTTTTTGGGAAAGCTTTTTGTAAATAGGCTATACGTGACCTTTTAGCGTGATCATGAGTTTTTTTGGTGCATACAACAAATATTTTAGCATATACGACTTCGGTTTCGGCACATACAACAAATATTTTGGTGCATACGAAAAATATTTTAGCACATCCGAGGTCTGTTTCGGTGCATACAACAAATCTTTTAGCGCATCCGGGGTCTATTATGGTGCATACTATATTTCTTTCAACACATACACCATCTATTTTAGCACATGTAAGGAGTCTTTTAGCGCATTCAATATCAGTTATAGCGCATTGAGTTGTTCTTTTAGCGCATCTATTAGTTTTTCTAGCACATTGGATAGTTCTTTTAGTGCATTGATGTTTTAGAGCACATGATGACTATTTTAGCACATAAGTATAAATTTACAAAATTTTAAAAAATCCCAAGAACTAATTGATGTTTTTAGTTTGCAAGTACCTTGATACGTTGGTCAAAGAAAAATTGATTCAACTACTAATGGTGTATGCAGGGGTTGGAATTATTTGAATGCTTTCTTTTGATTAAATTAGGAACCTAGTTTAATTAAAATCTTAAAGAACCCCTTGTCTTTCATGCTTGAAGTGATAGGACTATGCTCTCCCATTGACTGGGTGATCAGAATGCTAGACTCAATTTTTATGCTTTGTTAACACCATTAGAGGGCTTCTCGTAGTGGGAAAAATTACTCACCCTACAAGAATGACCTAAGTGGGAACAACCAAATCCAAGTTTTCCAACCCATTATAATCAAAAGAAAATTCAGAGAAAGTCTAAAATTTGATGGTAGTGTGCAAGATAACCATCCCCAAAGCCTTTGTTCTAAAGGTTGGGAGGTCTCCTAAGGGATTTTATCTATTACTACACCGAACAGAAACCCTTACTACAAACTCTAGTGTAGAAGCCAATCGTGTCAATTTCCAAACACTTAATATATCATGGTGAATGGGGAGGGAAGAATTTTCCCCCAAGATACTCACCATATAACCATCAGGGATTACTGGCCAAAAGCGAAGGATTTGGCTTTGGTTAAGACCCAAGAAAGGAAAAAACATGGGTGCCCTCTAGGGGGTGGCAAGGTTGTGTGAGTTAACATGGTTTTAAGATGTGGGCTGTGATATTTTAAGTGACCCTTGAGAATAGAAAAGTGCTTGAATTGTCTTCTCTTGTGTTATACTAGTGGAAATTGAAAGAATCATACCAGATTCTTGAATACACACTCAATGTTTAGTTCCGTAGGTGAAAAGATTTGTTTGACAACTTCTTGTTGTCTTTGAGGTCAAAATTCAAGAAAATCATCCATTTAAACATGTAATTCCCATATTTGGAAAATTGAAAACCAAGAAAAATTCATTGATCAACAAATTATACCTTGGAAACACTCAAATTCGAAGCAAAACTAATAGACAAACTATCAAAAAGATATTTCCAATTTAGCGCATTCATTCTCTATTCTGCTACATTCGTTGCATTTTCTAGTGCATCTATGCAATCTGGTAGCACATCCATTCACTATTATAGCACATCTAAATAGTCTTATAGCACACTTGTTCACTATTTTGGCATGTATGAGAAGTCTTTTAGCACATACATTTATTATTTTAGCATGTCTAAGTAGTCTTCTAGTGCATACATTCACTATTTTAGTGCATGCAGGCAATTTTATAGCACATTAAGTCAAAATTCTGGTGTATCCATTCTCTTTTTTAGCAAATATGTGTAGTCTTTTAGTGCATCCAATAAATTCAAAACTTGAGAGTTAAATTTATCCCCTATTTCATAGTTTGAACCAGAATTCAAAATCTTTTTCAACCCATAATCATTCCTTAGGTACCACAAAGTCTAAAATTGTTAAAACTGACCTCTACAAGTGAAATTTTTTAAATTAAACCAAGATCTAAACATCTCAAATTTCCTAAATCATCAAACTTATCACACCTTTAATTGTTAAGCCAAGTTTCATCTTCAGGATTTGTTATCCTTTCATCACAAGACAAAGCCATATAATTAGATTAAACTTAGTCTCATCAATAGAATTTGACATTCTATTTGATTTAGTTTTCATCCTTGGAACTCCTCCAAACAAAGATCAAAGTTTAGTCAAATTATAACACTTTCATGCCCGTTCAAACAAGATTACAAATGTAGAAACTCAAGGAAAAAGAACTCAAAACTCAAAACATTGAAACAAAAAACATCGAAACTCAAAACATTGAAACTCAAAACACTATGTTTGAATGTAAAGAGAATCATTTCCATGGAATCCACAAAAATAAAGGTGAAGAAATAATTGAGGAATAAATCCAACATGCTAAAGAAGATATGAATTTCCACAAATGCTTAGAAAATATTTTTTAAAGAAATGAGAAAAAATACCTCCTAATGTTGGATAGAAAAGGTGTCAAATTGCTCGATGACTTTGAAGTCATTCAATTGAAAGCACCTCCTAGAAAGCCTGAAAATAATCGAGAGCAACTGGCTGCCTTGATTCATCAAATGGAAAAACTCCAACAATAAATTCTTTACATGCAAAGGGGAACCTCAAAATGATACTTGATACAAGACATTTGTCCATATCCTTTTGTTCAAGATATCCACATAATTCCTTTTCCCAAACATTGTGAATTCCAAAAGTATGATAAATACAATGGAAAAACTGATCCAATAGATCATGTGAGGGAATTTAGAACCATGAGTCTTGAATTTACACACGAAGAAAATTACTTGATGAGGTTGTTTCCACACAATCTAGGTGGACAATGCCTTGAATGGTTTTCCAAAATCACACCACCAATTAGAACCTTTGAATAATTGGTTAATAAGTTCATCACCTAATATTCTTATAACATCCAACATGATATAACAATGAAATACCTTTCCAACTTGAAATAGAAAAAGGGTGAATCATTCCTCACTTTTCTACAAAAATGGAGAAGGTTATTTGCGAGGTATTCTCATCCCATACATGAAAAAGAAAAGATGGAAATATTTATTGATAACCTAAATGAAAAGATGAGCTATAGATTGAAATTGGAATGCCCACCTACCTTTGAAAAATTGATTAAAAAATGGATTAAAATTGAAGAATTTTTGGTCAAAAGAGGAGTGATAAAACTTTACAATGAAAACAACACATCGAGCTCCTCTAACAATTACAAAAGTAATGATAAACCAAATTTTTGGAAATGAAACAAAAATTTTGGTAACAATGATGGTGCTATTGAAACACAAGATGCAAAACTAGTGTTCAACTTGATAGTAGTAGCCACCAAAACCAATCAAAACAATAATACAAACAATAATCAAAACAACAACCAAAATGCCAATCAAAAAAATAATCAAGGTAATGTTGAATATAGAAGACAACCATATCAAACATATTCCAATCGAAGAAGATTCATCCCTTTGGGAGAATCATCAGAATCAACATTAAAGGAATTTCTTGAAGCTAAAGTCATAACATTACCTGAGGCAAGATATTGGGGACCACAAGCTAATCCTCCATGGTGGAATGATGAACATTTCTATGACTTTCATCGAAAAAAAGGACATAAAACCAATGATTGCATGCAATTAAAACACTTGATACAAGACATGATTGACACCAAGACCATATTCATAGGACCCCAAACAAACAATGATCATGGAGTGTTCAAGAACCCTCTACCAAACAATGAAAAAGGGGAATTATCTTCATCAAATATCAAGGGGAAAAAAATGAACTATATTTATGATTCTACCATTCATTGTGTTGAGGTGGTTGAACATCAAACCAAGGACATAAAAAATTAAGGGCCAAAGTAACATTGCTACAACTGAAAATCATCACCACGATATCGACACCACCTCACATTGAATCAATGACCTTGTGCTAATAAATATGATCACCAACATTGATGCAAATGATAATCAAATTAATGTCATTAAAATCAAATTAAAACAAGAAAAATCACCAATCAATACAATCACAAGAGGAAAAGCCAAGGTAACATTGAAAGGAGCTACCCCTTCCATGTCCAAAACAATTGTTACACCTGCAACTCAATATAAAATCATTGATTAGTTGTAGAAGATACCTGCTCAAATATGCATATTGGAGCTTCTCAATATTTCACTAGCACACAAAGAAATCTTAGAAAACGCTCTAGTAACCACCACAATACCAAATAACTTGGAAGTTTTCCAATTTTAGACTATGGTGAGGCATTTGACCACACCTCACTACTTATCATTTTCTGAATAATTGAAAGAAAAAGGAATGGGGGAATACTCATTTGAGCAATCCTTATGCTTATCACAACTTTCATATTCTCCTAAGTCATATGGCAGTCATCAACATCAAGACAACAATCATCACAACTAGCCACACTCTTTGATGAATCAAAAGACAAGGAGGTTTTGCATTGGTTGTACAATTATAAAGAATCATCAAAAGCATCAAATTCAAATGTACTGACAAAGTAGTATGGCAAAGGGAAGACAATCCTAGAAAAGGTGGGATATGAGGGAAAAGGTCCTATTGGTAAATGAAAATAAGGCATCAGAGAACCAATACAACCCATCACAATGAATTCTAAGGACAAGACCAGACTACGGTACATGGAAGAAACAAAAGAAGAAACTAGACAACAGGTTGTCGAGAGACTCCTTCAATTAAGAGATAGTTTTGAAATAGACTCCAATGAATATGAATGGGATTCCCTCTCTAAAGAGTCTTGTCATAATAAGGAAATTAATGTGGTACAGAACTATACACCAAAATGAATGAAGGGACAAGCTCAAGTTATAGACCACTTGAAATTGGATCACAACATATTGATTACTCAAGTGAAGATGATCATGCTTCAAGCGAGATAGATACTTCAGAAGAGAGTAACATCATAGACATTGATATTGCTATTAGACACTCTAACAAAATTTCCATCATGACACTCACCCCTCTTGGTCTTAGATAATTTGATGATTCTTTTCCATTAATAAACCCTAAATTGATTGACTGGGAACAAAATGAACTGCTTGAAATACCCATCTTTTCAAACAATGATGCCATCATAAATTTCCTTTGTTTCGAAAATCTTAAAACATGTTCCACTAGAAAATCTCATAATGAGGCTTTAAACAAGAGGAGTGCCAAATATTCTAGTTGCAAAATGAACATTAAAAATGGATCTAATAATGAAAACCATTTAATGGCACTATTAGATCAAGAAAAAGTAAAAATAAAGAGCACATATCAAGGTGAAAACCTCTTCGAGGCATCGAGAGATGGAATATTTGACACTCTTCATGAGCACTATCAGGAGATATTTCCAATGCTAATTGAGCTCACACAATCCATCAATGTTGGCACAACTGAAACAATAAAGACCTTGCATCTAGCAACATCCATGACAGAGGAAGAAAAACCCAACTTCACTAAATTATTTGAAGATAGGCAAGTCAATTTTACGTGGTCCTATGCTGACATGCCAGGTATAGATCCAAAGCTCGTCTTGCATCATTTATTAGTAACACCTAGGGTAAAACCAATAAAGAAAAAGTTGAGAAAAATGCATCATCATATTTCCCTCTTGGTAAAATCCGAATTGAAGAAGCTATTGGATGTGGGATTTATCAAACCTATTAACTATGCTGAGTGGATATCAAATATTGTGCCAGTTTCAAATCTAGAAAAAATCATCAAGATATGCATGGACTTTAGGGATCTTAACAAAGCTTGTCTGAAAGATGGCTTTCCATTACCTAGCATTGACATCATTGTAGACTTGAGAGTTGGACATGAAATTTTATCACTTATGGATGGATTTTCTAGTTACAATCAAATAAAGATAGCACCTAAAGACCAAGATAATATAGTGTTCACATGTCCTTGGGGCACATTTTTCTGGAATATAATTCCTTTTGGGTTAAGAAATGTTGGAGCCACATATCAGAGAGCTATGACCACCATCTTCCATGATATGATGCACACTTTTATGGAAGACTATGTAGATGACTTATTGGTGAAATCATTCACTAAAGGACATCTAGAAATTTTGGACAAGATCTTCACCAAACTAGAGAAATTCAATGTGAGGTTGAACCCCAAGAAATGCGCATTCCATCTAAGATTGGCTAAAATTTTGGGGTATATTGTATTGGCTAAAGGCATTGAGGTGGAACTTGCAAAGTTCAAAACCATCATGGAGATGCCTCCTCCTAAAAGCATCAGTCAACTCATATCTTTACAAGGAAGATTCTAGTCTATCAAGAGATTCATAGCGCAACTGGCTAAAAAAACTCACCCTTTCAACCACTTACTACACAAGAATGTCTTTTTCAAATGGGATGAAAAGTGTGAAATAGCATTTAATCAACAGAAGCAGTCTCTAGTGTCACCACCCATACTAGTACCACCAACCAAGGGAAAGCCATTAATACTCTACATTACAACAACTGGAGTATCTTTAGGCGCTCTACTAGCATAGGAGGATTCCATAGGAAAAGAATGGGAAATTTATTACATCAGTAAGACCTTGAACAACCACCAAATCAACTACAAATTTACTGAGAAATCTTGTTTAGTAATAGCATTTTCTACCCAACAACTAAGACATTACATGTTGACTCACCATTAAACTCAGCTAAAATTGATCCCTTAAAGTATCCACTCAACAAAGCTACCCTAACAAGAAGACTAGTCAAATGGGTCATGATATTGAGTGAGTTTGACATCCAGTACATGGATAGAAAATCAATCAAAGGTCAATACATAATGGATGTTACCTGTTTTTCACCTATGGGCTCATTCAAGCAGGGTAACCCATGCTTTCAAAGGTTCTCGAAGACCAAATGGAGGAACAATTGCATCAGGATCATAATTTCCTAACTTGTTTGCTTCTTGTGCAGATGTAGGGGAAAATGATGTTTTAATTCAGCATGTGGATTAAATATTGCTCCCAAGAGGGTTGAGCCCAGCATGCAGGTCTTCAGTTAAGGGTGGGTTTTCATTTTTACGTTTTTCCTTGTCTTTTCCTTTTTCTGTTTCACTTTCTTCTTGCCTTTTCCCTTGTTTTGTTGATGGCGGAACCAAGCCAGGATCCAAACTTAGGAACTTTTCCAAGTTTTGGTTCCTGTTTTTGATCTTGTTCCGACCCCGGTTCCGCTGGGTTCTTTTTGTCAGGCCCCTTTTTTCTTTGTTTTTTCAGAGGCAGAGTCAGACCGAAACCAAACTTGGAACTTTTCCAAAGTTCCAGTTTCTATTTTTGTTCCGGTTCTGGTTCAGGTTCCACGCTTGTGTACATCTCATTTTCTTTGATCTTGCATTTGACCGTGGGGTAGTTGTTTTCCTTTCTTTGTCCCTTATCCTTTTTTTTCTCTTCCTTTTTTTCATCGGAGCTGGGTTCGAGTTGGAATTTGAACTTGAAACTTGATGAAAGTTTCAGTTTCAGCTTTGTTTCCATGCCCACCCCCGCTCTGTTTTACCTGGGATTGGTTTTAGTTCTAATCCCGCCTTGTCTCCCGCTTTGTTTGACCTAGGTCAGGACCCAAACTTCAAACTTTTCCAAAGTTTTGGTTACTATTTCTATTCTGGTTTCAACCCTAGTTCCGCTCTTTCTTCTTTCCTTTTCTTCGTGGCCTGTGATCGAGGGATGTGTCCTTCTCTTTGTTTCCCCCTTATGTTTTTCTTTTTCTTCCTTCATCCCTCGTATGTTAACCAAGGGTGGGTTCGGGATGGAATCTGAACTTGAAGAAAGTTTCAGGTCCGAATTTGGTTTTAGTTCCGGTTCTGCTGTCTCTTTGTTTTCCCCAGTTCTGGCCCCAGTCCCAGTTTCGCCAGCCTTTTTTCTTTTCTTCCTTGTATTTTTTTGGGGATGCTTTTTCCTGTTTGTATTTTTTCCTTTTCGTCCTTTCCTTCATCTTCTTTCGAGTTTTGTTGGGGGCGAGACTAGGTCAGAATCCGAACCTAAAACTTGAAGAAAGTTTTAGGGATGGATTTGGTCCCGATCCCGATTCCAGCAAGGTTCTTCTGTCCTTGCTTGCGCCCCCTTTCTCACCCTTGTCCTGGTTTTGGTCTCATCTTGGCCCCGCCCTCGCCAGTTTTGAAGGGTCTCAGTGAAAAGGAGTGCCTTTGCCAGGAGATGAGGACATCGCTATGAGGTCTTGCCAATTGACGGGTGTCTTGCCAAATGAATTGGCATGTCGATGTGACTCTAACCCCCCACTATGACTTCTCCCCAACATCCAAGGTCTTGCTGACATGGAGCAAGCTCGCCGAAGGAGTTCGTCTTCACTATAGTGTCTCACCAACCCGATGGGGTCTTTCCAAAATAAAGGGAGCACAGGGAGAAGAAAGGAGCTCGCTATGAGGTCCTGCCGAAAAAGGGGAGTCTTGCCGATAGTGATTAGCTTGCCCACGGAAATGAACATCACTCTAACTCCCACAGCTCGGTAAGAGGTCTCCCCGATAGTCCTAAGTTATGTTGATAGCTACTGTATGATGTGCTCGCATCAAGGAAATGCGATTCACCTCTCACCAACATGCGTTCTGGAGAGCAACCTTTGGCCTTTTAGAATGTGCACAGCTAGGGTGTCGGCTCGGGAAGTAATGGCCCTAAATCTAGCAGGTAAATCTGGTGTTGTTCCTTGGGGATGGTAGACCAAAAGAGGTCATGAGTGATGATGATAGTTGGGGATGATGGCTGGAGGAGCGAAGGGGCATTGATGACCATGTCGCAGAGCATTCAAGGTGACTCTGACTAAATCCCGATGGTAGACTCAAGGGTTGTGAGTCAATAACAATAGTTGTAAAGATCTGAAGGCCATGCCTAGGGATGAGCTTTCACTGACATAAGCAGGGGATGTGCATTGAATGCTTCATTGACCTCTTTTCAAATGCTTCTAGGGCTGATGTGTCCAGGCGCCAACTCATTTTTGAAACCCTAGGGCAGGTTGCTGACACTCTTTTGTATATATGGCATTTTTTCCTTTTTGTAAAGTGGTTCTTGGTTAGGAGATTGTTGAAAGAGCATTATTTAGCCTTTATAACTCATTTTTCATAATATTACGGACTTGTAACATAGGGACTCGTCATTTTCTTAATAGAAAGTCATTTCCTTTCATATTTTCTTTGTTGTTTCAGTATTGCTTGTGAGTTGCATGATAAAATTCTATGTAATCCTTAATTTTATCAGATTCCTTTAGTACTAGATACAAAGAATATTATGTCATAGTGCAGGTTTATGTTAGTGATCTCTTTCTACTGCATTTATATATGCAAAGACATCTTGTTTTCCTTGTGTTAAGCATTAGAATAGTCAGAGCCTTACATAGACTCACTTTTATAAACATAAATCTCTGTATTGTGAGATTTTTTAGCTCTATTGAGATTTTTTTGTGAGTTTTCTGCAGTATTGTCATATTTTTATCTTTGGTGTATCACCTATTAATGATAGGTTTTGAATTCAAGCATATCCTTCTTACTCTTTTCCTTGTCATTTCTTTATATTTTTCTTAAATTATCTTAAGGGGAACCAACCCATAATCTAGAGATTCACTTCATTCCCTGGTCACCCACAACCTCGAAGTGTCCCCATGTGTCAATAAGTTGCTATAGTTAATAGCTTAGCAAGGGTGTGAACTTTATTTGACAATAGTTTTCAGCACGCCTGGTGGGACTGAGAGCTATTTTTAGTCTCAAATGAAAATTATCATGCTGCTGTTTGGTATGTGCAGTAGAAATTGCAGTCTTTAAGAGACAAATTTTAGCATACTTGGTGACTCCGAGCTCAAGTTTAGTAGTTCCGGTGCATTACTGCTCATGAGAAGAGTGCAGACTAGGAGTAACTCATCTATTTTTGAGTATTTGCAGTTGTCCCCACCTAGAAGAAGGGGGAGATAAATCCAAAAGGTTCAAAAGACAATTGTTTATTTCAGAAGATCCAAGTTGAATCCTACTGTGAGAGGCCATACTGATTTTCTTGTTGTTATTACCAAGAATATCCCAGTGACAATGATTCTAGTAGTGAGAAATCAGCCATTTGTTACTTTTAACCAAGGCAGCCCACTGAATCTAACTCAACATGATGAAATTCATGTCGCTGCCTTAAGAAGTTTGCCATTTTTTTTGGGGAGGATCATACCACCCCATCAGAGCATATAAAAGATGTTGCCAACCTGTGTGTTGTTCACCATGTGATTGAAGAAAATGTTGCACTCAGATTGATGGAAACGTCTTTTAAAGAAAAATCTTTACAATGGTTCAGAGGCCTACCTGTCAACTCCATAGCAACATGGGATGAGTTAGGTAGTCAGTTGTGCAAATTTTTTGAAGATAAATCAGACCACTTGTCATTAATGGAGCAGTTGTCTACAATCAAAAGAGCTACACATGAAGTTATGTCAGATTTCAATCACCATTTCCAGAGGACATGGGATAGAATCCCACAAATGGTAAGACCTACTGTTAATCATGCATTTTTATACTATTTGAGAGCTTTAAATAGTGATATTTTTGTGATGATTCAATCAATGGGAGGTGATACACTCCCTGCAACATATAGTGTAGTTGTTAGAGCTAAAAACAGCCTCATACAAGCTGGTAAAATTGCCCCAAGACCACCTATGCCAATATTTCCCACTTTTCAACCTCCAACCCCTATACAATGACCTCCTTTGGATATTATTCCAAGTGTACCGGCATTTCCAACACCTGATACCCAGCCTAATGGTCAATTGAATGCATCTCCAGCTCAGTCTAACAAACTGCAAGAGATTGAAAGCCTTCTAACAACTTTTAGAAATGAAATGGTTAGTCTAAGAAAATAGCAAAATCAGAGTTTTAAGCCTTATCAGTCCTCATTTTAGTCTAATTACCAGGAAAATCAGACCAATAAACCACCTTATCAGCCTTATAATCAAGGCCAAAAATTTTCTCCTAACTTAAGGTCGTATCAAGCTTATGACTCCAACACTGCAAGCACTTCCAAAGAGCTTGCACCTGTTCAAAACAAGTTAGTTCAATATTATGAATGGTGCTTTCCATGTAGTCAACCCCATAATCAGAGTACCTATGTGAATGGGTTGCTTAACCAAGCCTTGATGGTTCAGAACAGTTCAACAACATAGTCTAGTGTGCCTGTAGCAACTAAAGTGTAGTAGCAAGAGCAACAAGCACATTAGTCTACATTCCTAAACTGGCAGGGGGAAGAATTTTGTAGAGTGATCCATGCTGATTCTTCCATTATAGACAATACATGCAGTAAAAAGAGGGAAATATATGAAGGACATCAACTTGATACAGTTTAGACTCAACCAAAATAGGGGTTGAACCAAAAATAGAATGCTCCCAGCTAATCAAAAGCTAACCAGATCCGAATGCTACCAAGGGGCCAGCCTTTGGTAGGCAAGCAACAATCTAATTTGTCAACCCAGGTGCCTTTAGTTAAAGGTGATGTTATTCCTCCCAAAGGTCAAGTTAAACTTGCTACATCTTTCAATATACTGGAGCATATGAAGAAAATTAATGTACCTGTGTCAATATGGGATTCCCTAAGTATTTTGGGTCAAAAGGACCTGCTTCAATCCGCTTTATTAGGTTTGAGTGTCTCAGATGGGCCTGGTGTAGAAAAGGAGAAGGTTGCATTGGCTAATACCACTATTGGTGATAAGGAACAACAAGCTGCTAAGGCTAAGTTGCCCCCCTTTTATTTAACATTGATAATAGGAGATCATTTGGTTCATAATTGTATGATTGACTCAAGGGCTAGTAGTTCAGTTATGCCCAAACAAATTGTCGATAAGGTGGGAATCGAGTATGAGCCACTAGAAAAGAGGGTAGTACAATTGGATGGTACTATTGTTTACACAGTAGGGGTCATTAAAAATTTGAGCTTAACTCTACATGCCTGTCCAAATTTTGTAATACCGCAGGATATATACATTATTGAGTTGCCCCCATACTTTTCCCTTTGTTTATCTAGGGATTTTACAGCCAAGATAGGTGGTTACCTATCCTCTGATTGGTCTCATATGTTGTTCAAGACTAGATATGGTACTAAAGCCACTATTAAATCAGAACCCATAGCCAAGGCTCATATCAAACCTTACAATCCACCCCATATCATTGCTAACTTATTTACAAGTGTACAAGTGGAGCAGCCTACTATTCAGGAGGCTGAGATTCAACTAGAAAGAGCATTAGATATTCTTCATAAAGAGTGGGCGCCTCAAGCTCATGAAGTTGGCACAGGTGAGCAATTGGAGGAGGTTGATATCGGTGTTTATATGATGCATGAGACAGACTCTTTTGTGCCTAATATTGAAAAGAACAAGGAACAACATAGTGAGCAGCATGAAAATGATCTATGGGAGTTGTATTTTGATGGCTCAAGGAGTAGGGTAGGCGCTGGTGGTGGATGTATGCTAGTATCACTAGAAGGTCAGAAGTATTATCTAGCCTTAAGATTCTGTTTTAGCTATTCCAATAATGCTGCTGAATATGAAGCTCTAGTCCAGGGCTTGGAATGGGCCAGGCATAGAGGAATAAGCTGTCTAAAAGTCTATGGTGACAGCGAGTTGGTCATCAATCAGGTGAGAAGGCTTAATGTTGTTAGAAATGATATACTCAAGTTTTACAGGAATAGGGTATGGGACCTCTTAGAGGGGTTTGAGGCATTTAATTTGATTTCCATTCCTAGAGCTCAGAATAAACATACTGATAGATTAGCTACCGTAGGAGCTGAACATAATGTTCCAAAGGAGATTTGCAACGATAAAACTAATCAGCATATCAAGATTGTAGTTAGGCCTACTGTGCCTGATAACAATATACACTGGCAAGTCTTTGATAGTGACCAGCAGATAGTCAACTTTTTGAGGGAAGAAGCTGAGTTCTCACATGCCAATCAAGAGAAGTTGCAGCACCAATACAGTGACTAGACTATCCAACTAAAGAACAACAAGTTGCCTAAAGTCCTAGTCACTTTAGAATCTATCTTTAATACTGATGATGAAACTAGAAAACCTAAGGGGAGTATTCAAGTTCAACAAGATCACTATGAAGAGGTTGAAGTTTTCAAAGAAAAGCTTATGAAGTTAGGCAAGGTATGTACAGCTGAAGAGAAGCATGTTTTTATTTAGCTTTGTCAAGAATTCAATGATATATTTGCCTGGAAATATAGTGATTTAAAGGGATTTAATCCCCAGCTTGCTCAACATACCATTGAACTTGAGCCTAATGTCAAACCTATTAGGCAAAAGTAGAGGCCCTTGAATCCTAAGTTATAGCCTTTAATGAAAAAGGAGCTAGATAGGTTGATTGAAAGCAACATTATTTTCCCCATTAAGCATACCTCATGGGTTTCAAACCTTGTACCAGTAAGAAAAAAATGGTGAAATAAGGCTCTATGTAGATTTTCATGATTTAAATATGGCCTCCTTAAAGGACTATCATCCTTTGCCTTCTATGGAGAAGATATTTTAGGTAGTTTCAGGGTCTAAAAGGTTTTCCTTATTAGATGGCTATTCTGGTTACAACCAGATATTAGTAAAAGAAGAGGATCAGTACAAGACAACCTTCACCACAAAGTGGGGAACTGTGGCCTATCGAAAAATACAGTTTGGTTTATCTAATGTTGGGGCAACCTTTCAAAAGGCGATGGATATGGCCTTTTAGGGTCTAATGTACAAGATAGTCTTAGTCTATCTTGATGATATCACTATTTTTTCCAAGGAGGCTAAGGATCATCTGTGTCATTGGAGGAAATTTTTTGAAAAATCCAGGGAATTTGGGATATCACTTAACCCCAAAAAATGTGTGTTTGTTGTTCATGAAGGAAGATTGCTTGGTTATGTGGTATCTAAATAGGGTATTACTATTGACCCTGAAAGAATAAGTGCTATCTTAACTCTCCTTTTACCAGTGCACAAGAAAGGTTTGCAGAGTTTTATTGGTAGGATTAACTTTGTTAGGAGGTTTATCCCCGACATTACTAATTTGTTAAGTCCACTAACTCATATGCTAAGAAAGAATGTACCTTTCAGCTGGACTAAGGATGGGAACTGCACCTACACTTCTAAATCTTGACTTTTCTAAAGATTTCATCTTATATGCCTATGGAAATACCGAATCACTTTCAGCCATGTTGGTGCAACAAAATGATGAAGGATCTGAACAACCCATAGCATTCTTCAGTTAGGGACTTAAGGATTACGAGCTTAAGTATACCTTTGTTGAGAAACATGTTCTCACTGTCATAAGAAGCTTAAGGAAGTTTAGGCACATGCTTTCCAATAACAAGATTATGTTGATGGTTGCCCATCCAATTGTGAAAGAGTTTTTATTGAACAAAGATTTGAGTGGTAAAAGAGCTGGTTGGGTTGCAAAGGTGATGGAGTATGACTTTGAAATAAAGGTTACCAAACTAATAAGAGGTAGAGGTCTCTACGAACAACTTACTGAGGACAGCAACATCAGTGTAATAGAGGAGGAAAATTTTGTTTTAGCACTCCAAGATGGACAACAAACTGCTATACCTACTCCTATTGGTTGGATTACAGAAATGACACTTTTTTTATTGATTGGTGAGTGCCCTCCTGATCTAAATAGAGCCAGAAGAAGGTATTATTGACTACAATCCATACCTTATGTTATTTTAAATGGTTTGTTGTTTAGAAAATATTTCCATGGTGTCCTACGAAGATGTATCAAAGCCGATAAGGTTGATAGAGTATTGTATGAATTCCATCAAGGGTTAGCTGGCGGACACTTTTCTCCAATAGCTACAGCTCTTAAAATATTGAAAGGAGGCTATTTCTGGCCTACCTCATTCAAAGACGCTCATGCATGGGTAAGAAGGTGCAAGGAGTGTGCTATTTTTGTTGGAAAAGAGAAGTTGGTAGCCCTCCCATTGCAACCAATTTAAATTGATCAACCCTTCATGAAATGGGGTTTGGATTTCATTGAGGTTATAAACCTACCATCAAGTGCAGGCCACAAGTGGATACTCACAACCACTGATTATTTTTCAAAATGGACAGAAGTTGTGGCACTCAAAGACGCTAATCAATTTGTTGTCTTGAATTTCTATGAAGAGCTAGTTACCAAATTTTGTATCCCAGATTCTATTGTGTTAGACAATTCCCTTGCTTTTGTGAGTGTTAAGATTTCTAACTGGGTTGTTAAAAATGGTATATATCTGAGTACATCCTCTAGTTATTATCTACATGGCAATGGACAGGCCGAGTCCACTAATAAGAATCTCTTGAGGATCATTAAGAGAATTATGGAGGACAATCAAAAACCCTGGCACACCAAGCTGAAATTGGCCTTGTGGGCTAATAGGATTATGCCAAAAAGGTCTACAGGACTTTCTCCATACATGTTAGTGTATGGAAAAGAGGAAAGACTGCCCATTTCAGTTGAACTCCCAGCCCTCGATTTGGTAAACCGGCTTGATATGATTGAGGAGGAGCCTTTGACAGCAAGGTTAGCTCAATTATTTGAGCTTGAAGAACTTAGAGTTGAAGCGGTGAAAAGGATTGAGCACTATCAGGCTCAAATGAAAAGGTCATTCGATAAAGGGGCATCTCCCAGAGTGTTCCAAGAAGCGGACATAGTGCTAAAGTGGATGAATTTAAAAGTAGGCCTCGAAGACACTCCAAATTTGATGCACTTTGGACTAGGCCATATATCATTACTGAGGAGAAATAGCATAATGTTTTCCAGCTATCTAGGTTAGATGGTATAGTGGAACCAATCCCAACGAATGGTATTCACCTCAAACATTGCTTCTAAGGTATGGACCTAAATCTGTACATAATTATGAAATTCTAGAGAGTAGTTGTTTTTTCATTCCCTAAGTGTTGTCCCAGCATGGTAAATAGTTTCACTTCAGTTTTTCTGGCTACTCAAATTTTCAATAAATTTCAGCAACCTGTTATGTTTTATGAGTCTCAAGTGAGTTATAGCCATGCACAAGGCTACTCCAAGCCTGTCTCTAAGTTTTCCCATGACTCCATGCCCAATGGATAGGCCTAGACTATTGGTTTCCATGTTTAGCAAGAAAACATCCAACAAAGGTCGCTAGAAATGTTACCCATTTTTTACCTATGGGCTCATTCAGGCAGGGTAACCCATGCTTTCAGAGGTTCTTGAAGACCAAATGGAGGAACATTTGCATCAGGATCACATTTTTCTAACTTGTTTACTTCTTGTGCAGATGCAAGGGAAAATGATGTTTTAATTCAGCACGTGGATTAAATGTGGCTCCCAAGAGGGTTGAGCCCAGCATGCAGGTCTTCAATTAAGGGTGGGTTTTCATTTTTATGTTCTTCCTTGTCTTTTCCTTTTTCTGTTTCACTTTCTTCTTTCCCTTTCCCTTGTTCTGTCAGGGGTGGAACTGGGTTGGGATCCGAACTTGGGAAATTTTCCAAGTTTTGGTTCCTATTTCTGATACGGTTCCGACCTTGTTCCATCGGGTTCTTTTTGTTGGGCCTCTTTTTTTCTTTGTTCTATTGGAGGCGGAGTCAAACCAAAACTGAACTTGGAAATTTTCCAAAGTTCTAGTTTCCATTTTCATTTTGGTCCCATTTCCGATTTCATGCTTGTGTGTGGCTTGTTTTCTTTGACCTTGCGTTTGACCGTGGGGTAGTTGTTTTCCTTTCTTTTCTTCCTTATTCTTTTTTTTCTCTTCCTTTTTTTCGTTAGAGGCAGGTTCGGGTCAGAATCCGAACTTGAAACTTGATGAAATTTTCAATTTTGGGTTTGTTTCCACCCCTGCCCCCACTCTATTTTACCTGGGATTGGTTTTAGTTCCGATCCCACCTTGTCTCACACTCTATTTGACCCAGGTCAGGAACCAAACTTGGAACTTTTCCAAAGTTCTGGTTACTATTTATGTTCCAGTTCTGACCCCGGTTCCTCTCCTTCTTCTTTCCTTTTCTTCATGGCCTGTGATCGAGGGATGTCTCCTACTCCTTGCTTCCCCCTTATGTTTTTATTTTTCTTCCTTCATCCCTCGTATGCTGACTAGGGGCAAGTTCGCGATGAAATCCAAACTTGAAACTTGAAGAAAGTTTCAGGTCCGGATTTGGTTCCGGTTCCAGTTCCATTGTCTCTTTGTTTTCCCCTGTTTCGGCCTCGGTCCCAGTTCCACTAGCCTTTTTTCCTTTCTTCCTTATATTTTTCCAGGGATTCTTTTTCCCATTTGTCTTTCCTCCTTTTTCGTCCTTTCCTTCATCTTCTTTTGAGTTTTGTCGGGGGTGGGACTGGGTCAGAATCTGAACCTAAAACTTGAAGAAAGTTTCAGGGATGGATTTTGTCCCGATCCCAGTTCCAGCGGGGTTCTTTTATCCTTACTTCTGCCCCCTTTGTCACCCCGATCCTAATTCTAGTCTAGGCTTGGCCCCGCCCCTGCCAGTTTTGAAGGGTCTCAGTGAAAAGGAGTGCCTTCGCCAAGAGATAAGGACATCGCTATGAGGTCTTGCCAACCAATGGGTGTCTTGCCGAATGAATTGGCATGTCGGTGTGACTCTAACCACCCTCTATGACTTCTCCTCGACATCCAAGGTCTTGCCAACATGGAGTAATCTTACTGAAGGATCTCACCTTTGCTATAGTGTCTCACCGACTCGATGGGGTCTTGCTGAAATAAAGGGAGCTCAGGCAGAAGAAAGGAGCTTGCTATGAGGTCATGCCAAAAAAGGGGAGTCTTTCCAATAGCGATCAGCTTGCCCACAAAAATGAACATCACTCTAACTCCCACAGCTCGGTAAGAGGTCCTACCGACAGTCCTAAGTTATGTTGATAGCTACTGTATGATGTGCTCGCATCAAGGAAATGTGATTCGCCTCTCACTGACATGCATTTTGTAGAGCAACCCTTGACCTTTGAGAATGTGCACAGATGGAGTCTCAGCTCGGGAAGTAATGGTCCTGAATCTAGCAGGTAAATCTGGTGTTGTTCCTTGGGGATGGTTGACCAGAAGAGACCGTGAGTCATGACGATAGTTGGGGATGATGGCTGGAGGAGTGAAGGGGCATTGATGACCATGTCATAGAGCATTCAAGGCGACTCTGACTAAATCCCAATGGCAGACTCGAGGGTTGTAAGTCAATAACGATAGCTGTAAAGATCTAAAGGCCATGCCCAGGGATGAGCTTTCGCTGACATAAGCAAGGGATGTGCATTGAATGCTTCATTGACTTCTTTCCAAATGCTTCTAGGGCTGACGTGTCTAGGCGCTGACTCATTTTTGAAACCCTAGGGTAGGGTGCCGACACTCTTTTGTATATATGGCATTTTTCCCTTTTTGTAAAGCAGTTCTTGGTTAGGAGATTACTGAAAGAGCTTTATTCAGCCTTTGTAACTCATTTTTCATAATATTACAGACTTGTAACACAAGGACTCCTCATTTTCTTAATAGAAAGTCATTTCCTTTTAGATTTTCTTTGTTGTTTTAGTATTGCTTGTGAGTTGCATGATAAAATCCTGTGTAATCCTTTATTTTATTAGATTCCTTCAATACTAGATGCAAAGAATATTATGTCATAGTACAGGTTTATGTTAGTGATCTCTTTCTACTGCATTTATATATGTGAAGACATCTTGTTTTCCTTGTGTTAAGTATTAGAATAGTCGAAGCCTTACATAGACTCATTTTTATAAAAATAAATCTCTGTATTGTGATATTGTTTAGCTCTATTGAGATTTTTTTGTGAGTTTTCTATAGTATTGTCATATTTTTATCTTTGGTGTATCGCCTATTAATGATAGGTTTTGAGTTCAAGCATATCCTTCTTACTCTTTTCCTTGTCATTTCTTTATCTTTTTCTTAAATTATCTTAAGGGGAACCAGCCCATAATCTGGAGGTTCACTTCATTCCCCTATCACCCACAACCTCGAAGTGTTCTCATGTGTCAATAGGTTGCTATAGTTAATAGCTTAGCAAGGGTGAGAACTTTATTTGACAATAGGATCAACTAGCTGAAGCACAATTGTAAGACAATCATCCAATGAACATTGAGCTTCTAGATGTTGATGTCCTAACAATGTCTTGACACAACAATGGATGATGTAGTTTGATGGCTCTTATACACAACATGGATTAAGTGTAGGAATCATATTTATCACACCTCAAGGACACATCATTCCCAAGTCTTACAGAGTGATGTTTCCCTGCACCAATAACACAACCAAATATGAAGCATTGATCACTGGAATCAAAGTAGTAGTTAAGTGGAAGATCACAGAGTTGCATGTCTATGGTGATTCCCAACTAGTCATTAATAAGTTGAATGATGATTACCAAAAAAAAGATAACAAATTAATGCCATATAAAAGAATGGTTGATGACTTCAAAAAGTACTTTATGGAGATAAAATTTGAGCAAATTCATAGAGGTGACAACAAAGTTGTTGATACCATGGCTACCATTGCTTCTCTTTTATAGATTCCTGAGAAATGAGCTTGTTATGAGTTCATGGTGGAACAACTGTTCAACCCATCATATGACAACTCTGAATCCCAAGTTAGCTACCATCTATCCAAGGTTGACAATTCTACCTATGGGAAAATCTACACCTATTTGAAAGACAATACCCTCCCACCCAATTTATCTTGGAACCAAAAACAAAATTTCATCTGACAAGTAGCTCGAAACACCCTAATAGCTAATGTGCTTTGTTGACAAGGTCTTGATGGTACTTTCCTTTGGTTTCTTGAACACAACAAAGTTGAAATTACTTTATGTGAGGTTCATGAGAGTATATATGGCACACATTCAAGTGGCCTAACTTTAGCTAAGAAACTCCTACGTTTGGGGTATTACTAGCCAAATGTGGAGGAGTTATTTCACTATGTCAAAAAGTGTCAAAATTTTTGAAAGTTCATGGAAACCTGATACATACACCAATACAAGAGTTGGAACCTTTCACATCAACATCACCTTTTTGTTTGTGGGGATTCGATCTTGTCGATAAAATACACCCATCTTCATCCAACAGACACAAGTTTATCATCACAGCCATAAAATACTTAATGAAGTGGATTGAAATGGTTCCCCTAACCACCATCACAAGAAAACAAATTGCATCCTTCATCCTCAATTACATTGTCTATCGATATGGCATTCCTCAATCCATTATCACAGATAATGGTAGACCTTTTAAGAATCAAGATTTCCAAGAACTCTGTGAGAGATTCCATATACAACATTAGTTTTCTACACCTTACTATCCTTAATGAAATGGCCAAGCAGAGGCCTCAAACAAAACTATCTTGAAAATCTTGAAGAAAATTGTCAACGAGGCTAGACATGATTGACACATCCAATTGAATCCTACTTTGTGGGCTTACAAAACTAGTATCTGTACCTAGCTAGGAGCCACACCATATGCTTTAGTTTATGGATCAAAGGCCATTCTACCTATTGAGGTTGAACTACCATCACTTCGGCTGTCACTAACAAGGAACATTTCAAATGAAGAATATTAGGTCTTAAGGCTACAAGAGTTAGAACTATTGGATGAACATTGTCAGCATGTCGTGGAACACCTGAAAGCCTATCAGCAAAGGATATCCACAAGTTACAATCATAGAGTAAAATCTAGAAAATTTTAGGTGGGTGACTTAGTCCTGAAAGAAAATCCTTGTAATCAACAAGATCAAAAAAAGAAGGGGAAATTTGAACCAAACTAGCTAGGTCCCTTTGTCATTGTATCAGTCTTTGGATTAGGAGCATATCAGTTGTCCACACCGAAACGAGATTTGTTTGATGAACCTCTCAATAGCTTACATCTCGAGAAATTCTACACCTGAATCATCCAGTGCATCAAAAAAAGTCTTGAAAAATGGTTAACTTGATGAAAACCTGGAAAATAGGAATCTTGGTAACAACAAAAAAATCAAAAAAAGGAGAAAATCCAAAAAAAGAGAAAATCCAAAAGAAAAAAGAAAAAGAAAAGAATACAAAAAAAGTGAAAAATCATAAAATCTAAAAAGTGCAATAAAAACAAGTAGTGAAAACCTAGAAACAGGTGTTATTTGTGATAGGTTAGATTTTCCATCTATTTGAGCTTGTTAACCATTCACTTTTGCCATCAATTCTCCTATCATCTGAAGACATCATGTACATATCCTGGCATTGTGATCGTATCTCACCCTAGACTGGGCGACAAATCCTAAACTCATTGGGGGAAAATAAACTTTGAGCTTAAACCAATAGACAAAACCATAGTTAGGAAACACAACAAAAACACAAGGATCATAGTGCAACTCAATATTAAAAATCAATCACCATTAGTAACACATCAGCCATCTAAATCCAATAGCCAAATCAAGCAAATCAAAGAAAACTTTAAATGGATGATGTTTCTTCTAAATCATAGCTTTATCACTTTGGAATGTCTGTTCAACTATTGTACTTTGAATTTTGTTGTCATATCTTTTGAGCAACTTGATGATGTATTGAACTAGAGTAGCTAGGAAGGAGTATGATTTATCTTTGTCTATTGTCTATGAGTTGATCACTACTATTGTGCATTATCATATCATCATTATATAATCATCATAATCATCATGATCATCATCATATATAACATCATAAACACATATAGCTATGCACCATCATGTGATCATTTCATCCATCATTCATCCATTGATTGCATCATCTATTTGAATTAAAAAAATACAAAAAAACATAAAATCCATCACATGGGCATCATTCATAAAGCATCACAGAATCATAATCATCATGATCATAATCGTATAGCACATCACATAACATTAATAATAGAAATTAAATTCATCCATCATAATCATCATGATCATCATCATATAGAACATCACATAGCATATATAAGAGAAATTAAATGCATCCATCAAAATCATCATGATCATCATCATATAAACATCATAGGCACATAGATAAAATCATCATCATTGCATGTCATATAACCTCAAAATCATAATGTAAGTGTACAAGGATATCCAAAGATATAGAGAGATACATCAATATCAAAAATGGTAGTGAATCATCAATATCTCAAAGTACATCAGTGCATACATTTCCAAAAAGAAAACATTAGAGAACCATAATCAGAGCTATGTCGTGCTCCCCCCAGATGGTGCCAACATCAATGGACTAGTGCCTCCCCCACTAGATGAACCTACACCAAGATCTCTCTGATCTCCCGAAAGTGGTTGTGTAACACCTCTGCTCGTGGTCTGAGACTGGAACCTACTTGACTGAGGTTGTGCATAACTCTCCTGACGCTCTAGAGGAACTGCATCATGATATCTTACTCTGTAAAACTCTACCTCCTGTGCGGTACACCATATCTCTCTGAAATAATCAAATGAACATGTGGCCTCTATGGCTCTCTATAGTCTCTTAGCAATGCCCTCTACTTGACCCACACCTTGTCTCAAAGTGTCCCTCTTAGTAGTCACTATAGCAATCTACCCCTGCATTTGTACCAGTGCATGACCCTGGGCCTAGACCTATGCAAGTTAAGCTTGTGTCTATTGAACCTATTGTCTCACAACATCCCTCTCAACTATCAGTCCAATAATCTTTCCCTGAGCTTGGCCTAGCAAAGCCTACACCTTCTCAAGTTGACCCTACAGTGTTTGTACGTAAACTTGTAAAGCAGCTATCTGTGTCTACTACTATTGCAAGGATAATTTGATCTCCACATGTTGTTGGGATGCCACAACCAATGATCATCTCTTACGAGGCACTCTAAACTCTCCAACATCGAGAATGGGTCCTCCTCCACCCTCAGATCTTCTCCCCCATCACCTTTGTCAGCATCATCTCTACCCCTTCCATCTCCATCTCCATCCTCATCATCATCATCTTTTCCCCCTCCATTTGGGTCTCCATCCTTGTCATCACTACTCTCCTCCTCCTCCTCATCCTCATCTCCCCCGTCTCACCTCCACCAATGCCCATGACCTACTACCCCCTCCTCCTCCTCTAGCAATAGTATTGGCTCATCTGGGATGGTGATCCTTGGGAATGGATGTAGAAATAGGTACCGAGCATACTCCTATGATATCGGTGCCTCAATAATCTCTGGATGGACATCCCAAATGATAGCATGTAGACCCTTGTATGCTTGCACTACTGCATCATATGACAACACCAGTCCCCACTTTGTAGCATCCACTCATTGATGTGCATAATGTTCCACTCCCTATGGAAACCCCTGCACTCTACCATACTACCTAAGCACCTCAACAGCAAGAATCTCTCAATAATGAATTGTGTATGACCAATTAGGTACATGGACTAACAAAAATACAACATCTCAATGTCATCCTCTGGCCACTGCTCTCAATCAAGATAGGGTTGCCATGTCACTGACTCAAGATCATCAAGTTTCCTCCTCTAGCTCTCCAGTTTGCCCAACCTAGGTTGAGCAACTAGACCTGCATAAATAAGTACATACAGTCTCATGGCAGGTCATTGTCTATCTCCAACTAGATGAGTGAATGCTATATGCTCCTAGGCCCAAACCTGATGCAATGTGACCCTAGCTGATAAACTAGCCCCTCAAAGGTATATTTCCTAGTGTAAATCATGTGGTACAAATGCATTAACATGCAACATCCCCATGCATATCTCATGCCCTAAGTAGTCATGCTCTCTAGAATCTAACCCCATCCAACTGAGAGTCCCTTTACCTACAGTCAGGAAAAAGGAACCCTCCAATGAATCCAGAAATTATGAACGCCAATGTGGCATGTGTCAACCATCTCTCTCCATAGAATCTCATAGCCGCATATCCAGTCATCCTCGAACACTCTCCTCAATGCATTGGTCCTGCCCTGCTCCTGAGAATCTTACAAGATTAGCTTCCCCACAACAAGAATCCAAAAAATTTGATATACATCCTCTAAGGTCACTATGATCTCACCAGTAGGAAAATGAAAGGTGTTATGCTCACTATGCCACCTCTCTGCTAATGTTGTCAACAAACCCTTGTTGATCCTAATTTGGGGAATATCAATCAAAGATGACAATTCGCATCATGCAAGAATGGCTACCTTAGGCTATGTTAGGTGTGGAATCAACTCCCACATCTTGGGAACATGCTCTCTAATCTATAGACTTGTCAAAGACTCCTATCATCATAAAATCGCAAATCAGCCAATCAATTAAGTGACATCAATCAACCTATCAATCAATAAAAATCAATCAACCTATCAATCTAATCAACTCTAGTGAGACATTGATCACATCTAGTGAGCATCAATCTATCAATCAACCTTTCCTATCATGATTTTTATCTATCATGTTTTATCTATCATTCAACCTCGCCTATCATGAGGTTTATCAATCAATTCAATCTAGCCTATCATGAGGTTAATCAATCAATTGGCCTATCATGAGGTCAATCAATCAATTAAACTATAATTGATCATCGCCTATCATGATTTCAATTATCATCATCCTATCATTGAGTCTCACCTATGATGAGATCAATGGACATCTAACCTATCAATATCATGAATCATCATCAAATCAAAGATTGACATGATCAAACATCATCAAAATCAAAGGGGTCTAATCAACAACATCATCAATCTAGTCTAAATTTCACCAATGTGCTATAATAGTGCTTCAATGCATTGAAACACTCTATGCACCAATAAAATTCATCAACGCACCAAAATGGGGCTTCAATGCACTAAAACCATGAATGCACCAAACAATTTCGCAAATGTGCTATAACAGAATTTCTATGTGCCAAATCATCCTATGCACTACATCATCTCATCTATGTGCTAAATCAATTCACCTAAGCGCTAAATGCACCTATGCACTACAATAGTTCAATGTGCTACTTCAAGCAACCTATGCACTACTTGAAACTATGCACTAATCTATTTACCCTGTGCGCTAGAATCCTAATCATATGCACTAGACTATTGGATGCACTAGAACGGTCCACCGATGCACTACATCAGCAACTAAATGTGCTAGAAAAATTAAAAGCCAAATTCAAACAAGAAAAAGAAGGGGAAAATGAATTGTATAAATTACAAGGAGGTTTTTCGGGGTACATACCAGAGGTCTATATGCTACCGGGTGGTTGTGTCATCACACACACTCGAATCGGTGTGTGTGGTAAGGGATCACCATTTTTCTCTAAATTGCTAGATTGCTCAATCACTCTCCAATCTCCAAAAATTCAAATGCTCAAATGAACTTCTAATCACTCTTTTTAACCTTTTAAAGGTTAATTAAGTGGTATTTTTATGGGGTCAATTTATTTTATTTTCAAAGGGTCTTTAATTCATCAAATCATCACCTAGTGGCCTATACATCATTTTTTGGAAGATAAATCATTATGAATCATAAAATTTTGAAATCCTCATCAAATCATTGAAAAATTCAAAAAAATTCAAAAAAAATCCTAAAAATTCAAAAAATTATTGATTTATCTCCCAAGGGGGCATATATCCGTCATCATTTGAAAATTAGTGTTTGGGGCATATATCCATCATCAACTAAAAATCAGCATGTGGGGCATCAATTTTTTTTTTTTGTCAACATTAACAGCAAATTTTTCTTTGAAAAAATGTGTAAACACATTACTTCAAAGAGGGGAAAAATGTATACACCTAAAATCGGTCAAGACAATTAATAAATTAAATACTAGCTATTTAATTAACGAACTCCTTTAATTCATGTACTTATAAATAATTTTTCAATTTATTTATATAGCTTGAACACTTTTCTAAATTCATCACCTTAAATCACATTCCTCTAATTTACTTAAATAAACAAATTCACATAGTTTTTTTATTTAATTAACAAACCTTCTCATTAAATTCAAATGTCAAATTTGAATTTAAGCACATGTCTACAACACTTTTTGGCTACATCATCAAATGTCACATGTATTTAAATATGATTAATATTTAAATCACATTATTTTCAACCAATTCCATAACAAACTTTTAACACATGGCTTTCTCACACACTTGATTCTCTCATACATTTGGCATGTTGCCTTTGGTAAAGGGAACATCCTCCATGATTTTTCCATCTCCACCGTCCATCTCTCATGTTTGAATCTTGACCATTGATCACTACCACATCACAAGATGCTTTGGAAATCCTATAAATACAACCTCTTGCTACAACATTTTACATCACATCTTTTAGCAAACTTATTATGCAAGAATAGCATTGGAGCATTTGGAACATTCATAGTTGGAGCTTTTAGTATTGTTTTGTATTTAGTATTTAGATTTTCTATATCATTCTAACTTAGAATCATGTCTTAGTTTATATTTGCATTTCCATTATCAATATTAGATTTCATATAGCATTTAATATCATTATCATTGTATCATATCCATTTTAGATAGCAACATCATAATTTTAGCTTCATATCATTTGTTTATCAATCATGTATCATCTTAGACAACATCTCATTTCTTAAGTTGTCATCCAAACTAGTCATAGTACACATACAAATTTGAGAGAACTCATGATTTAAAGGATCCTTGAGCATAGAGAACAATGGAACATTTATAGAGATTTGTTTTGCTGCAAATAGAGTAGTTTTATGATTCAAATCTTTATTATAATACATCTCATTGATGTTTGTGTGTTTACTATTGATTTTATAACTCTCCTACAATTCACACATACAAGGGTTTTAATTTTTTGAATCTTGCATACATTTAGAATAGCTTTGTATACACTCACATCGATCGTCATAGCATTTATCATGTTAAAATAGCTCTCATCATGAACTTTACAACACACATCTCATCAGTTTCATTGATCATCTTCAATAGAATTGATTGAAACATGTCCATTATCCAAGGGATTGGGAAAGGGTCACCATTCCACATCAATACGACACCACTCCCCCAAGAGGATAAGTTTCAATGTCTTAAAGTAGATGTTTATTAAGCTTTTGTGTTCTAATATGCTAGTTTTAATGGCTTCTTCATCTTTGTTTAAATTGAATAATCTTATCGGGATTGATGCTTAGAGGCTTAAGTACGCTTCAAATCCTCATGGATCAAGTGTAGTTAACCTATTTTGAGTTGTTTTTTGTTTCTAAGGTAATTTTTGCAATCCCAAGGCCTATTTTAGCACGTGGACCTATATTTTACCTTTGTTGAGAAATCAACCCAAAATTCAAAATTTTAGCCCGATTTCTTGAGGGGGGAGGGAACCAACTTATTCCTTTTGTTGGGGCAACTGTGGGGCATCCAAAAATCAATAATTTTTAATTTTTTTATCTGAGCAGCAATTTTAATATGAAAAGTGTCAGTCTTTTAACCAACATAATAAGTAGCTCGCTTCAAAAAGGGGGAAAATGTAGACACTTAAAAATGTCCTAAATGATATCATGCACTTGAATCTAATATACTAATACCATTTCATTATAAAACCCATCATTGCTTCTCTTAATTGATTAAATTATCCTAGCTATTTAATTAATCACACCAATTTTATCTATTAATCTAATTGACCGGTGCTGTCATAATAGTGGTTTACAATTCCTGAGAGGAACGGATTTTAGCTGAAATCACATATTTTTAGAAAATATAATAATTTAAGCCTTAAACAGTTCCATTTTAAGGATTCCAATTGAAGAGGGTTTGATCAAATCAACTTAGATCAAAACCCCTTGGATAGAACCTTGCTAGTTTTAAACCATACCTATAAATGTGTCTCCTTTACACCTATTAAAATGCTGATAAAAAATCACTTTTGATTTAGCTTTTGGGGGATCAAATGAATTCAATTAAAAATTATTTCAAATGATTATGGTATTCCTCAGAACAAGCTATCCAATGAATATAATTTTAATATGTTTTGGTTTTGTTATGTATTTGTTTTTTAAGTTTTATTAAACATAGGTTATCAAAAATGAATTTCTTTGTTCTTAACATGTGGAAAAATAGAAGATTATAAAAAAAAAATTAAAAAATATGAGTGCACCAGCTATTGAAGTCCCTGATCCAACAAAAAAAATTAAATTAAATAAATTTGACATATACAAAAAAAAGTTACGGCGTTATACGGTCGTGCTATGCGAATTGTAGTGGTTTGAGTTTGAGAACTTGGTGGAAAAATATTCTATAAAACTATCTAATTAAGTGACACTAGATATCAAAAGTTAAAATCTAAATTTGAAGAATTAGAATTTTATCCTTCATGGAAAAAAAGTTATCGTTATCACAGTTATGCGTCCTTTTTAAAAATGTTGTTTTCAAGAAAAAATCAATTTTCGTGGGAGATGGAAGGAAAAAGTAAAGTTTGATTCCGAAATTTTTAGAAAAAGCAACTTTTAGAATCTACAGAAAAAATTTGATGAGACTCTAGTTTACACCATCTTCAAATTCCTCACAGTTTAGCCGCTATAGGTGCCCATTTTTCAAATATCACATCGCTTCCCCATTTTTCATTAAATCATTTACTTAATGAATATCTTAATTCCCCTAATTTAAATAATCGAAACTTTGATTTAAATTGTCAAATTACTAATCCTCCCACTTGCAAGAGAATATTCCTCATTTGCACATTCCTCCAAAAAGAATATTCTCATGGAATATTCCTTCCATTTTACACAATTAAATTTGGTTTTAATTAACTAAATATCTAATTTTCCTCACCCATGAGAATACTCTTTGAGAATATTCTCTCTCTTCAATCATTTGAAAAAGGGAATATTCCTTTTTATAACAAACTTTTAACAAAGCTTCTTGTGCAAGTTTTGAAAGTGTGTTTGTTTGGATGAATGTAAGCCCTTGATTAAATATCAACTTGCATTTTTAACCCTTGATGGGAATCCATGAACCATGCCTCCATTTGCCTTCCATTTTGACCATTGATTGATCCTTTTGATCTTGGCCATCAGTTTTAATTTTCCTATTATATAAATAGAGCTTGCATCTATTGAATAGGGATCCATCTCTTAATATTAAACTTATGTTGTTAAAATCACTATCATTTTCATCCACATTTAGCACATATTTAGCTTTTTTTTAGTTTAAATCTTGCATTATTAGCTTAGAACATCCATTAATGGATTTCATGGTAACTTAGGTGCATCCATTTAACATATTTTGAAATTAGGGTTTTAATCTTTCAAATCTTGCATACTTTTAGAATTGCTTTGCATACACTCACATCAATCATCATAGCATTTATCATGTTAAAATAGCTCTCATCATGTTTTACTACATCTCATTGGTTTCATCAATTCTCTTAAATAGAATCAATTGAAATAGGCTCATTATCCAAGGGATTGGGAAAGGGTTGTCATTCTACATCAATGTGACACCACTCCCCTAATAGGATAAGTTTCAATGTCTTAGAGTAGATATTTATTAAGCTTTCAGTTTCTAATATGATAGTTTTAATGGCTTCTTCATCTTTGTTTAAATTGCATGATCTTATTGGGATTGATGCTTAGAGGATTAAGTATGCTTCAAATCCTCATGGATCAAGTGTAGTTAATCTATGATACGTCATGAGTCACAACAGTCATTAAGTGCTTCAAATGAAGTGTGTTTCAAAATGATTCAAAATGATAGTCACTAAATGATTCAAAATGGAAGATGTCATCTTGGTTCAAATGAAGTGAAATTCTATATCAATAAAGTGTTATGATATGTTATTTTCATTAGTGATATGCATTGATTTGTTCAAGGGGAGTGGTTTGAATCTTGCAAGCTCTATTTTGCTGCTTCCAGTCTATGGTGGATGCTAATCAATGACAATGTTTACTATTTTAAGATAGTGACTATGACAATGATTTTTATTTAGTAATGGAATCCAGTGGTTGCTTTTAGATTAAGATATGCTTGCTTTGAATAATGCTATTAGTTACTTGGATAGTGAAAGAGGCATGTCATAGTGTGCAATAGAATTTTTTTTATTGCATAGTTATCATACATAGTGAATACAAAAGTGAAGTAGTTTTTTAGAAACTCATTATTGGATAGGTGTCATGAAGAAGAAAATTTGTATTCACAATGGTTGCTTAGAAATTCAATCATTTTCTTGAATTTGTGACCTTCTTGGATAGTAGCTTGGGTTTGAGAACTTGATTTGAGATAGTGAATGAGTGGTGTATGAGTGGAAAATATCTCAATTCTTGATTGTGAGTTTGGTCATATGGTAGTGAGTACATAGTACAAGTTTTCACGGTCCAGTCATATACAACGTGTTGATCTTGATAGTGGGTGCTTGATCACTTGTATTTTTTTAGTGATTCTTGATGTCTTTGTCTTACTTCTTCTATTATCAGTGCTCAGATATACAATCTCACAAAATGATGGACGTTCCATTTTTCATGGCCATATGAGTCTTTAGAAATAATGTGATGCTTATACACTCCTTAAGACACTATCATGTTTATGTTCGTGATTTTTATGCCAAGTAATAGTATCTTTTTTTTAAGGAGTATGTGTAATTAGTCATGAGTAGATACAAGTTGTTTTCAAGAGGTTTCATCAAGTAGAGAATCAAGGTTGCTAGTTTTTCATAATGACATATTATATGCAGTTTATTGAAATTTAAGTTTACAGGTGCCATTTTTTGTTAGGCTGGTTTAATCATTAGTGATTTGACAATATTTTTCAATTTTGTGATATGCAACAATCATATTAATATGAAAGTGTTGTTAAGTCTTGCATGAGCATATAAAATCTCATGTTAGTGAGGTACTTCAACAAAAATTCCAATGTGGGAGAAAGTAGATCTTCAATATATGTATGGTTATCTCTTGTGGTGAGTGATTTTTTAAAAACATTTTCATATTACTAAGTCAATTTATCTCAAGTCAATCAACTTAGGAAAAAGGGCAGCTCTCTCAAGGAGATTAGTTTACATGCTCAAAGGTTCCTTTATCTATTTTATGATAATCATCTAGAAGTGTATAATTTTGTGCAATCATCAAATTTTCAAAGGGGAAAAGTATATCAGGTATGATCAAGTATCTATTTTGCTGAGGTAGGAGTGATGTCAATTCTTAGTGTAATAATGCTCATGCTCTATACTCTTGATCATCATAGAGAATTGGAACATCTTCTTTAAGGTTTTCCAATGAGGGAGTAAAAGATTGTATCCTAAGATGATGGTTTATATTTAGTTTCCTTAAAGAGATTCTATTATAGATAGTGTCTTTGTGTTTTTTAATAGACATTGCTTTTGTGTCTTGAAGTGATTTTTTCTAGTATGCTAGTATGACAATGAATTTTATTATTTGCAATCATGCATCTTTCTATTGCTTGCTACTATGTCTTAGTCAATGAGGTTTTGCATATAATAGTTGTCTTGGACAATGGTATAATTGGCTCAGTTAACAATTTCTTTCTCTCAAGATCATCAAGGGTGGTTGCTAATATTTGGTGCTAGGCTAATGGTGATAGTTTACTCTTATGACTATCATGGGTCCCTTTGTCATTGTTGTCAAAGGGGTAGAACATTATTCAATCAGTCCATTTCATAGGGGGAGCAATAAGATGTGAAATAATTTGGTTAAGTTGACATCAATGCCAAAGGGGGAGTTTGTTAGTAGTGGAAATTTTTTTTTTCATTGATGTTAAAGGTTCAATGTTCATGGCGTTTACTTGATGCTTCAAAGGTTCTTGATCATTTAGGTATTGATACATGTCAAGGGTGAAAGATACAAGTTAGGAACATATTGTTGTTTGATGCTTCATCTCATGATCTCATGATGGAATTTATCATTGTTCCATTTCATGATGATTGGTGTCTAATACATTTTGATGTTGATACTCAAAGTTAATGGTATTTGGTGTTTAATTTTTCATTATTCCCTCATTAGTACTTGCAAAGGACCCTGTTTCTACATTTCAAGGGGTTGCCAAATTCAAAGGATACCAATATTTACAAGGGTTCTTTCACAAGTGCTATTTGTTCTTCACTATCAACTTTACGACATGATGGATTCTTCACAATATAGATTATTGGTGTGATTGATGAGTATTCTACATCACAAAGCATCAAAGGTACTTGTCATGAGTTGATAATCAAAGGTTAAAAGGTTCAAAATCCTGAACATATCAATGGTTATTTCAATGGCACAATTTTTTGCATCAAGCACATATGTTAATCAGCAAACGTCATGGTCTTTCATGGTGTTGATGTTAAAGGTTGATGGATAGATCATGTAGAGAGTCAAATTGTTGACCATATCCTTATTGTTAGATCTTCTTATAGTATTCATGGTCTCATGGTGTTGATGCATTTCATGGTGCATTTATTTTAAGGTATTTGTGTATTCAATTTATGTTGTAGTAGTGAGCTCATTAGTTACATATCCAATTCTTATAAGGTGTTCATGATTCATCACAAAAGGTACTTGTTCATGTCTTTCAAGGTGTTGGTGAAAAAGTGACATGGTGTTATTGCAAAAGGTGTTGTATTTTTTCTTTGAGGACATATTATAAAGTGATTGTTGGATGGTATACAAAGGTATATTGTGATGATATTCAGAAGAAGAGATTTTCTTGTAAAATTTGGTTGATGTGGAATTTCTATATCTCATGTCCAACATTCTAAGACTATGCTTTACCTTAAAAACCCTAATACCTAGGGTTTATGTTGCATAAATACCATCAAAACATAGTTTATTTTATGTTATATTTGGATGTTGACCGACTTAGCAAGTCAAACATATTTTAAGTTATAATTTTGAGGGTTTAAATTCATTATTGAGCCAGCCCTACTTTTTAGGGTCACTGGCTAAGCAAGCACAACTCTAATGTCATTCCACCTAATAGGTAGTAAAGAAGGATCAAGGGTTTATATTGAAAACCTATGACAACATGTATTTCCAATGGAAGATGCTTTCACAAGACGTTAATTATCATAGGGGTGTTTGTTGATTGTTGCTAGTCTTGAATGTGAACAGTCAATGTTGGTGCCAATTCTATTAGAGTATTTTTTCTTTTTGAATGAATTTTGTGAGAGGATGTGAAATGTGAAGGGGAGGAGCTTTTGAGTTTTGAGAATGATTCTTTTTTGGTGCTAAATAGTATTCATTGAAAAGTTCTTGAATGTGATAGTGATCTTCAATTCAATGAAGAACCTTGTTTTGATATGAAGGTAGATTATATGGTGGACATGAAGGAAAATTATACAATGAATATGAAGGAAAATTATACAATGAGTATAAAGGCACAGTGAATATGAAGATCACACAGTAAAAGGAAAGATATGAAATTGATATTATGCTCATATATGAAATAGTGTGGTGCAGCAATGTGTGAAGAATGGGAGCTTTTAATTGAAGATGAATAGGTTGATGAATGTTTTGATGATGCTTAATTGAAGTGTTTTAGTCTTATTCTGCACAATCTAGAATATCAATAGTCAATTGATATGTGTATGGGTTTTTTGATGAAATGTTTTGTGATGTGAAGGGAAGGTAATTTTCTAAAGGTGAGAAGGTGATTAGATTTAATGATGGTTCCAAAAAGTTGGGGGATGTTAGTGCTTGATAGATTTGAAGTTTTGAATGAAGTGATGTTTCTTTTTATGTGTATGTTTTGATTAAACATGATGACAACAAAATGTATGATCTTTTGATCATAATATGCATATTATTGATGATGATAATATGATTTTAGTTTAATGGCCCATTTGTTCAATACATAAAAATTGCCACTTATGTTTGTATAAAGTTAGGTCTCTATAAGGTAGTGATTACATGGTTTTTCTTCTACAAGACATGATTGATTTTATTTGAATGAGATCTTAGATGCTTGAAAATTAATGAAAATAGAGACAAGGTGATAGAAGTCTAATTGGAGAAGTGAATAAATTGTATAGTTTGGTTTTTTTTCTGATTGTTGACATATGTTATGGTAAGGTTGGATTGGTGTTTGAAAGAGCTATGATATGTATGGAAATAGAGCAACCCTCTGGTTTGTTCTTTTAATTCTGAAATGGTGTTGATTGGCTAGTGAGGTAGTTTGGGTTGCTAGTGAGGCATGATGTTTGAACAGGCAGTGAGGCTTGTTTTTTCAGTGAGACATGATGTTCCAATGAGGCTTGCTTTTCTAGTGAGGTTTGTATTGCCAATGAGGCTTGTTGTGTTGTCAAACTATATTTTTTTAAATAAAATTATTAGTCAGTCAACATGTTGAACTCTTTAATAAGAAAAGTATTTTAATTGTTCTTGAAAATCACTTAGTTTAATGGTTAATTGTAAGTAGCATATTTTAAGTATAGGTTATAAGAATATTCATCAAACTGTCATTTCTAGAACAAAAGATTTCATATCTAATTTTTATTATTTATTCTTTTAAAAAAATTCTAATAATTGTTAAATGTAGAAGAAAGACAAAAATCAAAAAGTAGTAAAGTACAAAAAGGATGATGGCCATTGGATATTGATAAACAACAAACTAAGGTGGATCTTAGGGATTAAGATTCTATTTAAATATAATATTTTTCATTTGCCAAACAATCGATAGTAATTTTATAGCTTATTTTCACAAAAATAATAAATAAGATCTAAAATTTACTTTTAACCATTCAATTAAATAATATTTAACAATAGACACTGCTATGTGAATACAAAGCTTGAAGTCTATTGAACTTTACATGGATCAGCTAGAAGTCAAATCTAAGACCTTATATTAGTTGCAGGGGTATTCTACCATTGAATTTAGGCATCAATCCATCTTTGATCAAGTGTGACTTATTTCCAACACCACCCATAAGCCATTATATAGAAGTTTGGGGCTCTTAACCTTAATACCATGTTGAATTTATGGACCAACTAAGATTTGAACATAAGACCTTCTGTTTGCTACTCAAATGTTCTAGTGATATGGATCTAACTTATTTCCAACAAAATCAACCTCTTGGATGATAAGACAATGTGGAGGAGGATGGGGGGAAAAGGCTGCTGAGAGGACACAAAAAGAGGAAACTAACCAATACAGCTGTTGATACACCATTGAGAATTATTACTACAGATTCAGCTGTGGCCTCTATAAGGGAAATGGGAAATTGTATCTACTTTGCATTTATCCACAATTAGGATGTATTTTTCATCTCTGAACATTCGAGATCACAACGTAGACACTCTGACCTAAAAGCATAGACAATTTCTATAATTAAAAGTGATACTTGTGTGCTCGATAATTTTCCTCGCGATGTTGCAATTGTCTGTGCTCATCTCAAAAGCCAGAAACCTACTACCCTCCTTGTGCAGCTACGAAGTAATCCTTATAGCAGAATAGCCACAGTATGTCCCAATCTCAAGAACCACCCTTGGATTATATTTCTCAATGGCCTAATCTAAAATGGGTCCCTTGTCATCGCAAATGTTCATGAGCCAGCTAGAGGTCCTTGTATAGGCATCCATTACATTCAAGACGGAAAGGGGATTGCCCTTTTCAGCCGTTTTGACGACATGGTCGAGTAAAGCATTCTCCCGGTCATCCCCTGCTTCGCCCGTCGAAACGAGCTCCTTCATGTTCATCATTGCTTTTAGGGAGGAAAAGGTCGTGGACAGAGCAGCGAGAGCCATGTTGAGCTGTGATGAAAATATTAGTTTTGGGAGCCTTGCATAGGATGTGTATTTAGTGTACTAAACTATACTGTAGACCATCGGTAGCTGTCGTTTTAGGTAGTTTAAAGCCATTTGTATGTAATGTAGATAAGGATTCATGACGCACTGTTCAAGAGACTCCTTCAATACTCAATTAGAGTATTCCTCCTAGTTAAAAAGAAGAAAAAGACAAACCATACTATCAATTCTTGCAACTCTGATTAGACACCCTCCTAGATAATATCAGAATTTTGAAGCTTTGAAAATTCCATCGCCCATGACTAATGATCGGGCGTAAATAATTCATCAAAATCGTTGCCTTTTATGTGCATTTTCAAAGAATGAATGATGTTAGAAATAGCAAGCATAGATGCGAGGCCTGAAAGGTCAAGAGAACTGCCTAAACACGCATTATTAATGAGGCAGAAAAGTCTTGTGAGTGGAGATTGAGATTGGCATTATTAGTTGAAGACTCTTGTGATTCAAGAGAAACTTAAATTTGATGGTCGTATGGATGTATTTAAGTATTTTGTATTAAAATATAATTAAAATTTTGGAATGTTTGTCTCATATAAAAGGAAGGGAGGGAAGGGGAGACTTTATATTAACTACTTAATATTTTGCATTTAGTTTATGGTTTAAGTTTATGGTTTAAGAGAGGGAAGGCGAGTAGAGATTATATATTAACTATTTAAGATTTTGTATGGTTATATTTATATATTATTTAATTTATAGTTTAAGAATTTTTTTAATGGGTAGTGTATATATTATTGTAGACATCCAAATTTGACCATTCTCACATGGTTAAATTCGTCTACTTTATTTGTCTATTTTGTCAATATTTCATCTTCTGCCTAAGGCTCTTAGAGTATTTAATTCAACAATTAAATACTTTACCTTACACTTTTTCCTCTCTATAAATAAACATATCAATTTATTTAATTTATTCATTTGACCTTTTTGAATAAAATCAAATTTAAATGCTTTCTTTTTCTTTCTCTTTGTCACATCCTCCATAACCCTCTTCTAATTTGGATTAATTTAATTAATACATGAATAGGATGTGCACACCTTAATCGAGATTAATGTCACATCCTACATATTCTCCCACTTGCTTTTAATCTCTCATTAATTTTCTTAATCATGTATTTGCACAACCTTAATTTAATCCCCTTGCTACATTTAGAATACCTTTTTAGTCAACCTTCACATTTTCTATATTTGGTATAGACCCTCTTCTCCATGTGAATTTAAAATTCACTTTTTATTCCTCCAAGGATTCTCCTCTTCCCTATGTGATAATTGAAATGTCACATCAAGTCACATGAAGCCAAGAACCTTCTATTATATAGACCTTGTTTTATCCACAAGGTACTTTTCTACTTCTTTTATAAAAACCTTATCTTATCCACAAGGTGTTTATCATATGAATTTAAAATTCATATTTATTCTCCCAACCACCTTATCCACTTCAATCATGTGAATTAAATATTCACATTTATTTATCCAACCAATTCTCTCTTTCCCATAGATATTTTTTGAGGAATACTAAAATTTCTCATATGTCACTTTCATTCTCACTTGGGGACAAGAAGTTCCTTTTTCAGGAAATCTTCTCCCCTCCTGGTGTAGGAGCACCTAGGCTAACCTCCATTTTGTTAATTGTCATTTTGGCTTGTATCTGACATTAGCCAAGTCAGAACTCTTGTGTATTGGTTTTGGACCTTAGAAGGTCATTTTTGTGGTTAGGTGAATTAGTCATTAGGACTAAGATTCGCCAAAGTTTAGTCATCATTATTAGTTTTTCTTTGTTTAGCCTAAGTTGGAATTGGAGTCTTAAATGTGTCTAAACACATGAAGGTTGTTAGAAAGATGCCATGAGGCAGTTAAGGGAGTTGGATGCTAGAAATCTAGGAGATGGAGGTCTTAGGAATTAGGGAGATGGCCTGATGGATTGTTGCAAAAAGTTGTTACAAAGTTGTCATGACAACATTTGCCATTATGGCAAATGTTGCATGCAACTCGGTTACCTTGGAGCCCCTAGAAGATGGGAGTGTGGGATCGACTAACATCCC
>VDFB02000003.1:334384807-334443802 GCA_007258455.2 Sequoia sempervirens
CATATAATATGGGTTTACATGAAACCAAAAAAAGTGAGAGATGATGCTATCAAACATTCTTGAACTTAATAATTTTCCATGGAACAAATATGTACATATAATTGTAATTTACACAAAATGATTTACAACTATGTACAAGTTACTATAAGTCCTCATTTGAACATGTATAGGGTTACAAGTGAACTTGAAAACCATGGATATAATCTAAGTCAAAGATTCTGGTTCAGCCTGCTTGTCAATAACATGTAGAATTTTTTGATGATCATCACTATGTAGTTTCCATTTTCTTTGGCCACGTGCATGTGGAACTGCATGGAGATGTAGAGTGGCAGCAATTATTAATTGACTATATTGATATACCTTGTTATCAGGTTGATAGTCAACAAAATGAATCCCATGCTGAACAAATTTGACTTGCTTTAGATATGTCCCTTGTACTACAACAGAACCTGCATGGTAAACATGAATCTAAGGTAAGACATATGAATGTGTGTGCAATATTTTCATGCACAAGGTTTGTACAATATATATTTAATGTTTAGAATGTAATGTGCACATGTGAATACAATGGACATATATAAAATTTTAAATTCAAACTCACCTGTGGGAAATAACATTCCATCACTTGTTTTAGGTTATGTTAGCTTATTCCTCTCTTCTGTGCAATGCAATAAATAATAGCTAACACCTTCGATGTTTTCAGGCTCTGCTATGACTGCAAAAACATCTCCTATACACCAAATTTACACAAAAAAAAATCTAAAAAATTTAGAAATGTCTCTAAAGATCATTAACTAGATATATATAATAAAATTTAAATTATTGAAAACTTACACGTGTACCTTTTCTAACCAATCCTGAAATATGGTCATAACCAATTGAAATCAAAGGAATGTCTTCAAATCTTTCTTCCTCATCTTCATCATATGTTTTTGAAACAAGTAGTGGCACTATATCCCATTTACCAACATATCCAAGTTCTTGATTGTTGCATGCATAATTAGAGTTTCCCTCAATGCACTTAGTGCAAAAATGAGAGTAATCCCTTGTGTCTAATATCCATCCATGGCGACTATCTGAACTCCTAACACAATGCAAAGATCTTGTTTTTTCTACCCTCTTGCATCCATGCATCAATCTTCTATCCATGCCTAGATACATATGTACAACAAAAAACTTATGTGAGCAAATATGTATATATATTTTAAATTTAAATAAATTAAAATTTTTGATTTAATGTATTTATACATACCCGATATCTCCCAAAACACTCTATGTGGAATGTGTCTGTTTGTTCTTGAAGATGTGCCGACCACATTTGATGCAAAGTGTTTCTTGCACCATTCAACATCATGTGCATTGTCTAGATGATCTTCTGGATAACTCATTTGATGCTTTCTTAAAGCTCATTTGATGCAAAAAAAAACTCCAAACATGTGGTATTTTGTAGATTTTATGATATCTACAAAGTGCATAGAATGGCCGTGAAGATTTGAATTGTGCCGCACATCCATCTGACCATACAAAATGATTTTCAAATTTGACACCCCTACTTCTCAAATTCTCAAAAAATATTGTAAAACAATGTTGGACAAAAAGTGTGTCATGCTCTTTATCATCACTAATATAAAAGTGATATTCTTTTTTAATGACTTGTTCTTCATCTGTACTCTCAATACCATCCAATTCTGATTGTGCATGTCGATAACACACATGAACCATAATAGTGATTTACTTTGAAAAGTAATACTCTGATTGAATCTCCTTTTGATGTACAAAGGAGTAATTTTCTACAAAGTCAACTACTAATAGAGCTGTTCCATGTAAGAAAGTATCTCTCAATGTTTGGAATTGTTGTGCTTGACACTTAGCAAAAAATGAATGATGTATGTATGGTCGTATCAATTTTTGAAAATCTTCCATAAATTTTCCAATGGGAATCTCCTCTTCTACATAGATCAACCTTGTGGATTCTTTCCCAAAATTTGTTTACAACTTTACATACTTGTACATGTGTCAGTAAAATATTTGAATAACTAATAAACCACACTTGATCAATGAAACATTACATCAAAGAGAATCCAAATAACTTGATCTATGAGAAATTGAAACAAATAAGCTCTCTAAAAATAGTACTTACCTCTTGCAATTTACTGTCTTTGTTAGGTCAGTATCCTCAATTCTTGAAGGGAATTTAGCCAAATTTCCACATGTCTCACAAATTCCTTTTATGTAATTTATTTGATGTCCATTTTGATGATCACATAATATAGACTTTATGAACAAACTTTACTTTTGTTTAGGAGGTGCATTTTGAAACCCACATCTTTCTTCTCTCATCTTTGAAACACGATGGTAGAGATCAAATTCAATATGATAATGACAACAAAAAGTTTCAAAAAACTTGTTTATCTTCACATAATATGGCTTTAACCTTTGAAACATTGTTTGCCAAATCTTTATATGAGGATATGCATTACAAAAGTTCATATACATCTCAAATTGTGTTATGTCTAGCCAATGTTTGATATGATTTTCATAAATACTAGGTCCAATCCTATATCTTATAACATCTCTAGTATTTGATGATGGATGAGTCCGATCATGCCAAAAACTTGAGACCAAGTTCCTAACAACATCTTCAATCCTGTCAGAATGGGGAGCTCTACACATAATTGCCCAATTGCCTTCTAAACTCTCATCCAAAAACTTTACCTTTTTCTCATATTTTATCAATGTGTTTCTACTATAACCAATTTTAGTTGAAAGTGCTGACATTTTTCTTTTTCTTGCTATATCTTGATGTACAATAGATGTCAACATCACCCTTCTTGTAGTGGCCTTATCCATAGTTCGAGATCCTTTCCCAATGGAATCTAAACCCTTTTTAACATTTTGAACAATATCCTTTTGTAATCCCATTTGTTTCTTCTTATTTGATGATGAATGGACACCCAACAATTGTAATGACTCTTTGAGCTCATCACGAAGAAGTAAACGTGATAACAATTGGGTTTTTTCAAGTGTATCAAGATGATTGAAATGATGATTGATCATTCCATTTACAGATTTAGTCATTGACCTCTTTCTCTTATTATAAGGCTGGTTGGCGTAATATTTGAGTTTCTCCATATCCATTTCAAGTAAATGATCTAAATTTCTATGAGAAATTTGTTTACCCACCTTCTCAACTAGTTTTATATGCTCATCCATACCTGGAGTAGGAGGAAGTGATCCCGACCCCTCTCCAACATGCATTGTTTCAACTTGTGCCTCCTCCCTATCTTCAAGGACCATGCATTCTTGAGCATATTCATTTGATCCAATGTCTAGATTTGGCTTGACTTGAGCATGAAAACTTCCTGCTTGTTGAGCCCTTCCTACATGTCACAAAATATTTTGCAAACAAAAGTGAGAGATGATGTTATATAAGTGAATTTTATGTATGCAAGCAAACGAACTGATAAAACATGATGCTATAAGTGAGAGAAGTTTGTGCTATTTTTATATGCTCATCCATACTAGTAGAAAGGAAGTGATCTTGACCCCTCTCAACAAGCATTGTTTGAACTTGGGTCTCCCTCTAACCCCAAGGTCCATGGTTCTTCAAGTTCGTTTGATCCAATATCTAGATTTGGCTCGACTCCTGCTTGAGGAATCCCTAGAGCATAAAACATAAAAATAATTTGAGAACATTGAAGTGATGAAAATAAAATATGAAAGACACAAAACACTATAAATATTGAAACAAAAAGAATTGGCTTAAGGAATTGGAGTCAAGGATCATATAAACATTGCAACTTGCATGACCATGATGACTTGAGGAAATTTAAAAGTATTTATAGTCTTTCAAGAACAATGATGGTTAGAAACCTTCAAAGTAAAAGTACTAAACACACACTTGTGAGTGAGAGAGAGAAGAAACAAGCATGTACCTTGTTTCTTTCTATGATAATTTTCCAAGTTTTGATCACGCCTCTTTTGTTCTTCTTCTTTTGACAATTTTCGTTGAGATGCATTTTTTCTTTTTCTTTGTTGTCCCATTTTCTTCTTCAACTTAAAGATGTCTCTAAACAAGTCCTCTACCAACTTAGTTAAATTATCCTCCAAATTTTTCCTTGATTGATAAAAATGAAAAGTTGTTGAGCTCCAATATTTGCCTCCTTGATAAATGTGCAAAAACTTTTCCAAAATCTGCGCTCCAAGTGAATCAAAATTATTCAAGTGTACATGGAATAACTAGATCCTAGTTTAAATAAATCAAGTAGTAAACAAACAAGTTATTTCATTGTGGAGTTTGTTGTTATTTAATTCATAGGTATGCACAACATATCTAGTCATTTTAGAATTTTGGTAAAGTGTCAAAAATGTATAAATATTAGAGGTATAATTTGAATTGAATTTTCTTAATTATATTTGAATTGAATTTCAAGTTAGTTGTCAAAAATGTATAATAGAGGTATAATTTGAATTAAATTTTCTTAATTAAATATTTTAATTGAATTTCAAGTTACTTGTAAAAAACATATAATAGCTCGATATAATTTGAATTGAATTTTCTTAAAATTATATTTGAATTGAATTTCAAGTTACTTGTCAAATAGATTATATCTTGTTCTCAACTCAATGGTTCATATTTAGCCCAGTCATTTTAAAAATATTTATTGTGATCAACATGAATGAACTTAATTATAAAATGGCATTGATTTCCCTAAAATTCTACTAGAGATCAAATGTATATTGAATATAAGGAAATGTAAGTTGTAAGAGATCATAAAATAAGAAAACATGTACAAATATTGAAAATTTAAAGCAAATGAATACATATATTATGTATAAACATGTTTAAACCATAAGCAAACACATGTACATATATGTAAAGGGATTCAATACATATAAACATAACACATATTATAAGCAAAGAGGAAAATGTATGTATATATCATATAAGAAAATATATGTACATATATCATAAAAGCAAAATGTAAATTAAAGATCATCTAATGTTGAATACTAAAGATCAAAAAATAAGAAAATGTATGTATATCATATAAGTAAGTGTAAGTTAGAGATCATCAAATATCAAATACTATTTTAAAGATCATCATATAATCAAATACACATGTGATAAAGATCATAAAATCTAGAATGCATGGCCCTAATATGAATGTCTACTCCTAGACAGTAGCCCATCTGAATGAAATGGTCTGCTTTCGATGGAGTGTGTTGAGCCACATGAAATAAAATTGTGTACAAGATGTGTTAAATACATATAATTTTTTATTAAATAAATTTTATGAAAGTTATTTTAAAATGAACTTGTATTTTTAAATATCAATCTAGAACTTGTATTTATCTATGCATACATAAATATATATTTTATGAAAACTCACATGTCCACTGATAGCAGATTCATCCACAGAGTCACATCGATCATGCACACGATCTGGACCAAGGCTAGGAGTGATATGACGTATGTCCACCTGTAACAATATATATACACATATATATCAACTTACATGAATATCTAGTTTAAAAGAAATTTAAAAAATAATGAAAAAAGAATTGAAACATACACATGCACACATACATGCACATCATCTGATATCGGATGACCTAAGTCCTCTGAAACATTCACCTCCACCATATGGACCAAACGATCAAGCGACGAATCAATATATGCATCCATCTGATCTATCCCATGTCGTGCCAGAAATGATGAATGTAGAGGACTATGAAGGTGAGATGGTATCAGTGATGATGAACCAAAACCAATCAACATATCAGTAAAACCCATAGTCTATGCAGCAACCATATGAACTATAGGTGGATTCTGATGCACACTAGTGCTCGACTGAGAGTGATGGGATCCTAGAACTAAATGACCTCTATGTCTCAAATGATCTGTAACATGCTCTATACCGATCCCATTGTCTGATGAAATGTGGGCATATGCCTCCAACAGGTCCTCAGCCAAACAATGTAGAGTCATGCGTGACATATCTCCTGTAAGTGCATCAAACTATGTAGGAGTAGGGATGCCAACCACTGTAAAAGGATCCATGGTGGTCAACATTGCTGAAAATGGTGTGGATCGAGGAATGTCTAGATATCAAATCTTGACCTACATGATCATCATATATCCTAGTTGTGGCAGCCGCAATGTCACCTACAGTGTCAATTTCTTCCTTTTGGGAAGCAATGACAACCTCATCTGCTATGGGGGTTAGAGCTGGGGTGAGAGAAGGAGACCTATCACCAACAAATACCCTAAACACTGGGGGTGGTCTATCTGCTCGATGATAGGTGGGCCTATCAACAATCCTACCATGCCCCTAACTAGCATATGGTGGAATGTCCAGGTAGTTAACTTTGAGGCCCAAATGGACCTCAGCATACAACTGCTGAACAAAATACAATGGAATCTGGTCATTGTTATGGTATAGACCATGTGCTGTGAGAAATTGTGGGTAGATCAATGAGGCCATAGCATGATCGACACATCTAGTGACATGGTATCCCCTAACCTTACAAGCATTTTGATAAAATGAAAAACAAGTGGATTTTATCATTTCTTTGGTGACACTATCCTGTATTTGTTTAAGGGGAGCGTCACTATGTACTTCTTCTCCCATGTGTGGGAAAGAGCCATGATCCTCTATCTACCAGGGGAATATGCACTAGTCCTCTCAAGTTCATCTTTTTAGTTTTTCTAGACTATATGATATTAACATGCATGGTTCACTATATATCCCTAGGTTTGCACCCTGTGCTAATGAATCTCTTAATTTTTTTAATCTCATTACTAGTATTTGCAAACAAAGATTCTAGCACAGGTGAAACATGATCTACATTTTCCATGTTATATATATACAGTACACCTAAAAAAATAATGAGACTTTGGTAAATAATATATCTAGATAAAAATAATACAAATTTAAAATAGAACTTGTAATTTAATTCATCTACTCATCAATAATATTTTCATACTATTAACTTGATTTAAAAAGAATTGGAAGACAACTATAATCTATAACATAGCATCCTTAAATGATTCAAATTTTAAATGAAACAATGAAAGAAAGAATAAGAACAATACAAAGATTAAAGTATAAAAATCATTTGAAAATAATTGGGATAAAAATATTTAATCTAATAGTTGTTACTACAATGAACTTCAATTATATAGCCTTGAGAACATCAAAAAATTATAGATTGGAAAAGCAAAATAAAATATGTCATATTACTTGAATCAAGTCTAATAAAGTTTGACTTCATTGCATACTTTGTTATAAATATCTCACATGAACCAATGAAATCCTAATGTGTTCCAAATTACATAAGAAGAGAGAACCTAAATGTGAAAAAAGAAAAGAAATTCAAAAATCCATCCTTTGTAATGAGTTTGTTAAAATTTAAAAACATTCAAGTCCCCAAAATGGTTTTTAAATTGATGAGCATAATAGAAATTCTTGAAGGCAAGAGGTCATCACAAACCATTCGGTTGTGGGCTTCAAAAATTTTCAATGAATGGTTTTCCAATAAGATGTATTAACCAAAATATTCCAAATTTTTATACAATTACTAAAGATGTACAAAATGAGACCTTTACTAAATAAATTTCAAAATGCATCATTAAATGTATATTAACATCATCCGCACTCTAATTAAGAACATTAAAAACAACACGGAACACAAAGAGATAAAATTAAAAAGTTCCAACTAATGATGTTATAATAATCCTCCCCAAGTTGATCCTCTCATCCCAATCATCATACTTAATGTTTTGGTACTTGAATCATGTTTATTATATTATGTGCTCCTCAACACTATGTAAATTAGAACTCTTAATAAACATGTTTTTTAAGAGGAAGCATTTTCTCTTTCTATTACCATAACGATTATTCTTGTTTTTGTAACTTGGTATTTCTACTTGTAGATTTTCAACTTTTTATTATGTAAATCATTCTTTGATACCCAAGTAGTTTAAAGGTTTTCTTGAATCTTATTTAGTTTTTAGATTTAAGTGCTTTCTCATTGTCTAATTTCTTAATCAAATCTAAACATTGTTTGATCCTTATTTCCTTCTAATACCAAAATCATCCTCTTTTCCTAACTATAAGAAGTCATAGTTCAATCCCACCATGGTTGTGAATCAAGCTAAAATTGGTATGATTGGGAATATGCATGATACTAAATTTATCATAATGGAGAAGAATCATTTGACCATGAGGCCCTTGTTGAGAAAATGGTAATCAAGATATAGCTTTGATGCACACAACCTTTCTTTGGATCTTGCAAATTTGGCTAGTAATATTAATCCTAGTACAATGATTGATCTCCTTCATATACTATGTTGATTAATAAGCCATGTGGAAAGAAAGTACTTAAAGTTAAATAGGTAAAAGGATAAGCTCAACAATCCCTTTGAGTGATGTGCCATTTTCCCTCCATCCCAAGCTTCTTCTTCATGTATTCCTCCTTATTGTTTTACTCCTATCTATCTTATGCAATTTATTTCTCCTTCCACCAAATCTCCCCAAATTTATCCTCTCCTTTTTCCTAGATCTCATCTCATGCTTACTTATTATGATGCCCATAGTTCTCTTGTCTCCACATTAGTTATCATTAGTTTTGTTTACACTTCCCATGTTCCCCTTGCTGTGATATTCCTACGCAAGTCTTTGTCACTCCACACTCATTTATTATGTCACAACAAATTTATACACCACCTTCCATTTCTCATCTTGCCACTTTCATTCATGTCCTTAATCCTAGTGTGCCTCTATCTACCCTTGACATTAATGTTTAAAGGCTTGTTGAGATGAAAAGTAATGTTGATTCCTTACCTAATGGAAACAAAAAAAGACATACATATAAAAATCAAACACAATTCAATTTCTATTGAAAATTTTACATATCCATTTTTTGTTGGATTTTTGATCCTAGATTTGAGATGCACAATGTTAAAGGAGATCCCATGACACATTCAAGGTTCTTTAGTGCTACATATTTGGATTTTGTGTATGATGATAAGTTATTGGCTAAGTTCTTCCCATGAAATTTAATAGTATTATCTTCCATTTGGGTCTATTTTTTAATATTGAAATTGGTCAATGAAAATATTGGGAATGTTGGATTGAAGTTCTATTATTTTAGATTTTTTGACTCAAACAAGGATCTACAAAGTATATACATTCTTAACATTTGCATGTGCAAGTGAGATGAATGTTAAGAACTAAAGTTGTTAGAGGCTACCACACTTAATTATGGATCTTCTAATGCTTCATCTACATCATCCTACCCTTGTAAATTTGAAAAGAAAAAATTATTTCCAAAAAAGGATAGTAAAAAATAATGGAAATGACCATTGTACAAACTATACATTATAAATGTTTCTAATATAATTATGACTCTAAAGCCTCCAACTTTTTCCTTTGTAAAATGTGCTTCAAAATTTACTTAGTGCTTGCATGATTACACTCCTCCTATTAGGCCATTAGATAAATCTAAAGTTATTCCCAAAGATATAATGAGAAAAATTTTGTTATTAAATTGTAGAGTTAATTGTAATTATACTCAACATTTTATGGGATTAAGGAATAATTGATTAAGGATTTGATTGATAAAAAAAAATTAGGTTGAGAGGGTTAATATTGGGGTCAATCCTTCAATTGTTCCTCCTAATGAAAATTTAAATATTTTACACTAAATAAATCTAATAAAGTGATTTTATATGAGGGTCATGAGATTTAGGTACATATACATGTTGACGAGCTTGAAATCATTGATTCACCTATGTATGTGAGGAATGATTTGTTGGTATTAATAAAAATTATAAGGGTACTTATTCTTCTTCTTATGTACTAGTGATTGAATTTTATAGAAATTTATGTGGACTAACCAATATTCAAACTGAGGACCTCCCATTTGGTGTTAGGATGCTCTACTATTGAGCTAATGGCTCACATTGTGATGAGTCCTTTTATGGCTTAGGTGTGTATCATTTCTCCAACACACTCCCTTGAGCCACAACATAGGTGTCAAATGCACCTAGCTTGGCTCTAATACCATGTTGAAATTTCCATGAACTAGTTAGGATGGAAATCTCCACCACTAAGCTACCCACCCACTTTATGACAAGTCAATTTACGGTTTAGGTATGCTAATTTTTTCGACACCTTTTTCACATTGTGAGATATTACCAAATAATTATAATGGTCCTTTGGTTTTGTGTGGATCATGAACCATGTAAGGGTGTGTTTATTGATCTTACTCACCAATAAAATGTATGCATTGAATAATTTTTGTTTTATCATCATTTTATAAACAAGCATATGCATATTTGAGGGTTTATTTAAAATTGACTAATGATATGTTGATTGAAACTATAGGATACATTATTTTACCTTAATTTTTTGGTCTAAAAGATGAGGGAAGTTCTTATTCTATGTCATATTATTTCTCCTTTAGATGTATCTCATATTTTACTTGGGTATCCATGGATAAAGCAATATCAAGCAACATCATCTATGTCATGCCATCAAGGTATCAAATATGTTTGAACACTAGTAAAGAGGTTACAATTGCAAGAGATCCGTATATGCCTTTATTTTAGATTAAGTCATTTAACCTTAAATAATTTTAAGAACATACCTAAGGATCCTCTATATAAGTGCAAGGATTATTTGCCTAATTTGTAAAAATTTCAAAAGGAATAACAATGGTGGGAAAATCAAGACAAGATGCAACAATTTAGAATTCCTAAAGGGTTTACAATTATTAGAGCCAAAGTAGGTTATATGTAGGTTTTATATTATAAAATGATTCAAGAATCTATAAGGCCAAAAGAACCATAAGCATTGCAAACTTTAGTTTAGAAGCATAAGGGATGGATATTTTCATTCCTAAACATGGTTTTCATAAAAAAAATTACTCATGTAGCAAGCACACTATAGAATTGACAAAGAGGGTTAGGGTTTTTAGCTTCATTTGTTATATGGAGATATTTTATTGTAATGTACATAATCAATGATATGATTCTTGATTTTTTATAAGATTTAATATTATGACACCTTAACAAACCAAGCTATGACTTTCATGGTTCACTCCTACATGTATGAAATTTACATTTTCATCTACAAGTTTGACCCTAAATTTGTAGTTTTAAAATTATTTTGTGACCTTGACCCCTACACTTCTAGTCTTTAGGAATTTATTTATCTCCATTTTTTAGACTATGTTGGGAGCCATTATAATGTTTTTTTGCACTAACTTTGGGAGGAAACTCATTTTTCCTTACTCAAACCCTTGGATTGATTTAAAAAAATTGAACAAGTTAAAATACATGCCAAATATAAATGCAAGTTCAATGGGTGTAGTTTTGAATTATAGACCTCTCATCCCCTAGAAAATAGTTGATAGTTTTGATATTCATTTTTCTCTTCAAAGGTGTTTAACAAGACAAAAATATGTGCAAAACGGGGAAGAAAAATATTATATTGAAAATGCTTTAAAAAATTTCAAACAAATGCAATTTGAATTCATTTTAACCTATCAATAGTGCTCGATATGCAAATTGGAATGATGAATTTTGAACAGACGAACTCAAATTTTCTTTCACCGGAAAGGAACACCTTCGTTTGGTCGCCGTCACGCTCTCGGGTTGCCGCATGCACCAGGGACAGTAGGGACAGTGACTGGTAAAACAACATGTAAAAGTGATAGGTTAAAATGAATGATTTTTTTCTTTTTGTCATATTAAGGGGGTTCGGTCGAACCCATGTTCTACCGGACCTATTTAAATATATATATTTTTTATTTAGGGATTCTATGGTTCGGTCGAAGCATGGGTTCGGCCGAACCCAATGGTTCAGCCGAACCAAAGAAACGGTTCGGTCGAGCCATTGGGTTTGGCCAAACCCATTCAATATGGTGAAAAAAAATGTGAAATTTCCTTCCTCTAATAAAGTGTAAACCACTATTCTAAAGCCACCCAGTGAGTTGTGAAAAGGAAAGGGAAATGAGCTTTAACACCTCAATCAATAGAGTGTATTGTTGACAAATGTTCTAATTGCTAAATCTTCATGTATCCTTCTCTAAGATAGTGAATCTTATCAGGTCCTTGTAATTTGTATCTTGCCCTATGGTTGTATGCCTTAGTACTACAAGTCTCTTGTATCTTTCCCTAAGGTTATGCACCTTAACTTGCAAGTCCATAGGCAGTGAACCTTAAATTTATGGTTCAATTAATAGCCACCAATTTGAAAACTTACACTAGTATAAATATATTAGACCAAAAATCAAAGGATTTTTTACATAAAAAACAAAGAATTGATTTTTCACAATGAACAATTGTTGATTATATTTTTATTTTCTCACAAAAAACCAAAATAATACATATTGGACAACCAAAGTACCTAGTAGTTAAATATTTTTCATATATAATTGCATAATATATTATGATGTATGGTTCATACATTATGGATTCATTCATATAAATGGATTATATATCCATGCAACTATACATATTTCATACAAACACTAAAATCTTAGTATAAAAAAAAATGAAATATTTTTTCCCACAATATAATTAATTTAACATGAATCTTTGTCTCTCGACCCCTCTAAACTGAACCATGATATTTAAAAGTGACTAGAAATCTACAATATTTGGTTAGAAAAACTTACAAAAATGAAGGTTAAAGAGGGACAAAGTTGCATCGAGTGTGCCAAATATGTGTACAACAAAAAATAATATAAATTATACATTAAAGCCTTGAATATTAAAACTATTTAATATCTAACTAAACATCTTAGTAAGAACAAGAAAGCATAAAAAATGAATGAAGAAATAAATCTCACCTATACAACTCTGGTCACACCATGAAAGTAGTTGGAGTAAAAAGATTATTGTTGAAAGGGACATGGTTTCTCATAGCAACAACATGAAAGTGCATTTCTGAAGTTAGTTCAGTTTTTAAAATGACTTAGAGATAGGTAGATGTATAGGTTTTAGATTGGATTAATAAAAAATCAAGATTGATGGAGGGATCAATGATTAAAATCAATTTATTTAAGTAGTTGCGAACTCAAAGGTGGAGATAAAAAGAGAATTTTTTTAAAAAAATTATAGAATTTTAGGTGTAAAAGCTAGGATTTAATAAATTAATTTTATTAAATAATGTGAGATAAGAATGAAAATAAATAAAATAATGTAACACTTATTTATTAGGACTTTATGGAAATAGAATAGGATTTAGGAAAATGGATTATGATAATTAAACAATTTATTTTAATTAATTAATTTAATTAATTAATAAAGGCATATGTGATAGGCAATTTTAGCATGCGTATTTGTAGATATCTACAAATCTATCTAACAAGGATCCTACATTAGAATTATTTTGATTATATAGTAGTTCGACCACTATGTTGTTATCTTGTTGGCTTGCACACACTTTTCTAGGTGTGATGACACTCTACACACCTTTTGTGAAATAGTGTATTTAATGTATTTATAAATATTAATATAGACATGCAATATTTATCAAAATGGATGTGCTGATACAATTTATTGAAAAAATATATATTTTTATTTTCAAAGACATAATTCATGCATGTGGTTGTCAATTGCAACCATATTTTCTTTTATTTTATACACCTTAAAGGGTGTAGTTACACACATGTGTGTGCACATACTTATTAGTGTCTTCCTAAATTCTAACTACATGTATTTATTTTCAACTAATGATTACCTTCACACATTTTAATTGAATTCTTAAGTTTGTGACACCACATAGACTATTAGTACATCATAGCTATTGAAATCTCCCCATTAGCCTTAATATTTCATAATATAAAGAAATTACACAACATATATATTACAATTTTTTGGAAGTGACATGTACACAAAAGAGTAGTTCAATAAACTATGACATAATTAAGTTTTATATATTTCTAATGTTTTTGCATTTACCTATCAGCTCACTCATTCCATACTTCACTTTTAAGCATCATGCAGTTCAATGGTCAAATAGTCTTTTTTAACTTTGCACTTTATTAATATATAAAATGTGGCAAATATTTTTCCTATCATTATTGGTAAAAAATGGACTATTGACTATTAAACTCAATAATATTTAAAAATAGCCTTCATTCCACCTTCAAATAATTAATTTACATAAACTCACTTTTAATTATATTTTAACTACTAAAGAAAACTCCAACACAATCATAGAGTGGTCAATAGTTTATTTCTTGAGCAATATGTGGTCATCCTTTTCTTTTTTAAAATTAATAAAGCATTTTCGTCAATAAAAATTGTCAATTTCATATTCTAGAAAGAGGCTGAATTCATCCATCTTGTACTGAACTCTAAAGAATATAAAACAATTCGTGTTTGATTTTATTATGACAAGCTCTTTTTCATTTTAAAAGAAGTTAATAGTCTATTTCTTGAGTAATACATTGTCTTTCTTTTCTTTTGTTTTTCACATTTATAAAGTCCTTCAATAAAAATTGTCAATTTCAGATTTTAAAAGAGATTTTGGGTGTACTAAAATAGTGCTGGGTTCCTCCCACCTGTACCAAACACTAAAAGATAGAAACACAGAATTAGTGTTTGATTTTCTTATTAGAAAACATTTTCCATTTAAAAAGAGATCAACCGTCTATTTCTTGAACAACATGCTGTGGTCTTTTTATTTTTTAATTAATAAAACTTTATCTTCAATAAAAGCTGTCAATTTCAAACTGTAAAAAAGGTCCCCCATGTACTAAAAGGGCGATTGATTCCTTCCACCATGTGCCAAGCAGTAAACGATAGAAACACATAATTCATGGTTGATATTATTCTTACAGGTCCTTTTCCATGGCAGACCTGAATAAAGTAGGCCGCACTTGATTTTTTTAAAGCTTGACTGAGAGTAGTTAAGTACAAATGCGATAGATTAAGCATGGACTGGAAAAAAAGATTTACTACAACTTGGTGGGTAGTTTAAAAGTAGAAACAGTGATGGTGTCTGGCCACCACCAAAGGTACTCTAAATGGCTCTTGAATTCAGACGTCTCAAGTTCTTCCGGATGCGCTTTCACATATTTCCTGAAGTCGGCGGGTCCCGCGAGGAGCCCCATATTGTCTGCACATATTCCGCTGCCATTGCCCAGCATCGCATTTTCCTTCAATAGAAGATAGTCTGACATATAACAGGATTTCCAGTGGTCTAGGAAAACAAAATCAAAATGAGTGGAATTCATCTCCTCCAGAAATTTCTTGGCTATGTCAAGCCGCTCGTCGAATTTTGCTTCCACCACAACCACTTTGGATGACACCCCTGTCAAACACAGACACTTCAAGTATCAGGTTCAATGTAATAGATTATCAAGATGAATATATACAATAATATTATCGATTTCTGAATTTGAATGTGGGTAATTTTATATTATTGGTGTTTCAGATAAACTTCATGATCTACCATCAAAATTAGATAACTATTCTTTGTGGACAATTTTATAACATTATCGTTTCGGATCAAACTTTATGATCCATCATCAGAATTAGGTAACCAAAAAATAGAAAAAAATCGATGAGAATAAATCATGTGAATAATTTTATAACATTGACATTTTGCATCAAACTTTATGATCTACCATAAAAATTAGGTAACTATTCTTTGTGAACAATTTTATAACATTGTTCTTTCAGATCAAACTTCATGATCCATAATAAAAATTGAATAACTAAAAAATAAAGAGAAATCGATGACATAAACCATAAAATTTCATCCAAAACATTGATATTATTAAATTACACAGTCAAATCCAAATGATATCTGTGAAAACTTCATTCTTGTAATATACACAGTTTCAATAGCTAAACACGGTACCTGCGTGGTCGATAATTTTCCTGGCGATGTTGCAATTGCCTGCGCTCATCTCAAAAGTCAGAAGCTTGCTGCCCTCCTTGTGCAGCTGCGAAGCAATCCTCACAGCAGAATAGCCGCAGAATGTCCCGAGCTCAAGAACCACCCGTGGATTATATGTCTGAAGCGCCTTATCTAAAATGGGTCCCTTGTCGTCCCCAATGTTCATTAACCAGCCAGAGGTCTTTGCATAGGCGTCTATTACATTTAAGACGGAAAGGGGATTCCCCTTTTCAGCCGTTCTGAGGACATGGTCGAGCAAAGCCTTCTCTCGCCCGTCCCCTACTTGACCCGTCGCAAAGATCTCCTTAATGTTAATCATTGCTTTCAGGAAGGAAAAGGTCGTGGACAGAGCTGCGACAGCCATGTTGATCTGTAATGAAGATTTAGTGTTGGGAGCCTTGTATAGGATGTATATTTATTGTAATACACCACTCCCTTTCCCTTATTAAACACGCTTGTGGAAAGAGTCAGGAAAGCCCAATTGTCAAGGCTTTTCCATGACCTCATGATTAACACCTGCGAGAAAATATCTGCATTTCCTACGAATCTTGTGTCACGCAAAGTCAATACATCTAGAACTGCAGTGGGGGAGGCGGACAAAGGTCCAACCTCGTGGAGTAAGAAGTCACTAAGGGGGATGAATGTCAAAGGTCTAACCTCGTGGAGTAAGAAGTGTCAATCAATCTTTGATTTATTGGTAAAGATTTGAAGGAGTCTATGAGGGTCAACTTCATGGTGCAAATTCGCTAGAATGGGTACTCTTCAATCTTTAGTTCTTAATCAAAGAGGTTTTGATCTGAAGATTTGTGTTCTTATGTGGAATAACAAAATAATTCTTTGTAGATGATATAAAATCGTATATGAAAAAAGAAAATAAAATAAGAGTTGATTTTGTTGGTTTGTATTTATTGTGGCATCTTTTAAGTTGCCATGTCTGCAAAAATTTTCTAACCTCTTAAATAGCTTCAACCTTCCATTACTCTACAATTACTATTGGACTCTTCCATCACTCTACAATTACTATTGGAGTTAAAGGTTCAATAGTGCTTGACAACGGTACCACCACTCAAGAGGCCTGAAAAGTTTGTTCCCAAGGTGTTGTGTAAGATATGTTTGTTGAAGAGCCCCTAATGTGGTTCTCATTCAAAAATTTGAAAATGCATGCCATCAGCCATAAAAATTTACCTTAATAGGATATTTTGTGGGAAAGTTCCTTTTGAAAGAATGATAAAAATTCAGTCATTTAGGTTTACGTCCAACATAGGAATCACCTTGATATCATGAAAAGATTTACCAATTTTTTTTTTAATTTTTTTTTTTCATTTTGTTGAATCTAGTCATACTAAAGCCATCCTTAAACATGTCTCCTAATTTGTCTCATTTCCTTTACTTGTCTTCTCACTATAGACTAGAGATTTTGTTGTCTCTAATGAGAAAGCTCTATTTGTCCCTATCTGGTGGATATTCCTAGTGTACCCCTTCAATGTAGGTTATTTTTTACAAGAATAATAACCTCTCTAGGTTCTATTGTGTGTGTCAAATCAAATTATTTTTTCTCAACTTGACCATAGAGGTTATGTGTAGAACTGGTTCTCTTCAAGTATTTAAAGGAGATAATTGAGATCCGAACCAATTAGATGAGATACAATCAATCTTTCTTCTATTTAAACTTGGCCAACACTTGCAAAAAATGTCCAAATTCTAAGCATAAGATCTAGGATTGATGTTTGGCATCTCCACATTCTAAATCCAATTCTTAACCCATTTTTGGATCTCTATCTCCTACAAAATAGAGGAAGGGTAGTCTATTATGGTGAGTTGCAAAGCCAAGCACCCTTTTTATACTAGCGTATTAGCCAAACCATCCTCAACATGTAGAGTCCAATCCTTGAAATCTCAAAACATAGTTTCAATACTTCTAAACACACCAAAATTCTAAACACACAAAAACTTGTTAACTCTCGTCATATTTATAGATGTCTTGTGAGGGAAAATTCTCTCAAGTGCGATTAGTTGATTTATTTTTGGCTTCTAAAAAATCCACCTATTACTTGACATGCTTCCCCACCCCTAACTATAAAATAGAGGTCTCCCAACCTACCAATGAAGATAAAGAAGGAGAATACAAACCAAAGACATGACACTATATCCATCTTTCTATTCAAATATGAATCCTTAAATTAGAGGAAGCCTCTCATCAAAATAGTTACTCTACTCTAGATGAATTGGATAATAAGATGATTCTCAAAAGTAATTTAACAATTATGTCTCATAAATTTTTTAAGGTTTGATAAGCTTCTCACAAAAGCATTTCATTTGTGACACTCAATAATATTTTCTAGGTCTTGATAATCTTTATTTACAAGAAGTAAACATTTATATTTTTTTTCTTTCTATCTAGCATGCCATGTTATATGGGTATTTAACATCATTTACTACATAACAGTCATGAAATAATCATGGTTATGTTTTCAACTTTTTCTCTCTAAGGTGGCATGAAAACCTATATGATCAATGGTGTGAGCCCACCAAGAAGGTATTATGAGCTCCTTTTAACATTAATAATCATAGCTAAGGAGTTATTAATAAATATGTCTTAAATGATACTATTGAGAGATTCACTCTCTAGAGATGAATTGTAAATTTATTCTTACCAGATCACTTGAATTTTCTAGAATAATGTTAATAAGATTGAGATTTATTATGATAAGTTTGGATTGTTTCATATGCATTTGATAGTTAGTTAAAGAGAAGCATGGTACTTTATGCAAACTAAATTGGGAATTTATGATCCCAATATTTGTTGACGTGATGAGCATATCATGTGGTACATGTTGAGAAAATTTATAGTTAGAAATCATTGGGTCCTTAAGAAACTTGAGAGAGAGCTATGTTTCCTTCTTAATCATTATTTTATTTCATCCTTTGTCACACTTTTATTTTGAGACTTTATTAGATGTTTTCCTTTCACACCACTTTCCAATATAATTTTATATTGAGTGGTAGCTTATCATGTAAGGAAGCTAAGGTAGCGGAACAAATTCCTCCACTAATCTTGAGAGGAGAATAATGTAAAACTTTATAGATATCTAACAGTTATAGTCTAAAATTAAACATAAATATCATGCATACCATGAAACAATGATTTATGTGGGGGAAACCTTTTCAAGAGAAAAACCCCACAGTCATCCAATATATTATTCAATAAATCACAAAGATTACAATATACTTGCAAATAGAGCTTCTCACATGATGAGTATCACCACCAGAGATCAAGAGACAACATGACTACTATCAGAATCTCAAAAAACATCATCATCTACCATAGTCGTAGTACAACACCCTCATAAAATAGAGTTACATTCTAGCACAAGACAAACCAAAAAAATATCCACCATTACATCTAAAACCTAATAACTAATAGTCTAGATTTACAATATATCATTTATTTAACGTATATCGGCCATTTTATGAGTATATATATATACATATATATATATATATATATATATATGAATGTATGTATGTACATATATATATACATACATACATATATATATATATGTATGAATGTATGTATGTATATGTGTATATATCTATATATCAACAATAACCTTTATATAATTGCAAGGTTCAGACATATTTTCCCAAAAAATCCCCCACTTGTTGAACACCTTGCAAGAGCAACGAGATGGAGTAAACATTGTCTCTTAATTGCTAGAGGCCGAAAGGCCCATAGTCTCTAAACACCATCTAAACTTCTATGTGCTCATAGGCTTAGTTAAAGAATCATCAATATTCATCAAAGTCTCTATCTTAACCAAATTCACCATACCATCTTCGACCATATCTCTAGCAACATGATACTGTACATCAATGTGCTTGGTCTTGGCATGAAATGTTGGGTTCTTGGCTAGACATATTGCACTCCGACTATTGCAATAAATTATCACTGCACCTTGTTTTATTACAACATCACTTGCCCAATCTTCTTCTATCAACATCACTTTCCCAATCTAAATCCACATAACCATGAATATCAAGGGAATATTTGTCTCCATACATATTATTATGTTAACATAAGGAATAATATAAGGTACCCCACAAATATCTAAATACTCTTTTAACTACATCCCAATGAACTCTACTAGGATTAGACATATATCCAGAAAGAACTCCCACTAGTTGGGCAATGTCTAGTCTAGTACAAACCGTAGCATAAATCAAACTTCCAACTACACTCTAGTAAGGCACTCTACTCATATATTTCATCTTTGATGGGGATGTTGGACAATCTGAAATAGGTGAACCATATATTTTAAGAGGTGTGAAATGCTACGACTCTTTTGTTCAATTAGGGTCTTTCACCTAATGAAAAGAGATAGATCCCACACCCAAAATCTAGGTGGTTCACTCAAACTAAGATATGTATGATTAAATTATGACTAAACACAATGATCTAAATGCTACTAATTGAAAAAATGGATTGATTATTGAGTAAAAACTATTTAAATGCATGTTGTTTGAACACACATTATGTAATGCAAAAACACCTAGAAATGAATGCAAATCAAAATAGAAATGGATGAAACTGAAAGTGTAGACCTAATATATTTTAGGAGGCTGGAAATGACATTCAAAATGTTGTTGATGCTAAAATTTATCCTACTAGGACTATTTCACCATTCTAGGTGAATTAGTCCTAGTTTTATAAAACTGAACCGAACCCTGTTTCAGACAAAAGCGTATCCAGAAATGCAAAAAAATTTGTTTAGGCCTACAAATGGGACTCATTCACCATTGATGGTGAATGAGTCCACTTTTGAATTTCTGAAGATCCAAAAGAGGAAACAGGAGCTCTCAATCTCCACTTTGGATTTCTATAGGTGTCTGCTTCTGAAACTCTGATTTCTGAATTTGACAGTGACTTTTTGTTGATATTTTTCCTTGGAGAATGAAGAAAATACCTTAACAACTTTGTAACTTGATTCTTAATGATTTCCAAGCTTCTAAGAGGCCTAAATCTACAAACACACAAGACAAGAAGGAAAAATGTTGAATGTTAGGGCATGGGGGTTTGCTTTGGTCAAACCCATTTTAGGTAATTAAACCAAGATGATTAAAGAATGTGATAAAGCATGAAACAATGAAGTTATTACCTTGCCATGATAATTGATCTTGAAGTTCTGCAACAAACCATGAAGAATCTGCCCTTGAATGATTAGGAAGCTCGATCTTAATGACTTGTAATATGAAACCCTAACTTGCTTGACTTGAAAGAGAAGATGGATGATGAATGAACTATGAAATGAGTTAATGGATGTGAATTATGGTTTAGAGGTTTGATTTTATAGGAAATTCACCTTATTCTAGGTGGATTTATGGTACATGGCTTCATAGGAAATAAAATTGTGTTATGTTAGGCGATAATGTGTTGTTAATGCCTCATGGAGCATACAAACACACAATGTCACAAGGGAAATTACGAAAAAAGTACCATAAGGGGGTCACAAAAATAAGACAAGTCTTAGGAGGCATGAATAAAGAAGGGTACATGTGTGGATGAATAGATGGATAGGTAATATGCCTCCCCTTAAAATATTAGCATGCATAATATATAAATATTTCAAGGAAAATAAAAAGGGGGAAATCAATTGAAAACATGGGATTTGTAGGAAGGAAACATCAAATAAGAATAATTTTATTGAAAAAACTATTCATACAACATGCATATAGATTTTTGATCATCTAGATCGCTCAAGGTGCAGGAGAGAGCATATGTCTGATATGCAAGACTTGGGACCTTAACTTAGACTCTAGACTCCAATCTAGAAATCTCCAGTTGCCTAGAATGAGGTGTCCCCAGGAATTTATAGAAGGGGTTGAGCTTGTAATCTCATGGTATTTTACAATAATTTTGGAATCCATCCATACAAAGATGACACACGTTCCATTACCTACCACACTATGGAGGATACAACTATTAGGTAGTCTGTCATGAACACTAACATAGTGGAGGAAAAGCAAGACAATCACTTTTTGGAACTCATGAGTGAGAAGGGCCCACTTAACACCTGCAAGTGGCTACAAGGATCATGCTTTTTATGACAGGGTTGCATCATGTTGTCACATCTTAACATGGGTGACATCACGGTATAGACAAGCCCATGTGCTAGCTCCAAGGGAAAAGGTATTGGGTTCATCAACTTTGTTGGTAATGGTGCAAAGGCTAGTTCCCAATCTTGAGTATAGGCATTGAACACATAATCTCTTTTTACAACATAATCCTAGGAATATGCTTGGTCCATTTCGATCCTTCTGGCCATTTTTGTAGGTTTGAGAGTTATCTCTAGGTCTTCAATTCTAAATCCAACTGCCATCTAGCTTCTAGTGGATATAATTCAATTATGGGAAAATCATATCCAGTGTGAGGATAATGTGTTAAATATTGGTCCATGCACTGAGTCATTTTCTACCATAATCTAGGGTGAATGTACTCTAAGAATTCCTTCATGTCTACATTGAACCTTGAACCAATTAAATATGTATATTCTTCGAAGGAGTCTTGGGGGAAATTATTTTTTCTTATCAACCCAAACTTAAGACATTTAAAAGTAAATTCATCTTGCTTTTCTTGGACCAATTCATTCCAAAGAATCCTCATATTTTGACATGGATACAACAATATCTGCTACACCAATGCCTTATTGGGGCATCTTGTAATCCTAGAAGTGCTAAGAAGTCTCTTTATTCATCAAAGTCAACTACTCCTTATCCATGAAAGTACTAAATAGTTTTTCTGAGTTCTCAAAGCCATTTATTGAGAAAATATGATTCAAGTAATTTCACAACTATATCCTCTGGCAAGTAAGGGAGAACCCTTTTCTTTTCTTCATCTTCTAAGCTTTCATCATCTTCGTGGACAAACATTGGAGTTCCATCTAGCCTGTAGAATGCTATATTTTTTAAAACAAGACCAGTATAAATTGATCCTACAAGCTCTCTAGTTAAGGCATCTACTAATGGATTATTCTCACCTTTTAACCATTCTATGTCAAAGTTATAACTAAGAAATTCAAAATACCATTTGGCTACTCTTCCTTGGGAAATGTCTTTATTGGGCTTCTTCTTTAAGAAAATTTTCATTGCTTGATTGTCTGTGCAGATGGTAAATCTTACTGGTTTGAGGAAAATTTTGAATTTTTCCATACCTATCTTTACAACCCATATTTCTTTTTCATAAATATGGTATCTGCTTTCAATGTTGGTGAAGGTTCCAGATCTGTAGTTGTAGATATGCCTTTTCCCATATTCTTCTTCTTGTATGAGCACAATAGACCATGTTATATTAGAAGCATTGATATACAAAAATAATGGTAAATATGGATCTCAGGGATTTGGAGAGAAGGTAAATTCTAGCACTTGGATTTAATCCTTTGAACTGCTTCAGTAGCCTTCAAAGAAAATCCTTCCTTTTTCCCTTCTTTGAGATGCTCCTGTATGGCTTTCTTGTCTTTTTCCAATCCTTTGTAAAAGGGTGACACATAGTTCAAGCATCCAAGAAACCTTTGGATTTGCTTCTTGTATTCTAATAAATTAGGAAATTCTTGGATACACTGGAGAATATATGGTTGTAGCTAGAAAATTCCCTTATTAAGATGAATACTAAGGAAATCTACCTAAGATTGACCAATTACCATTTTCTTAGCAATCAAACATATTCCATGTTTTTTGATGGTTGTATAAAGTTCTTCCAAGTGCTGCAAATGATCAGTTTCTAAATAAAAAAACACAAGGATATCATCAATATAAATTGCACAAAAGTCCTTTAAATTTTTTAATGCCTGGTCCATTCTTCTCTGGAAATAAGCTAGTGTTTTACAGAGACCAAATGACATAACATTCCATTCATATAATCCTTGAGGGACTGAAAATGCAATTTTGTACCTATTGAACTATTTAACCTTTAATTGCCAAAACCCAGATTTGCAATCAAACTTAGAAAACACTTTTTTATTTGTTGCTTGTCTAATCAAATCCAAGTGAAATGGAATTGGATCTAATTAAATGGAAGAATGATGTCATTAAGAGGCTTGTAATTGATACAAAAACATTTTTTTCCTCTTTGTTGTTTAGCTCTCTTGTTTACCAAAAATGTTGGGCATGAGAATGGACTCTTGCTTGGTCTAATGAAATGTCCTTCAAGAAGCTCATTCAAGTGTTTGTCCATCTCTTTAACCTCATTTGGGCTCATTAAATAGGCAGGTTCATGTGGAATGACAGATGGGCATTCCAGTCTAATCTAGATTTCACATTCTTTGTGCTCTTGTGACCAGAATTGTAATGGGTTCATACTACAACAATCTTTCTCAAATCTGTTCTTAATTTGTGCATACATTTTTTAGATGATTCTGTTTGTTCTTTAATTGATTCTTTTCTCTCTTTTTTCCCACTATTTTCAAACTTGTGATTTACTATTTTAAGTGTAGGTATTTCTACTTGTCCATCTTCATGTCTTAAAGAAATTTTATGCTTCCAAAAATGAACTAGTTCATATTTAGTGAGAAATAGAAAAACTAACAGAACATCATCTTCAAGATCATTGTATTTAATAAAATATGTTGCAAACATTTTACCCATTATCTCCACATGTACATCTTGTGCATATCTACCCATATGAATCCTTTCTTGCTACGCCCTTAATATTAGTGTATTTCGGGTTATGAATAGTTGGCTTGTGGCTATCTTAACTCTCTATTAAGTCATATTATCATTAGTATATTGTTATTTATTTTCTTAGGTCGGCCTAACACTTATATAGGTGTGTCTAAGTCAGCCTAGGTGATATCCTAGGCATAAATAGGTATATATAGGAGGTTGTGAGTCTTATTTCATCATCAAGTTGTGAAGTGTGTTCTCATTAGAGATATTTGGAGGTTTTCTCCCTCGAAATGGCTTGTTATTCTCAGTTATTATCAAGTATTTTCAGCATATTTCATATCATATTATTCTATTGTGCAAGTTATTTCATAACAAGTGGTATCAGAGCATGATCTTGGCACCGTAGAGGCAAGGTTTTTCTCAATTTTGGAGGCGATTTTGGGAAGAGCATATCTTTCAGACCTTGGCAAAAAAATTTATGATTTTTAAAGGGTTTTTTAAGAACATATTGAAGAAGATTCAATACAAATTTTAGAAGAATTGGATAGGAATTAAGTGAATTATTGTAGAATTAGGGTTTCTACACTATTTTTTTAGAATCTACATATCTCGCACATCTTGTTGTATTGGAGCCTAATTTTTATTGGGTTTTTGAAGACATGCTAAAGGAAATTACAGAATTTTTTTAGATAATTTATGTTTAATTTGTGTGATTTATTTCAAAATTAGTGGTTTCCATCATGACGGGGCCTGCAACAAGGGGCAAAAAGAATGTTGTCACTCCGGGGAAGACTCCTAATAAGGATGGGGTAACCATTGAGGATATTAATCCTAATGAGGAAATCAATAATTTCAAGGAAGAAATTTCCTCAATTAAGATGGATATGTGTGACCTAAGAGGAGATATATCGGACATGCAAAACATGTTAAGCATCTACATGGCTGAACCAAGAAAGAAGTTCTCAAGCGACCAAAGTGAAAATTATAGGTTAGCTACCATTGACACCAGCTTTAGTACTCCTATGGGATCTAGGAATTTATTTCCAAAGGTGGATATGCGCAAGTTCGATGGCAAGGATCCTCTAACATGGATAAACAAAATGGAGATTTTTTTTGAAGTACACCAAATCCCAAATGGACAAAAGGTCACGATGGCTTCCCTATATCTAGAACTAGATTAATTCATTTGGTATCGTTGGCTTTGCACTCATAGAAGGAAAAAGGGGCTCACCGTCTCATGGTAAATTTTTATAGAGGAACTCCAAACACAATATGGCAACAACGTGACAGACAACTTCTTCAACTAGCTGGCTAAACTTCAACAAACAGGATCAATTAAGGATTATATTCAACAATTCCAAAATCTATCCTTAAGAGTGGATACAATTATGGAGGAAAACTTGAATGATTTATTCTTGGGTGGTCTGAAGGATCACATTCAACATGAGGTATGCATGTTTATCCCTAGCTCCATAAATGAGTCTTTTATGTTAGCACGCACAGTAGAGGAGAAGTATTTGATTCCTAAGAAGCAAGGGGCTAATGTGACAAGAGAGAAAGGTTATTCAACACAACCTACTAAGTTGACTCCACAAAAAATTGAGAAAAGAGAAAAAGTCTTGTGTTTCAATTGTGATAGAAAATACAGTCGCTCGGACATAAATGCAGTGAAAAGAAATTGTTCTATATTGAAGATCCAAGTGAGGAAGAAGATGAGGAACCCATACTAGAGGATGAAAGGGAGTCAAATGAGGAATCACATGATTCTCAACCAATCATTTCTTTTCATGCACTCTCAGGTTTTAGTGCTCCACAATCTCTCAAGGTGGTGGGGTTCTTAAAGAAGCAGAAGGTAACAATGTTGATTGACTCGGGTAGTACTCATAATTTCATCAACAAAAAGTTAGCTACTCGTCTAAATTCTTTTATATATCTAGCTCCAAAGTTTCAGGTTTTGATTGTAGATGGTGTTACAATTATTTTTTCAAGGAGGTTTCATAGCATTAAATTATCCATGGGAGATTATCGACTTGATACCTCAATGTATGCGATATGCATGGGTGCAACAGATATTTTTTTGAGTACAATGGCTTACTACATTGGGAACGATTGAGATGAACTTCCAAGAACTATTCATGAGATTTCAATCAGAAGGAAGGCTAGTAGAGCTAAGGGGGTTGAAATCAAAATCCCCACAAATGGTAAGCTCTCATCAAATGCAAAAGTTGCTTAAGAAAGGAGTGGATGGATTTGTGGCCCAACTATGTTCATTAGAAGTCTCTCAATCTAATGCTCCTACTCATCCAAATTTGCAAGCTATTATTGATCGTCACTCATTTATTCTTGGAGATATGCCTAAAGGAATTCCTCCTAAGATGGATCATGATCATGCCATATAGTTAGTCCCAGGGATCCAACCACCGAACATCATGCCTTATAGGTATCCACACATACAAAAGAGTGAGATAGAAAAAATTGTTGAAGAGATGCTAGAGGCAGGAATTATCAGGCATAGCCAAAGTTCTTACTCCTCACCTATGGTGATGGTACGTAAGAAGGATGATACTTGGTGCATGTGTCCAGATTATAGAGTGCTCACCATTAAAGATAAGTTTCCTATTCTAGTCATTAATGATTTTCCATATGAATTGAATGGAGCTATGTATTTTACCAAGTTAGATCTTAGATCTAGTTATCACCAAATTCGGATTAAGGAGGAAGATATTTTTAAGAAAAAATTTCGGACTCATGAGAGTCATTATGAATTTTTGGTGATGCCATTTGGTCTTACCAATGCACCATCTACATTCCAAAGTTTGATGAATTCCATTTTTAAGAAGTTCTTGAGGAAGTTTGTGTTAGTATTCTTTGATGATATATTAATTTATAGCTAGAATTGGGAAGAAAATTTTCAACATGTGGATCAGGCATTACAAATACTTGAAGATCATAAACTCTATGTTAAGCCATCCAAGTGTGTGTTTGGTCTTACAGAGGTGGAGTATTTGGGACACATAGTTTCACATGAAGGAGTAAAGGTGGACCCTAACAAAATGAAGGCTATCATGGAATGGCCTATTCCAAAAACCATTAAGAAACTGAGGGGTTTCTTGGGATTGATAGGGTACTATAGAATATTTGTGAAGAATTATGGTCATATAGCAGCACCTCTCACCACTCTATTGAAGAAGGATTCTTTTCATTGGAACGAGTCTGCCAATACATCATTTGAGAGATTGAAGGAGGCTATGTGTACAACTTCAATGCTTGCCACTCCTGACTTCACCAAGGGATTCATTGTGGAATGTGATGCTTCTGGAAATGGGATAGGAGCAGTGCTCATGCAATAAGGTCGACTAATTGCTTTTGAGAGTTGTCAATTAAAAGGTAAGAATCAACTAAAACCTATTTATGAGAAGGAAATGCTAGCAATCCTCCATGCAGTGAAACAATGGAGGCCTTATCTATTGGGTAGACACTTCAAGGTTAAGACAGATCATGATGGCCTAAAATATTTTTTGGAACAAAGACTATATTCTGAAGAGCAGCAAAAATGGGTCACTAAGATGTTAGGATATGACTTTGAGATGATATATAAGAAAGGGAAGGAAAATATTGTCACATATGCACTTTCAAGGAAGGATGAGAAAGATGAAGCCTTATTGTGTGCCCTTTCTAAAATTGGGTGGAGGAAGCGAAAGCAGAGTGGCAAAATGATGTGCGACAAGTAATCTCATCGAACAATTAAAAAGTGATCCTAGTAGTTCAGATAAGTTTTGTTAGAAGGGAGATACTCTTTGGTATAAAGAGTGTTTGTATCTGTGCAATATTTCCACTCTTAAACACAAGATTCTCACAGAGTTGCATGAATCTCCAATGGGTGGTCACTCAGGATTTTTGAAGACATATCATCAAGTCAAGCAAGATTTTTTTTGGGAAGGGCTAAAGGATGATGTTCAAAAATTTGTGGTTGAATGTTTGGTTTGTCAAAGGCATAAAGGGGAGACAATTAATACACCAGGTCTCTTACAACCCTTATCTATTCCTAGCCAGCATTGGGAAGAGGTATCCATGGACTTCATCATAGGGCTTCCCAAATCTAAAGGTCATAATGTCATCATGGTGGTAGTTGATTGCCTCACTAAATATGCACATTTCATTGCATTATCACATCCTTTTATAGAAAGTGCAGTGGAAAAATCTTTTTTGGAGAATTTCCAGAAGCTACATGGTACACCTAAGGTTATTGTTAGTGATCATGATCCTATCTTCACTAGTCACTTTTGGAAAGATTTATTCTCATGTTTGGGTACTCAATTGGCTCATAGCTCTTCATACCACCCTCAATCAGATGGGAAAATTGAGGTTGTTAATAAGTGTTTGGAAGGATATCTACGTTGTTTTACTTTAGAGAAATAGTCTCAGTGGGTAGATTGGCTACCACTTGCAAAATGGTGGTATAACACTTCTTTTCATAGCTCATCAAAAATGTCTCTATTTTTGGCACTTTATGGATATCATCCTCCTTCCATCACATCATCAATAAAGGTGTCCCCAATAATTTAGGTAGTCGAATACCACTTGATTCATCAACAACAAGTACTTTCAGGACTCAAGGAGAATTTAGCCATGGCACAAAATTGAATGAAACAACAGGCAGACCAACATCATAGTGAAAGAAGTTTTGAAGTTGGGGATTGGGTCTTCTTGAGATTGCAGCCTTATATGAAAATATCACTAAATCAACAAAAAAAGAATAATAAGATGTCTCCAAAGTATTATGGTCCATACCAAATCATGCAAAAGATCAGTAGTGTTGCCTACAAGCTTGAGTTGCCACCAAAAACAAAGATACATCCAGTTTTTCATGTTTCCTGTTTGAAGGTCATTAGGAATAATATTCTCACTCAAAAAACACTACCAGAGCTCGATGAAGAAGGAAGAATCATTTTGGAACCAGAGTGCATTCATCAAACATGCACAAAGAAGCTGAGGAATAGAACTCTCACTGAGTATCTCATCCAATGGAAGAATTTACTAGTTGAAGATGCCACATGGGGGGATGAGGAGTTCATTCAAAAGTATCCAAACTTGATTAGCATTGAGGACAATGCTTCTTTGAAGAAGGGGGGCATGCTACGCCCTTAATATTAGTGTATTTCGGGTTATGAATAGTCGGCTTGTGGCTATCTTAACTCTCTATTAAGTCATATTATCATTAGTATATTGTTATTTATTTGTTTAGGTCAGCCTAAGACTTATATAGGTGTGTGTAAGTCGGCCTAGGTGATATCCTAGGCATAAATAGGTATATATAGGAGGTTGTGAGTCTTATTTCATCATCAAGTTGTGAAGTATGTTCTCATTAGAGATATTTGGAGGTTTTCCCCCTCGAAGTGGCTTGTTATTCTCAGTTATTATCAAGTACTTGCAGCATATTTCATATCATATTCTTCTATTGTGCAAATTATTTCATAACATTTCTCCATTAATGGCATAACTATGTGGCAAGTCTGGTCTTGGATTCCAAAATACTAGAGGTATAGCATTTATCTTTGCCAAAGACCTTAAGATTGAGTATCTACAAAAAAATCCATAGGGATCTTCTTGAAACTTGGAAAACAAAAGTTAATCCTAATATAATTTCCATTATTAGCCAATAATAGGGATGCACATTTTTCTCTGGTTTTTTGAATTACATTGGTGTTGCTGTTGCTTTCTTCCTATGTCACTTTTTTTTCTAATTTTTCAAAATTTTGTTGTTCTGATTATTGATCAACCTTGAACAAAATATCTTTTATTTCTCTCACTGTCGCAAAAAGATTCCTCAATTCTTTTCATTGGGTTTTAAGGGCACATTTTAGATTAGCTATGTCATCCATGAGAAGATCAAGTTTTTTAAAGATAACAATAATATTAGTTTCTACAAATCTATCTTGATGCTTTGAAGAAGATGGTTTCTCTCATTCCCATGGTGGAATCTTGTAACCACATGGTCAATTTCTTTGGCTGCTCCTTTCTTAGGTTTCTTCTACAATTTCAATTATTTTCGAAGTTCTTTTTCTGACTCCAATTTCTTCAAAGTTTCCAAATGTTGTTTCACAACATTCTTACTTCTTTTTTTCTTGTATTATTATATCGATCTTTTTATTTTTCAATTTGAATTTTAATCTTGATATTAGCAAGAGTGTTTTTAAGCAAATAGACCAAATAATCTTCTTCTTCATCAGAAGGAGATTTTGATTTAGATGATCAACTTATGTTATCATAATGTCTTCACCTATCCTTAAGATCCTTAAACTTCATCATATAAATAGTATCAAGAACAATCTCGAGTAATTCATACAAACTCCCATCATTAGGGAAAACATCTTTGCTATTCACTATTTCCCAATCTTGGTTTTCATATTCAAACATTGCATAAATTTTTGTGCCAGGATTTAGCTTTTTTAGGAAAATTTGTTGCATAGTGAGGCCCTTTACAAATAAAACACTTGACTCCTCTAGGGACCTTCCTATTTCTTTTCCTTAATAAGTATGCTGGTGGTTGTTTAGAAAATCTTCTTCTTTTGTATGGAACCACCTTGTATTTTCTTTTACTATGCTTCCCAAATTTACTTCTTTTGAATGTATGTTCTCCTTCATACCTGTTTTGGGAGCACTTTCTGCATTTGTGTCTTTTAACACAACCTTTCTTTCTAAGTTGTTTGAGCTATTGAAAATCTACAAGCTGGTTGACAGGTGGCAAGTCACATAATTCTTTCAAATTACATGTGTAATTATATTCTTCTTTATTTGCTTGCAAGGCTCCTAATAAACATCGTTTTCAAGCTTGTAGCCAATAACTCCTTTTAATTCTGCAAAAGTACATTCTTCTATTGTCTTATGTTCTTTTTTGATAATATAGTCTTCTGCCCATGTGCCTAATCCACAAGGTAAAGAATTTAGATAATATTGTTTTGTGGTTAGGTCATGCAGTTTGTTGGTTGCTATCATGAAGGCTACAAAGACTAGATTGTATGAGTGAAACTTAACCAAATTCTTAAACTTCAAAGTTTATAATATCTTATTAGCTTTAGTTATTTGATTTGAAGTTTCACCATAGAAAAGATCAATTAGTGGAGACCTAAATTCTTCAAAACCAGAAGAGAAAATATCATACTTTCCCATGTCATTCTACTTGACATAATCAATGTTTTCATCTATAGGTGTTCTTTTTCCATGATCTGGTAAGTTATTCCACTAGTTTCTAAGTTTTCCAGACAATAATCTTACTACATACAAAACTTTTGTAGGTTCATTCCATGGAACACTCCTATCAAACATGTTTTCAAGTGTATCTACCCAAGTGCAGATAGTGTCAAATCCACTTACTGCAAATGGCCTAAGTTGCTCAGGCTTAGCATTTTTTGTTACTGCATCTTTCATCTCAATATCAAAATCAACAATTTTCTTCATGGACTCCCATGGTTCAACTTCTTGCAAATTCCTATAATCAGATAAATCTAACTCTAACTCCTCAAAATTATCTACATTAGTATTTATAGAAGAATTGGACTCACTAGCAAAAACTTCAAAAGTATTTACATCGGACGACTCTTCGGCATCAAATTCTTTGTTGGAAAAACTAGGTTCATCCATGTACATAGGTTCTTCTTATTCTTCTTCTACCTCTAATTCTTGCAACCAATCACGTATTTTTCCATTTTCTTCTTTGTTGGCTAAACCGTGTTCTTTGACTTTAGGCATGGCCATTTGTGCAAATGGTTGAGCTCTTTTAGTAGATGTTTCAATAATCTCCTCCTTTTTATCTTTCCTTGTTCTTCTCTGCACTATTATTATTTTTTGTTTTGGGACTAGTTGCTCTTGTGTTTTACCTTTATTTTCTTTTTCTTCTTCCTCAGAACTATCTCAACCAGTTTGTGTTTTCCTCATTTTCTTAGCTACTAGCCAAATCTTTTCTAGATTTTTGGCTACAACATCTTTAAGTGTTTTTGATCTTCTATTGGTGTGAATAAGTCTTGTACCTAGTTCATTCCTTTACTAGGGACTTAGGGGACTTAATTCACATGTTAAGTTTACTTAGGATATTAGTTGTCATATCTAGATAAGTATTAGTTGTCTTATCTAGAATTTCCACTTTCCTAGGTAGTTATGAGTTAGTTTTCTCATGTGAAAGGATTAAGACACTTGTCATGATCTTGTCTTATCCTATCTCTCATCCTTGCCTTTATAAGCAAGGCATCTCTAGCATATTTTGTGTTGCATAGCATTGTATTGTATTACATTGATCATATTGTATCATACTGCAATTCTTGTTTGGTGGAATAGCATCTTCCATTGTTGCTTCTCTCTATCTCTTGTGGAGGTTCTTTGGTGTTGTAGATTGAAGATCTTGGGTTGTTAACTTCAACATGGTATCAGAGCCTTGAATCTGGCAAGCCCCTTCCAATTCTTTATTAGAGAGTTTCCATCAATTTCTATTGTGATTTTTGAGTTTCTTGTATCGTATATTGCATGCTTGCATTTTGGTGAGATCTGGTGATTGTAGCGCTTTTGGCTATAGTGGCAGTATTTTAGGCTGTCCCATTGCATCCATGAGGCTCGAAAAAGTCAAATTTGGCTTTTGTTTCACTCAATTTCGTCACCATTTGCAACTTTGGCAAAGGAGGGTTTCGAGCTTAGATCTAGTGAACAACTTTTTACAGAAGCACTTTTAGCAAAAAAAAAAAGCCTGTCATTGTGTCCGTGTGGCCGTTTCCAAGTTTTTTGATATATAATTTTCCTATATTAGGCAAAAGTTGTTTCTGGGGTAAAATTTTTTTACCCGAGAGGCCGTACGACCTCCCAGGTTGAAGGTACGCGTCGTCGTCATTAAAAAAAATTAAAAAAAAATTGTGCAAAATTTTCTTTCGGTGGGTTTGTAGAATTTTTTTAAAAAAAATAAAATTAATAAAGCGCTTTAAAAGCACTGTCAGCTTTTAAAACAGCTGTAGACTTTATTTAAATCTGCAGACTGTTTATAGTCCATGGGGTGTTACTACCCGCCAGTGGCTTAAGAGCCACCAGCGCTAGCTGCCCATCACCGACAACCGCCAGCCAGAAACCATCGAAGATCATCGCTAGTGCAAGCCTTCACCGCTAAGAGCAGACCCTCATCGTTGTATGTGACCAGATTATTATAGACGGCTAGTAGTTAATTTGACTGCCAAGTTTCTACTAGCCCAGCGCCTGGTCATGTGGAGGACTGATGGCTAGCCCCCAAGGGCTAATGTTTTGCTCCTGTTTAGCCTTAAAGGTGCCTAAAATAGGCCTTTTTTCATTTTTGCATAACTTTTCACCACAGAGTCAGATTTTTGAAAACGAGATATCATCAAAAAGCTAGTTCAACAAAATTCATAGTGGTGTAGGTGATTTTTCTAGATTTTGACATTTTTAACCAGTTTTTTCAACTTGAAGGTACAAGTGCATTTATTGCTTGTTCTTGGTGTAACTTTTGCAAACGAAGTAAAAATTTGGCAAACTTTTTTTTGAAATTGATCAAAAAATCACAAGGAATTTTTTTGTAACCTCAGTTTTTAATTTTTGCCAGCTCCTTTTTCTAAAATTTTTAAAAATCACCGTGTGATATAAATGGTTGATTTGAGCTTGTCACTTGTAAAAATTGCAAAATTTGTTCATTGTAATATGCTGGGGGGTTGCAAATTGAGTTTTAATACATTCTAGGGGGGTGAAAGGCACAATTTTAGTGCCACATTGTCTTCTTTCTTTTGGTGTTCATGGCAGATCTAAGGCAAATTAAACCACTCACTCCACACAATTATCATACATGGAAGCTAAAAATGACTCAATTGTTACAATCTAAGGGTCTATGGCCAATGCTAGATGCAAAACAACCTGAATTTACAAGTGATTATGAAAAATTTGTCCATAGATGTAAAATGGATGAAGCAAAAGGGCTCATTGGCTTACATGTATCTGATAATTTGTTGTTTCATATTTCGGAGTGCAAAACACCTAAGAATGTTTGGGATAAACTTGAAGAATTGTATGGTAAAACAAATCATTTCAGAGCCTTGCAACTTCAAGCAGAACTACAATCCCTCTCTCCAGATGCATTTCCTTCAATTCAGGATTTCCTTGCACAATTCAAGATGATTTTATCATAGTTGAAAGGATGTGGACATGATGTATCTAGTGATGAATGTATCTTCTTGATTCTATCTAAGTTAAAGGGCCCTTGTCAAGTGTTTTCTTCTACTTTCTATTCAACTATGGATGCAATGGGGAAATATTAAAAAATGCCTACATTTGAGTTGTTTTGTGAGCGTCTTACTAGGGAGGAGGCCAAGTTAATTCAGTTGGATGCCTTACCTAATTCTAAGAATCATGCTCTAATGGTTCAATCATCCAAGGGTAAAGCAAAGAACAAGAAGAAGCCCAAAGCATAATCATCTTCTGGTAGTGAGAATCCCTCCAAACCAAAGTTGAAGAACAATCAGAAGTCCACTCAATCTCCTTCTTCTACCTCAGGAGATTCTTCTTCCAAGTTCAAGAAAAAGAAAGGAGATCCTTGTTCATTTTGTGGAAAAACTTGGCATGATGCATCTCATTTCTTTAAGAGATTAGAGGCCTTGGAGGAAGCTATGAAGAAGCACAATATTTCAGTGGCTAAGCCTTCTTCCATGGGCAAAGGGCAAGATCTTTCAACACAAGCTATTCATTCATCTTCAGACTATTGGATTCTTGATTCAGGTGCTTCACATCACATGACCAATTCACGTGATCTTCTTGATTCCATAGTTCATACTTCTACTTCTCAGATTGCAATTGGGAACTCTTCACAGATTCTAGTTTTGGGGACACGCTCCGTTCAAATGCTAGATGGGTGCATTGAGGATGTTCTTGTTCCTGATATTTCAGCAAATCTACTTTCCATATATCAGATTTGTCATTCTAGAGATGGGAAGTCAGTTGAGTTTACTCCACAGAATGTGACTATTAGACAGTTGTAGGATCCTGAGAAGGTTGTTGCTACAGGGATAGTTGATCATGAGAATCATTTGTATTGATTTGATGGATTTTAGTCTTCATCAGGTTCATGTTTTGTTGCTCATGTTGATTTAATGAGCAAGCTTTGGCATGAGAGATTTGGGCACTTGAACTACATATATCTTCAACAAATGCAAGCACATAACTTAGTGGTTGGTCTTCGAAATATCACTTGAATAGATGGTGTTTGTCAAGGTTGTGTTCTTGGCAAGCAACATCAAGATCCTTTTCCTAAGGGTTAAGCTATGCGTGCAACATCTCCCCTTGAGTTGGTCCATAGTGATCTCATGTCATTCCCAACTCCTTTTTCAGGGGCTAAGTATGTGCTCACATTCATTCATGATTTTTATCGTCGGACATGGGTCTATTTTTTGAAGCTCAAGAGTGAAGTCCTCACCAACATCAAGACCTTCAAAACATTTGTGGAGAAGCAGTCAGGTTTTTCTCTTCGATAGATACGCACAAATAATGGGGGGGAGTATGTCAATCAGGCATTTCAGAATTTTTGCAGTGAGCATGGTATTCTTCATCAGCACACAGTTCCTTACACTCCTCAGCAGAATGGTGTGGTAGAGAGAAAGAACATGACTCTCAAGGAAATGGCCAATTGTATGATTCAGTCTAGGTCCATGGTTCCCGCCTTTTGGGCCGAAGCTATCAATTGTGCCAACTATATTTAGAATCGTATGCCCCACAAGGTAGTGCGAAATATGACCCCTGAGGAGGCTTGGTCTCATCGCAAGCCTAATGTATCCTTCTTCAGAGTATTCGGTAGTGAGGCTTGGGCATTCATTCTGAATGGTCGGCGTAAATCCATGGAGAAGAAGAGTTAGCGGTACATCTTTGTTGGCTATTGTGAGGATGTGAAGGCATATAGATTGTTTGATCCTAACACACGAAAGGTACATTTCTGACGTGATGTTCAGTTTTCTGAGACCTTCACCCAACCAGATCCTCCTTCAACTTCTTCTTCATCACAACCTGCTCAGTCTTCTTCAATTCATGATACTTTGCTACCTGAGGAAGATTTTGATGATGGTCTTGATGAACCTCCTCCTCATTCACCCACTAGGCCATGATGGGCTCGAGTTACTCTTGAGGAGGCTGGTTCTCTTGTTGGTGATCCCATAGACACTCGCCACACTCGTTCTCAGACTTCTGGAATTAGTCTTTAGAGTCATGCAGTTTCAGATGATCCTCAGAAGTTTTGAGATGCTTCAGGTATTCCAGAGTGGGATAGTGCTATGGATGATGAGTATTCTTCCTTGATGAAGAATCATACTTGGGATCTTGTGCCTCTTCCTAAGGGAAGAAAGTTGGTTCAATGCAAGTGGGTGTATCATACCAAGTATGCAACAGATGGTTCCATTGACAAGTACAAGGCTCATCTGGTTGCAAAGAGGTTTTCTCAAGTTGAAGGAATTGACTATTCTGAGACCTTTGCTCATGTTGCCAAGATGGATTCTATTCCCCTTGTCCTTGCTATAACTGCATCACAAGGATGGACAATATTTCAGATGGATGTGAAGAGTGCTTTCTTGCATGGGGATCTTCATGCGGAGATCTATATGGAGCAGCCACTAGGTTTTGTGCAGGACTCTTCACTTGTTTGCAGGCTTCGACGCTCATTGTATGGTCTCAAACAATCCCCTCAAGCTTGGTATGAGAAGATGGATAGTTTCTTGCTTGCTTTCGGCTACACTCGTTGCCATTCTGATCCCATAGTTTATACATAGAGACATGGAGAGGATCTACTTATACTTGTGCTCCATGTGGATGATTTGATTCTCACAAGGAGTTCTACTTCCATGATTTAGAGTACACAACGAGCATTGATGGAGCAATTTGATATGACTGACCTTGGTCTTTTGCATTACTTCCTTGGTCTTCAGGTTCATCAAACTTCTGAGGGGATCTTCATTTTCCAGCAGAAGTATGCTCTTGATTTGCTTCAGAGATTTGGCATGGCTGATTGCAAGCCTGCCCCTACTCCATTCTAGTCAGGTGTTGTACTCTCTTCTAGTTGCACTACTCCTACAGTTGATCCTACCTTGTATCGGCAGTTGGTTGGCAGTCTTTTGTACTTGACACATAGTCATCTTGATATTTCCTTTGCGGTCGGACTTGTCTCTCGCTTCTCACAGGAGCCTCATGAGATTCATTGGAAGGCTACCAAGCGTATCTTGAGATACATTCAGGGCACTACTCATTTTGGCATTCACTACACTTCAGGTGCATCTCAGATTGTGGGCTTCACTGACTTAGATTGGGTTGGTGATGTCAATTATTGGAAGTCTACTTCTAGCTTTGTCTTTTGCCTTAGTTCTGGTCTGATTGCATGGTCATGCAAGAAGTAGACTGCTATTGCATTATCATCGACAGAGGCTGAGTATCAAGGTGTCATGTTGACTAGTCAAGAGGTTTTGTGGCTTTGTCAGTTGATGACTGAGTTTGGATTCCCTTCCACTCAGTCCAGTACTCTTTGGTGTGACAATCAAAGTGCCATTCATATCTCTCACAACCTAGTGGAGCATTAGCAGAATAAGCATATTGAGATCCACATGCACTTCATTAGGCAGCTCATCCAGGATGGTGTTCTCAACTTGGAGTATTTTCCTACAGATCAGCAGGTTGCAGACATCTTCACTAAACCTTTGGCATCACCTCGTTATCTTTAGTTGCTATTCATGCTTGGGGTGAAGGAATTTGTCCTTGGGGGGTCTTGAGGAGCCCTCCTTCCTTCATTAGTTTTTTCTTTTCATCTTTTTCTCTCTTTTGGAGAGGAGTTTTCTCCCACAGGGTTTTTCTCCTTTTCTCTGCTTGTGAGAGTTTTTTTGTTTTGTACATGGGTACCTCATCAGGCCTAGTTGTCAGGACCCATATTTTGCATGTATGCATTGGTTTGTACCTCCCTAAGTTGCACTTAAGGGGGGGTGTTGGTGTGAATAAGTCTTGTACCTAGTTCATTCCTTTATTAGGGACTTAGGGGACTTAATTCACATGTTAAGTTTACTTAGGATATTAGTTGTCTTATCTAGAATTTCCACTTTCCTAGGTAGTTATGAGTTAGTTGTCTCATGTGTTAGGATTAAGACACTTGTCATGATCTTGTCTTATCCTATCTCTCATCCTTTCCTTTATAAGCAAGGCATCTCTAGCATATTTTGTGTTGCATAGCATTGTATTGTATTGCATTGATCATATTGTATCATACTACAATCCTTGTTTGGTGGAATATCATCATCCATTGTTGCTTCTCTCTATCTCTTGTGGAGGTTCTTTGGTGTTGCAGATTGAATATCTTGGGTTGTTAACTTCAACATCTTCCACATCTTGTTTTCTGGCACTTTCAAAATTCTTATGATTTTCATAGATGGACGTTATATAACTATCTTGATGAGTCTGATTGGTTACTATAGTTCTAATATCCTGTTGTGCCTGACTTACTTGGTAGCTGCCACTAGAAAGGTTGTTTATAATAGAGGAAGAGTGTTGCTCAATATTTGTGATAGAAGAACTAATTTTACGTTGAGTTGAAGAGACATTTTTAAGCTCAATTTGAGTCTTTAAGCAATTATTTCCAACACTTCTAATATCTACAACCATGTCATCAATGCTGTCTTATGCTGAGATCATCCACTGGGCTAACCAATTTCTCTGTGCTTCAATTTTTTTTGGTTTCTCTCCTAGATCCACATGAAGTCTCGCTTCATATCTACCCAAAGTTGTTTGTCTAGATTAACAACTATAAATGTCTCAATGGTTGGCCATCTACTAGGTTCATAGCCTATGAATTCTTTCTCTTTTGCTTTCATTTCCATTTTATAGATACTTTTCTTTTCAACTCTTGCTCTAGGAAGCTTCTCTTTCATCATGCAACCTTTTTCACCCATCTTGGTGATTTTGATTCCTTTCCCTTTTTTATCTTGTTGATCTTCTTCCTTGGGAGTCAAGGCCGGTTTTTTACTAGCTTGTCTAGCTAATCTATCCATCAACTAAGAATTACTGCTCAAGTCAGAAAGTGTATCCAAGGAATCTCTAGAAGGATAAGGATTAATGGAGGGTTTCCTGTACAAAGGGAAATGACTAGATGATCCTAATTCTTCTTCAAGATTATAGTCTATGTATGGCTTATGGGAAGTAGTTGGAAAATTTCTAGACAAAGAATAAGATCGTTTAGACAAACTAGGTCTGCTACTGGTGGAGGATTCAGGGTGCTCAAAAAGAGTTTCATTAGGTAGAGATCTAAGATTAATGTTGGAGACTATGCGACTCTATACATGGGGCTTACTAGACCACAACCTATGAGATGGCATAGGAAGTTCTTGAAATCTAGGTTGTGATTGATTAATAAATTTTTCAATGATGGGGAAACCAATATCAAATCCTTCATGGTTAATGTGTCAACCAAAATAGTTTTCCTAGGAGGAGAGTTTTTAGGAGAACAACAAGCCAAATATTTTTGAAATTCATAGGTTGGTTCTTCTAAAAGGACTTCATCACAAGTAGGGGAATGATCAATAGTTGAATATTGTTTCTCAAGAGGGGTTTGGCAAGGTGAAGGGGGACAACTAAGATATTCATGACTTTCATCGATTGTGTTGTCTAACATCAAAGTATCTACTTCACAAATAGGAGAGATACTAGAAGAAGAAGAAATGTTGTTGTCATGATTACCTATGGTTGTTGATGAGAGCCATTTATGTCTCATTTTATGCCATGTTTTAGCCTTTTTCATATGCCTTCATACACATTCCCACATTCTATTTCCATTCCATATTATATCATTTTACCATTTTATGTTGCATATGATTTAATATATATAAGTAATATTTAATTTATTTTTTAGGTAAGATATGTGAATAATAAATAGTAGATTGTATTTACTAACATTTGCTTCCATTATGCTAAATGCAACGTGTTGATTAAAGAAGAAAAAGAATGCAAATAAAATAAAATAATATATCATGCCATGTGTATTTTATTATTTGCTCATAAAATAATTTGGTTATTTAGTTATAACCAAATAATGTTTAATTTTATGGAGGAAAATTTCCTCATCTTAAAAATAATATTCTATTGTAACCATGAGCTATTTATGCTCCTACATTTTAGGGTGAGCTATTTAAGCTCCTATATTTTAGTTTGACCTATTTAAGTTTGTACATTTTGAGGTGGGTTGTTTTCCAACAAATGAAACAACAAAATGTTTGTATTCAACAAATAAAACAACTAAATGTGAGCCACAAAATAGTAGAGATGTGGCATGAAAATAAGAAATGGCTTGCACACATTTATTGTATAAATATGAGCTATGTGAGAGGAAAGTGGAGGAATGTATGAAATCATATTGTTAAAAAATTCAATATTATTATTCTAAGTTAAGTCTACAGATTCTCTGATTATTTTCTTCAATCGGCTAACTGGGAGGAAGGGCACCCCCTTTGTAGCTACCGAATGAATGTAAATATTTTATTTTATTTCTGCAAAGTGTGTTTCATTATTTCCGTATTATTTGAATTGATTTAACTTGAGATTATGTAATATCTATTTGTTTATATTTGTAATATTTTTAATTGATTCTCATGTGCTTCACATTTAATTATGAATTCGGTAATTTGTGTTGAATTTTTGTTTCATAGTTTGCTATAATTTCTCCACAATTCCTGTTGCTAGTTTTATTTCAATTTGTTGTAGGGTTATTTTCTAGCTGCACTTCATCCCCACTCATCTCACGACTCTCAACCCTTGTGTAGATTGCCACGATACCTTTCACAAGTTTACCCCCCCGGATTGACATGTATAAACCAAACTAAAATTCATTATTAAACATTGAATCCATTTTCCTCCTTTCCCCAGTTTTGGCGTATCATTTTGGCATCGTTGCTGGGGAAAGGTGTCAAAGGTTGGTTACTTTAGTGAGATGAGTTAGGAACAATGTGTTAGGATGAAAGCTTGTGCACCTGACGGTCATGCTCTAGTGATTACTCCTAATTTGCATTGCTTAAATCATATAGATGCATGGTTTGCATTTGTAGGTAGATCTTAGAAGGTAAAATCATTTACATATACACACCCATTGTTGTGAGTCAATTAATAGAAAGAAGTAAATTTGAAGAAACAACATAAAAATAGCAAAAATGTTGCATTTTCAAGGCAATTCAAGTTCACATGACTTTTAAATTTAAAAACAAAAGAAGAAATTGGTGGGGGAATCGCCTTGAGACAAGGTGATGTTTTTATAGCCGCTCTACCTAATGGATGCAACTTGGATAATCTTGATCTTCCAATACCATTATCACAAACATCTATAGGTATTATGCCTATAATCGAATAAGAACAAATAATTGATGAATTTTTAGGACAATGGAGTTTTGAAAATGATGATTCGACCATTTGTTGTTTTGATTGTTGCAAGGAAGAAGTTGAGTGCATGTGTCAAACTGTTCAAGAGGACATTATGAAGGAGGTAGGTGTTATAAGTGAGAATGTCTTCTTTGTAACTCGAGGACAACTACACATGTCAAATCATGGAGATCAAGGTATTCTTAATGGTTTTAAAACATCTTATAATTCTATTGGATTTGAAAGGAAATATGTTTCTGTAAATGCTTCACCTAATATTTATGGTGAATGGAAATAATTTTCATCTTACCAAAAATGTCATAATGAATCCTCACAACAACAACCATGCCCATCCCATATAGTACCATCCTGACCATATTCGTCTTATATATTACCATCTTCACCATCTACTCTATATCCACAACAAATTTTACCATTTTCATTATCTCATTCATATCACCCACCATCCACTTTAACATATCCATCAAGGGAAACTACAATGCCTAATAAAACATTACATAATAAGGTGGTTCAAACTGCATATAATAATGAGATTTTAATGATTCCTTTAAATTTTGTTAATATGCTTGAAATTGGTGGATCTCAACTCAAAAAACCTAATGGATGTGATTTTGGTATAAATAAGTTTGAAGAACAATATGATCAATTAAAAGATAATTCATTTAGTTCTTCTTATCTACTTAACAAATCACACCGTTTAGAGGGCATTCACACACACAAAGCAATGTCTCAATATGATTCTTATTTTACTATTGAACCCATAAATGTGTGTGTTGAAATTAATTGAATGCAATAATAAAAGGTGAACTATATGCCTTAATGATTCAAGATTTACATGAGATACACAATAACCTCCTACAAGATCTATCATTTATAAATATTTTTATACTTAAGCATCTAGATCTTTGGAGACCTATGGTCAAAATACGTATCCTACAAACACTTATTGATTTAGGACCACCAATAATTAATTAATTAGGCACAAATAGATGGGTTTGAATGCATTAATAACCATACTGAACATGCTACAAAAGATGATTTTCATTGAACAAGGTATTATTAAATATGTCATTATCTTTCTTGATCCATTGGATTATCCTAATACCCTCATGATTTTATAGTATGAAATTAAGTTGGGGGGAAATCCATTGAACTTTTTAAAATATTTGGGTGATTGCTAATAAAGCCTTTTTTTTAATTTTTTATTTGTTGCTTCTAATAAAACCACATATGTGAGCTTTGGACCAAATCAAGGAATGTATTCTTGTGTTGATTGGATTATATTCTACATAAGCAATCATTTTAATAGAATTTATCCATCCATTTTTTTCAAGTATTTATTTTAATAAATCGATCCTCCATTTTCTAACGATAAATCAATTATAATAGTGGAGTCATTAAAATGGATGATATTGAATTACTATACTTGATATGCCTAGTCTTGAGAATATGGTTGCAGGTTTTCTTCTTTGGGCTACCTTACACTTTTTCACTAGTACCAGTTCATATTGGTTCTCTACACAAGCATTCAAAAGCACATTTTGTGGCCTTGTTAGTGGTATGAGGAACCTCAAGTTTCTTTTGTGTTCCTCTCTTAGAGATCACAAGAGGATTCTTTGGGAAAAGTGTTCAATATTCATCGACAAAACTTCTCTTGATGCTAGAACCTTGTGGAAGACAATATGCAACTTGGTCTATGAGATCCATGAATCTTGTGGTGCTATGTGTTGTGCAATTTTCGCACACAGGCTCCATCGGAGGTGGGGACCCTCCTTTTTCTTTTGCATCTCTGCATCTTGGCTTGGTCAAATTTTGGTTTTACTCTTCTTGGGAGGTTATTTTGGGATTGAGTCAAGATTGGCTTTGATGAGGACAATATTTTGAGGCTCTAGGGGAAATTCGTAAGTGTTGGAATTTGAAAATGGGGATTTTGAAGTGAATTTTCAATGCTATATGTAAATATTTTTTACACCCATGGATAGATGACAAAAAATTAGGTAGGGTTGCTTTTTGAATTTTTTGAAAATTCCTTCTAGAAAAAAAGTTACGAGGTTTAGGGGATTTTGACCCTATAGGGAATTCGGGAATTTCCGTCCTTGATGGAAATTCCTGAAATTTTCATTTTGAAAATTCCAATACCCCCTCAAAACCCAAAATTTTCCAAAATGGAAAAGAAATTAGAAATTTTTTTTTCAAAAATGGAAATTTTTTGAAAATGATTTTTTCCCAAAATGGAAATTTTTCCCAAATTGGAAATTTTTCTCAAAATGCAATTTTTTCCAAAATGATTTTTTTCCTTGAAAATGAAATTCTTGAGATGGAGAAAAAATTTTGAAAAATGGAAAAATTTCTGAAAATGGAAAGTTTCCATATAAAAATGTAAGTTTTTTTTAAAAACGCCAAAATTTTATTCAAGTTTAATTTGGATAGGATTTTTAACATGTGAGCTACTAATGATGATATCTATTTTTCAAGATTAAATAAATATTAAAAGGGGAACTTGCATATGGATTCGTGTCAAAATGGAAATATGGAAGAGTTCAATTCAAATTTTAAAAGTGGGACCTGAATATGAATTTGTGCCCAAACTATCTACAACTAGGAGTTTTTGGAAGACATGTGAAGTTGATTTCATCATCCAATTATAATTTTCATTAATGACAAGCTGGCATAATATTGTTTTCTCATTGTTCCATGATGTTTCTGCTTTTATGCAATTGGATGATGATGTACCATGAGCTCCCAAATTAAATGTAATTGTTGGATGCTTCTAGAGGTGTAATTTGTGCCATTGGATTGATTTAATCATGGCCTTTGATTCAAAATGTAATTTTCTATAAAAGGCCATTGCCTTCTCATTTGTAAGGTGTTAGATTTAGGGGTTAGAAGAGCTTATTAGAGGTTGTAAAAGCCAAAATTGGCGAAGTTAGAGAAGTCAATAGTTGTAGGAGAGAGGAGAGACTGGAAATTGTTATGTAATGTTGGAGAAGTTAATGCAATTGGATTGTTGATTTGGCAAGCTCTGTGTTACACTTTGACAATTTATGGTTTCTTGCTCTTAATTCTCAATGTTAGATGTTAGATTTCAGTTCTTTTGCAATAATGGTAAAATGTTAATAATGTTGATCGATCTCCGGTCCATACTTTTAACAATTTGCTAATTGTAATTTGTTGTGTAAAGTTAGTTTGGGCCTTATTTTATGCTAAGTTCAACTGTGGATTCTTGTTTACATTGTGCCAGTTATTGGGTATGTGGATGAATATTCATAGTCTGAAAAATCTTCAGTTTTCTTAGAAGATTGCACCATTTCTACAGACTTGTGGGCTTGTCCTTCATCAAGCAGAGATTGGTTTTATTAGAGATCTATCCATTTGCAACATTCATCATTATTGTGATTGATCTTAGGAGTTAGTTTAGAGTTGAATCTCTCTAAAAACATTATCTCTTTTGTTGTTTATTTTGAATCTAGGTTAGTTTTAGGACTGAAATCATCACCGTATTGTTGCATCTGATGAAAGTACACTTCCAACATTGTTCATTTGTAAGGCCCCTTGTGATTACCAACATTTTCACATATCACTTTAGAATTTGTTTATGCATTGTCAAGATCTGGCATTAGAGATCTTGGGTTATCTCTTGATGCTTGCTAATAGGGATTTACCTTTCAAGAGAGATAGGATACTTGTATCTTGTCTGAGTTGTTGCTATGTAGAAAACACCATCAACACTATGTTCTTGAGCTACACATTTCGAGACAGCTTGAAGACATAATCAAGAAGCTTAAATATAATCTAATGTAGATCCTCACACTTTGAGATGAGTATTCACCTACCTAAAGTTGTTTGGCTACATTTGACAAGATGAGAGACTCCAATTGGTCTTTCACTATGCAACCTTAACTTTTGGTAAGGAAGTTTCATTATTTGCACTCTAGCTTTTTATACAACTTTGGGAATAGTTATGGATATCTCTCATACTTAAGAAGAAAGGATAGCATAGCTTCATGATTTGTTTCAAATTGGTCATCATAAGGTAGCATATGTCTTTCAAAGATTGCAGCCATTATGGATAATTATTTCAACCAAGTGAATGGGAATGGATTCCAAAGTTCTCCAATCACCTTCCAGATATGGTGGGATGAGCTAAATGAGATCAAGATTGTTTGTAGCAATGGTTCTATGTTCCAGATTATGCTAAGGTTATTATTGGTCATCCTTTCAAGCATTGCAAGCAATTCACAGTTACTGTTATTGAAGGGATTTAGATGGAACTCTAGGATTTGGATGGTATCATTTTTTCATCCATATGAGAGTTTCATTTTATTTGGCCATTTTATGCAGCTTATCAAGAAGAGAAAAAATTGAAAAGAAAAGAAAAAAAATGAAAAAAGCAATAAATTAGATAACAATGAAAACCTTCGGGCATTGTTACACAACTACAGTTTGAAAACTAGTTTCTGGCAGATTGTAGTTGAATAAAATTCTTAGTGGTGAAAATTGTTTTCATAGCACCACTATGTGGTAAGTGATTGAAAATTGGCTTGCCAACGGTCACTTGTTATCAAAATTGAAAAAAATAAAAAAATGACAAAAGGAAAAAAAGGAAAAAAGAAAAAGAAAGAAAAAAGAAAAGAAAAAAAATGAAATAATTGGTGTTCTTTCTCTCAACTAATCATTTTTTAGGTACACTCAAATGCTTCTATGGTTGTTTATCTCTATTTGGGTGCCTCTAGCACCTCCTGTCACTCTCCCATGTGGCTATGTTCCATTTTGTTGTGATCAACGGGTATGTGCAGGATCATCATGGAAAAAATAGGCCCTTAAGTGGCAAAAAATTCAGAAAAACCAGAGTTGGGCAACTTGACATAAAAATTTGAATAAGTTATCGATATTATTTCAAAAATATATAAGAATAGAATTTTTAGAAAAATGAATGTAGTTTCTAAACTACTAGGTTTGTTTAAAAAAATAAAAAATCTATTTGGTGAAAATTTGAAATTTCAATGCAGTGGTACTTAAATTTTAGGGAAAAAATAAGAAGTAGGTGTTTGTCTAACCACCCTAACCACAATAAAATGATAATATTTTTTAATAATATTTGAGATATAAGTAGAGGACTCATACCCCGATGTGATGCATATTTTTTTGTAATTATTTTCCAAGTAAATAATTAATTATGATTTTTTTATTACAACTTTTTTAAAAATATAAAAACTCGTATGTCTGACCACCTTAACTTGGTCAAAAATTCATGAAATTCAATTTTGTTTTTTTTAATCCTATAGTATGTGAAGCATAGAATGCGAGACATATTTTGGATTCAAAAAATGTGATACCATTTGAAAGCTATAGATGTTTTTCAATCAACCTATCAATCAGGAATTTAGTCGTAATTTGAATCGAAAATGAATAATAATTACATATTAAATTCAAAGTAAAGCATAATTTATATAAGTGGAAAGCTGAGAAACTCCTTCACAAACCCTTTTTGTTTAATCAATTTTGGGTAAAAAGTAGTCATTAGCCACACACCCATCATGATCCTGCACATACCCCAACATTCCTTGATCACTTTGAGCACATGCTACACATTTAGTTGAGGTGTTAGCCAATAAAAGGAGAGATGAAAATACCTACAATATGTTCTATAATGCTTCAGTCAGGTGGTGATCTTCCAAGTGTTGCAGTTTATGTTGTAGTTTTTGGTTCCTTACTTGTTGGACATTCACAATTGCTAAGTTATTTTGGCTACCAGATCCTAGCATGCAAGTTGCTAATTTTTTTTTATAAAAAATTCATTATTTTATCTCGTAACTTTATTAATATTCCTTATAATATTAATCATATAAGCAACATTCCACCTATCCTCTTCTTGTTGTCCGAGGATGGTCAACCCTTTAAGCTGGGGGGAGGTATACCATCCTTATCTATCTTTTCACACATCATTATCCTTACGTAACCTGTCATAGTATCCATATTGTCTCTCATAATCATTCAAGTTGTCTTTCATATTCCCCTATTTCACATAGCTCGTGTATATGGAATTATAGCATTTCAAGAAAATAATATTATAGAAAAAATGCCAATGAAAAATGAAAAGAAAAGGAAAAATGGTGAAAAAAAAATTAAAAGAGGATGAATATTGAAAAAAAATGAAAATAATATTGGCAAACAAAAGAAAATCCATGGAGCTTGCTATGAAGAGGAGTGCTAGAAAGAGGTTGTGATGATGAATGAGCTATAATAGTCAAGGGTGAAGAAGGCACAATCAATTCAAAGTTATGATCATAGTCCAAATCACAACCTCTCAATAGTAAAGATTGCACGAGGACGTGCAATGTGTTAAGTTGGGCAGAATTATGAGAGCCATTTATGTCTCATTTTATGCCATGTTTTAGCCTATTTCATATGCCTTCCTACCCATTCCCACATTCCATTTCCATTCCATATTATATCATTTTACCATTTTATGTTTCATATGATTTAATATATATAAGTAATATTTAATTTAGCTTTTAGATAAAATATGTGAATAATAAATAGAAGATTGTATTTACTAACATTTGCTTCCATTATGCTAAATGCAACGTGTTGATTGTTCAAGAAGAAGAAGAATGCAATGCAAATAAAACAATATATCATGCCATGCGTATTTTATTATTTGCTCATAAAATACTTTGGTTATTTAGTTATAACCAAATAATGTTTAATTTTATGGAGGAAAATGTCCTCGTGTTAAAAATAATATTCTATTTTAACCATGAGCTATTTATGCTCCTACATTTTAGGGTGAGCTATTTGAACTCCCATATTTTAGGGTGACCTATTTAAGTTCGTACATTTTGAGGTGGGTTGTTTTCCAAAAAATGAAACAACTAAATGTTTGTATTCAACAAATAAAACAACTAAATGTGAGCCATGAAATAGTAGAGATGTGGCATGAAAATAGGAAACAGCTTGCACATATTTATTGTATAAATATGAGCTATGTGAGTGGAAAGGGGAGGAATGTATGAAATCATATTCTTCAAAAAATTAGTATTATTATTCTAAGTTAAGTCTGGGGATTCTCTGATTATTTTCTTCAATTGACTGATTGGGAGGAAGGGCGCCCCCTCTGCAGCTATCGAGTGAAAGTAAATATTTTATTTTATTTCTGCAAAGTGTGTTTCATTACTTCCATATTATTTGAATTGATTTAACTTGAGATTTTGTAATATCTATTTGTTTATATTTGTAATAATTTTAATTGATTCTCATGTGCTTCACATTTAATTATGAATTTGGTAATTTGTGTTGAATTTATGTTTCATAGTTTGCTCTAATTTCTCCACAGTTTTTGTCACTAGTTTTATTTCAATTTGTTGTAGGTTTATTTTCTAGTTGCAGTTCATCCCCGCTCATCGCACGACTCTCAACCCTTATGAATATTTCCATGATACCTTTGACAAGTTTACACCCCTGGATTGACACATATAGACCAAACTGAAATTCATTATTAAACATTGAATCCATTTTACTCTTTTCCCAAGTTTTGGCCTATCAATTGTATTGTCTTGTTTATCAATGTCTTGTCCACTAAGAGAGGTAAGAGGAGAGAAACAACTATGATTCGCAAAACTCTCATGAATTGATTCTTCTACCAAAATATGTCTGTCACCAATAGGAGAGATATTAGGTGAGGAACAAATATGATTGTTAGGAATGTCCAAGGTTGTAGTCTCTTTCACAAAAAACACTCTCAGAGGGAGGGAATAAGAAATGTTTCTTAACATGTCTAGATATGTAAGGTACTAGCATTGTTTGAATAAAAATGAAAAGCACATGTAACCATTTCATGCAATGTTTCAACAATATGAACAATGAATATGCAAAGGTACAAAACATTCTATCAAATATATGCGAGATTTGAAGAATGCAAACAATGTACATGCAAGAATGAAAAGCACTTTGATCAAACTTATGAAAAGTTTTATGAATAGAAATATTATATATGAAAAAGTGAAAAGTACTTTTATTAATGTTATGCAAAATTTTAGAAATGTAAACATTTTCAGATCTAAGGATGTGTGTTATTGAAATGATTTCAAAAATAACTACCCCAAATTGATGTTTTTGACGTATATGCATAAAACAAATGTTCCAGAGACTATCCATACTTATAGTATATGGTACTAAGAGGCTAAGGAGGCATAGAAATGAGGTTTCTAATGTTGTAATAGTCAGTTGAAAATTTGAATAGGGACTGATTTTCCTAGCATGGCAAATGAGTCCCAATATTGGCTTTTTGCAAAAAAAGTTGAAAATTTGAATTTTTTTTTATATGTTTTGATGTTTTATGATGCAGATCTAAGTTATGGATGCAAATTTTTTTAAATTTTAAAGGAAATTGTAGCAAAAGTGCAAGCTAAATGACCTTTTCACTAATGCAAAAATTTGAAACCCTAGATGCAAATTAACCAATGCAATTCTAATGCAAATTCAATGCAAGCTAGGATTAGGATGAAAATGGACTCCAAAAAAGAAAATAAAATGTTTGAAAAGTAGGTTCACCAAAATGAACCATAGATTTTAAGAGGTCCGAAATGTTATGACTCTCTTTTGCTCAATTATGGTCTTTATTCCTAAGGATACTTTTGAGTATCTTAGAGGAAAGCTAGGGGTGATTACCCCTCCTAATTAGAATTAAGATGCATTGACTTGCATCAGTCTATGCATTTCATAGTCATATCTTATGATCCAGATTGATGTTGTGGTGGTTGCTACTCAGGGGAAGTAGTCAAATGTTTAGAAATGTGGTTTAGAGCTTGTATGGAGAAAGATAATGTGTATCTTTGTCATTGATGTCAAAGGGGGAGAATAGTCATGTGAAAAACTATGAAAATCTAAGCGGGAGAAAATGTTAAGAGAAAGTTATGTTGATGGTGTTTTTCACATCATGTGTTGCCATCAATACCGAAAGGGGAGATTGTTGGATGTTGATATGTGGTTGTCATTGATGTCAACACTATTGGCATTAAGGTTGTATATGTCAAGGATATTGAGAAAAATGTAATAAAATAAGTTGTAGGTTGTTACTGGTATAGTGAAGTTCAGTATGTTGGCTAGCTCAATATGTTGATGATAAGAGGTTGTGGATTAAAGGGTTTGTTGTCGAGTATATCTAGTTTATCCACATGAATTTTTTAGAGATCTGCATGAATATTTGATCAAGTTATGAGTATCTATGTTCTAACAGTTGTTTTGTTGCTTCAATTGGTGTTCCTATAAGAAGGTGATGTGATTCTAGTAAGTTGAATTGTTTTAGATGCTTCTGTGGTGAATCATGATGCTTGTGGATGTTTCTAGATCATTCTCTATCTATGTTGTTTATTTGCCTTGATCATTGTGCTTGTGATTGGTGATTTTTTTTGTGAGTTCATGTTTTTCTTGTTCATGGAAGACAGGGTGATTAGAGCATGTTGTGGATCTTCGAGGCATAATTTTTGAAGGTGTTTCATGTTCAAGGATGTTTTTTGGGTCTTCACTATGTTGTGGTGAACACTGTTTGGTTCGCATTGTAAATTGTTTATGGATTGGGCCAATAGTTTGTACACATTTTATATTTTATTAAGGCCAACATATAGATGATGTTATCTCTTGTGGATATATATAATTAATTTTTCATATATTTTTGGTGTGTGATGTGATAAGATGCAAAAGTTAGAAGGATTATAGGTCGATTATGCATAGTTTCAATTAAGCAAAAAGAGGATTGGTGATTCAGATTAAAGTAGATAGAGTTTCAAGCATAGAATTAGATATAGTATGAAGAATGTGATCTATGTGCTTAACCAGAACTATATTCAGCCATTAGTAGATGCTATATCATAATTCATCCATTCCATATTGTCTATCTGTTTCTGTAAGACAATGAGTCTTCTTTTGGGTAGTAATCCTTTTTGTATTTGAGTAGTGAGCTCTAGGCAGTGTGCCTAAATGCATGTGCATTCCCCATTTGTAACACTTATTTTTATTTCACTCATATTGTGGATTAACCTCCACCATGGTTTTTCCCCTAATAGGGTTTCCACATAAAAAAATCCTTGTGATATGGTGTTGTGGTTTATTTTCTTTGTGTTCTTGCATCTTTCTTTTGGTTCAATAAGTGGTTTAAAGATTAGGTTTATACAGTTAAATTTTATAGAACACTGATTCACCCCCCCTCTCAGTGTTCCTTGATTCCAACAATTGGTATCATATCTTGTATGGAGAAAGTTAATGTGCATCTTTTTCATTGATATCAAAGGGGGAGAAGAGTCATGTGAAAAACTGTGAAAATATAAGAGGGAGAAAGTTTTAAGAGAAAGTTGTGTTGATGGTACTTTTCGCATCATGTGTTGCCATCAATGCCAAAGGGGGAGATTGTTGGATGTTGCTAATATGTGGTTGTCATTGATGTCAACACTATTGGCATTAAGGATGTATATGTCGAGGATATTGAGAAAATTGTAATAAAATAAGTTGCAGGTTGTTATTGGTATAGTGAAGTTCATTATGTTGGCTAGCTCAATATTTTGATTATAAGAGTTTATGGATTAAAGGGTTTGTTGTTGAGTATATCTAGTTTATCCACGTGAATTTTTAGAGATCCGTATGAAGATTTGATCAAGTTATGAGTATCTGTGTTCTGACAATTATTATGTTGCTTCAGTTGGTGTTCCTATAAGAAGGTTATGTGATTCTAGTAAGTTGAATTGTTGTGGATGATTCTATTGTGATTCATGATGCTTGTGGATTTTTCTAGATTGTGCTCTATCTATGTTGTTGATCCACATTGATTGTTGTGCTCACAATTGGTGATTTTCTTTTGTGAGTTCATGTTTTTCTTATTCATGGCCGACAGGGTGATTGTAGCATGTTGTGGATCTTTGAGGCATAATTTTTGAAGGTGTTTCATGTTTGACAATGTTGTTTCAATGGGTCTCCACTATGTTTTGGCTAACATTGGTTGGTATGCATTAATAATTTTTTATGGATTGAGTTGACAATTTGTGCATATCTTATATTTTATTAAAGCCAACATGTAGTTGATGAAATCTCTAGTCATGGATATATATAATCAATTATTCATATCATTTTGATATGTGATGTGATAAGATGCGAAAGTTAGAAGAATTATAGGTCGATTGTGCATCGTTTCATTTGAGAAAAAAGAAGATCGGTGATTCAGATTAAAGAAGATAGAGTATGAAGAATGTGATCTATGTGCTTAACTGGAACTATACTCAGGCATTAGCAAATGCTATCTCATAGTTCATCCACTCCAGATTTTCTATCTATTTTTGTAAGATAGTGAGTCTTGTTTTTCCCCTAACAAGGCTTCCACATAAAAAAAATATTAGTGTTATGTGTGTTTCTGATGTGGTGATGGTGTATGCTTTCATGTTTATTTATCAGATCTGAAAATAAGTTAAATATGTATAATTTTTGTGACAACTGATTCACCGCCCCATTTGGTTGTATGCCCTTATGTTTTCAACACTAAATGAAATGATCTAAATGTTGTTAATTGAAAAAATGGATTGATTATTGAGTAAAAGCTATTGAAATGCATGTTGTTTGAAAACACATTATGTAATGCAAAAACACCTAGAAATGAATGCAAATTAAAATAGAAATTGATGAAACTAAAAGTGTGAACTTCAGATATTGAAGGAAGATAGAAATGAAATTTAAAATGCTATTGATGCTGGAAATTTATTGTATTGGGACTCATTCGTCATTTTGGGAAAATTAGTCCTAGTATTAGGAAACTGAACCAGAACTCGTTTCAGACATAAGGGTATCCAAAAATGCATAAAAAATTGTTTACGCCTTGAAATGGGACTCATTCACCACTGATGGTGAATGAATCCATTTTTGAATTTCTAAAGATCCAAAAAATGAAACAAGAGCTCTTAGTCTACACTTTGGCTTTCTATAGGTGTCCTCTTTCGAAACTCTGATTTTTGAACCTGAAAGTTACTTTTTGTTAATATTTTTCCTTGTATAATGAAGAGAAGACCTAAAAATCTTTGTAACTTGATTCTTAATAATTTCCAAGCTTCCAAGAGCCCTAAATCTACAAACACACAAGACAAGAAGGAGAAATGTTGAATGTTAGGGCATAAGGGTTTTCCTTGGTCAAACCCCTTTTAGGTAATTAAACCAAGATGATGAAAGAATGCAATAAAGAATGAAATTATAAGAATTTATTACCTTTCCATGATAATTGATCTTGAATTTCTATAGCAAAACATAAATAATTTTCCCTTGAATGTCTTAGGAAGCAATCTTAATGACTTGTAATGATGAAACCCTAACTTGTTTGACTTGAAAGAGAAGATGGATGATGAATGAATTATGAAATGAGTTAATGGATGTGAATTAGGGTTCAGAGGCTTGATTTTGTGGGAAATTCACCTTATTTTCCCATAAATTGGATTTGTAAGGCTAACATGAAAGAATATTAAACTTAATTTCCAAATTTTCCTGCTCAAAACTCAAATTTGACCCAAATGGGACTCATTCACCATAGGTGGCAAATTAGTCCTAGTGGGGCCCATTTAATAGCTAGATTCTTACGAGTTGAGAAAATAAGGTTTATATGATGTCTATGTTAGTAATTTCATCAAATATTGCCTTAGGATACACAATATGGGGTAATATGGACCTATTAATGATGATGTAAAGAGTAATTAGGGCTTGGGACATAGAATTCAATGTGAATGTGTGATTAAATATACTTTAGAACACTAAAATGAGGTCCACTTAGACTAGAAAGGCACAAAATCTAATGTGAATGTGCAAGACACACTACAACACTAGATTAAAGTAAATTTTAGTTTACAATCCTTCTAGATTGATGAGGTAATGTATTTAAATACATTTGATAGTGTTGAATTAGGGAGAAATGGGTTTATTAAGTCTAGAAAAGTGTGAAAGTCCTTTACAACACCTTTACCCGAAATTAATAAATGCATTTGAAAGGGTCCAAGACCTAGTGTGGATGTGAAAAATACCTCACAATACCAAATCAAGGCTTTGTTAAGTCCAATTTATCATCAATTATTCTCAAATTAGGCAAGTTTCCTTTTTTCTATTGTACAATAGGAAAACACAATGGTCTATAATCCTGCATATCAAACCTCTATAAAATTGAGTTGAAATACTTACTTTGGCCAAGCCATAGCTTTCTATTTACTCTATATCTTTTAATTTCCATCCCAAGAATGTTTCTAGTTGCAACAAGATCTTTCATTTCAAAATTAGCATCAAGTTAGATTTCAGTTCTAAAATCATACCTTTCCCTTTGCCAATAAATAACATATCATCAAAAAATAATGTAATAAATAGGAAACAATCACCATCAATTTTATAATAAACACAATGATATTATTTAGAATGCTCAAATCCCAAACTCAACACATATGTATCAAATTTTTGATATCACATCCTAGGACTTTATTTTAGGCCATACAAATATTTCTTCAATTTGCAAACCAATTTTCTCTTACCTTTTCACCACGTAGTGCTCTGGATGTGTCATATAAATATCCTCCTCCAAATCACCATGAAGGAATGTAGCTTTCACATCCATTTTCTCAAGCTATAAATCATAAGTAGTAGCGAAAGAAAGAAAAAATATAATGGATGTAATTTTTGCAACAAGAGAAAATATCTCACCATAATCAACACCCTCAACTTGAGAGTAACCCTTTGCAACCAACCTTTCTTTGTACTTCTCAATACCTCCAGTTGAACCAATATTTTTCTTGAACACCCATTTGCAACCAATAGGTTTTCATCATTCACGCAATGGTACAAGACCCCATGTATCATTCTTTTCCAAAGATGTCATTTGTTCATCCATATCAATCTTCTAGGATTTTTTATCATTCATACCTAGTTCCTCTTCTATAGATTTGGGTTCATCCATGTTAGTATTCAAAGAAAAAATTCATCTCCAATCATTAGGTGAATACCTTCTAGGTGGTTGTCTATGCCTTGTAGACCTATGAACAAGCTAAGTTGGGGGTTCGTCCTCCTCTTCTAAAGATCTAGAAATAGATGAGCTCTCCTCAACTTCTTGTCTATCCTTGCAACTCAATTCAACTTTCTCAAGTGTAGAAGGAAAGTGAATCACATCTTCCTTTTTACTTTGTTCTGGCTACAATGTAATAGAAGAAGGCTTAGTTTCTCTAAAAATAACACTTTTACTATGTATTACCTTCTCTGCAACAAGATCCTAAAGCTTGTATCCTTTCACACCATAACAGTATCCAATGAAGATACATTTCACAACCTTGTTCTCTAACTTTGCTTGCTTCTCCTTTGACACATGCACCTATGCCTCTCAACCAAAAACTATAAGATGTGTTAAGGAATCCTTGTAACCCAACCATGCCTCTATAGGTGTCTTATCAATAAGAGTTGATGTAGGAGACCTATTAATCAAGTAATAGGAAATGTCAATAGCTTCAATGTAATACATTTTTTCTAGACCAGCACTACACAACATACTCCTAGCCTTCTCCATCAGTCTCTTGTTCATTTTTTCTACTGTAAGTCAATTCTATTGTGGAGAATATGGAATTTTCTTCTATCTATGAATACTGCAATCTTTAAAAAATCTATCCAAATCATTAAAGAAAAATTCACTACCATTATTAGTCCTCAAACATTTTATTTTATTTCTAGTCTATAACTCAACCATTGCTTTAAATTTCTTAAATCGAGTGAAAACTTCATATTTACTCTTTATAAAATATACCCATGTCCCTCTACTATAATCATCAATAAATGAAACATAATATGTGTATTTACCAATTGAAGGAACATCTACAGAACTAAACACATAAAAAAAAATAAGATCCAATACATGACAAGGTTTATGAGAACTCGAGTAAAACTAAACATGGTATTCTTTTCCATAAATGCAATGCTCATATAAATTGAATTCAAGATTACAATCTGACAAACCTTCAACAACGTTTTTTAGTTTTCAAGGTCCTTAGACCCTTTTCTCCAATGTGGCCAAGTCTCTAGGATCATAACATAGTTTTCTCTATAGGTAACTTTGATTTAGAAGAAAGAGCACCCTTGGGTACCCAAAAGCCATGACCATCTTTTGAAGGTAAAACCCTCACTTATTTCCACATAGACTTGTTTTTCATAGAAGTATTATTGCACTCAACAATGAATGGATAAAGCTTATACAATGTTCCATATCTAACACCTTTAGCAATCACCATAACACCTATGACCATCTTACATACTACATCAAAAAATACTACATGCACACTTGCATCTATTAGTTTCCTCATAGATAACAAATTTTGTGCTAAACTAAGGATATGCAACACACCATTAATCCTTTTTATCCTACCATCAAGAAACCTAATTTTAACTTTACCACAACCAACAATGTCTAATGAGAATCATCAAAAAGTTACACCTTGCCTCCATCAAATTCTTCATATTCAAAAAACTAATCTCTATTAAAGGTCATATGGAAGGATGTACTTGATTCAATTAACCATGCATCATTACCTGCATGAGTTGCCAAATATACAATGAATGTGTCACCATCTTCCTTCTCAAACTCAAAATTAGAATCAAATTTCTTCCTTTTCTTCTTTTTTTCTTCTTTGCAGTCCATTCAAACATGTCCAGGCTTGCTACAGTTCTAGCAAATAACTTTGGAATTTCCAAGAGATTTAGATCTCCCTTTGGATTTTGATTTTCCATGCTTCTCATTCTTCATTCATTTTTCCTTAGGTCTTCCATGAACATTTAGGGCCTCCTTGGCAGTGATGGATACCTTCCTCCTCATCTCTTCAAAAAGTAATGAAACCGCCACATCTTTAGTCTTCAAAATAGCAAAAGTACTCCCAATAGCCATCACAAGAGAATCCCCTGAATTAGGCAAAGAACAAAGCAAGATTTGGGATTTATCTTCCTCATCCATTTTAACACCAACTAATTCCAACTAAGCCACCAGCATATTGAATACTTCTAGGTGGTTTTCAATTCTTCCACCCTCTTCCATTCTCAAGGAATATAATTTCTTCCTCAAGAAAATCTTAATGTGGAAAACATCTGAGACACTTAACTTTGTTATTCTACACTTCAAAGAAATGTTACATATAAATCCTATTGTAGAAATATTTATGACATGAAATTATGGGAATAACCTCTTTTCTAGCTGCTAAACTTAACTTCAAAACCACACAACCAAATCATTTAATGCAAAGGAATATGTAAACCAAAAATTAGGGTCGCAAAATTATGTAAATATGTAGTTTTTACCTTAGATAGCTTCACAATTATGAAAAAAACCTTAAACTATCAAGTATCATGCTTCTAGATATCTCAACATCTTCTATGACTTCCAAATTGACTTTCCTTAAATATCTTGACCCCAAATCTCTAATTGTGCAAAACCATCTCTCTTACATCTTTCACTATTTCCTAAACTAAATTAATCTATCTCTAAACATTTCTCAGCCTCTTCAACTTCTATACAAACATGACCTCAATTTTAAATCAATAAAAACACATATTGAATTGATCATGTCAATAACAACACATATTTCCAACACATTTCTGTAAGTGGTAGAATGAGGAAAACAAACTAAAAATGCTTCTACACTTCTAAATAGGACATTGCATCTAAGATTCAAGAAAATTAAGCTAATTTAAACTACAAAGCTTTAGAAATCTGTCATATTGCTCTCTAACTCTAAAGATCTCTCTAATCTACTTTGCTCTCATATTTTAGAAGCTAATTAGACTATTGAAATGACACTTAGAGAATGAGAATTGAACTATTCTATTCCTATATGATTAAATATGCAACTAAAATGATTCTACAACAAAGCTTCTAAGAAAGAAACTACTATAGACTACCATGATTAAATAAATTAAGATGCTGGATGGATGTTGAGTGAATGTTGGATGCTTGAAA
>VDFB02000003.1:334443902-334608472 GCA_007258455.2 Sequoia sempervirens
TATTGTGAATGTTACATCCCATCTTGTTATTACTGATTTAATTTTACCTTCATGAGTAAATAGGATAGTAAATGCAATCATCAGGTTGATATGCTTGCTAAAAGAATGGAATACTAGAATAGCTATTATGTGAAAGTATTGATGAATTATTAGTATAGATTTGAAGAGTAAATAAGTTTACATTTATTGCTTTCTAAATATGCTTAAGTTATGATGCATATGGATTTATTGTGAATGTATAACTACCATTGCAAGTGTGTTGAGCTAGTTGTAGGGACAAGTTCATTCCTCCAGGTAGAGGGTGTTGGTATATGGAGCCTAATCAGACTTGAACGTTAAATTTTCCCCAATTTTATCAATGTGGTTTCCCCCCAAATTATTTAATGGGGTCAAGGGGCAACACCCCTTACGGGGTCCAGGGAAAGCGCCCCTGGCACGCTCCCTATCGCGATATAGGGTAGGGTCAAGGGGCCGCACCCTCGTGGGGGCTTGGGGGTAGTGCCCTTGAAACCTCTCACAATTTTTATTAATTTATAAAGGTGTCAGGTGTTATTTTTTCTATTGGCCAACATAAAAAACCTATTTTGTAACCAACATAAGTCTTGATAAAAGGCTAAGGATTAGGGTTTCTATTGACATTGTATTGTAGCATTTACAGTAGTGTTGAGTTGCAAGGATTATTGGTTGTAATTGGTTCGATTTATTGGATAATAATATTGGACTCTCTGTTGGTGAACGTAGCCCAAGTTTGGGTGAACCACGTTAAATATTATCTCTTGCTGTTAATATTTTTATGTTTTTCATTCCTTTGTTTAATCTTTATTTGCATATAATTGATATTTTTCTGCATACAATTCCTAACAAGTGGTATCCGAACCAGGTTATGTTCAATTATCGTCTGCAGGAAAGTCTCACTTTTGAGTGGGAGTATCACAGTTAGGTGGGAGAAATGGTGGATGAGGGTAAATTGAAGGTGGATAAATTCAATGGGAAGAACTATCAGTTATGGAAAATGTAGATGGAGGATTATGTCTATCAAAAGGATTTATGGAGGTCGTTAGAAGGAATATCCAAGAAATCGGTAGCAATGAGTGATGAAGATTGGAATATTCTAGATAGAAAGGAACTAGGAGACATTCATTTATGCTTGGCATAATCGGTGGCATTCAATATTACAACAACAAAGAAAACTTAAGAGTTGATGGAAATCCTGGCGAAGTTATATGAAAAGCCTTCCACTTTGAATAAGGTATTTCTTATGAAGCGTTTATTTAATATGAAAATGGTAGAAGGTGGGTTAGTTACTGATCATTTAAATGAGTTTAATATAGTTACCGGTCAATTAACTTTCGTAAATGTGAACTTTGATGAAGAAGTTAGAGATCTTTTGATTTTGTGTTCTTTGCCTGAAAGCTCGAATAGCTTGGTCAAGGCTATTAGTAATTCTATTTTTGGTTCAAATACATTGAAATTTAATGATGTTGTTGGTGTTATTTTGAGCAAGGAAATTCATAAGAAAATCTCAGGTGGAACATCCACATCAGGAAGTGTTTAGAATGCAAAAAGTAGGGGTAGAACCAAGGAGAGAGGAAAAAATTATGGAATTCATGGGAAGTCATGAGGAAAATCAAAGGACAAAAGGTCCAAATCTAGAGACAATAGGAATTGTTGGTACTATGGTAAACCAGGTCATTTAAAGAAAGATTTTTGGTCTCGAAAAAATAAAGGAGACAAAAAGGAAGTAAAGAGGCAAATGTGGTAAGTAACAAATCTGATGAGGATTCTTTGATTCTTTTTCTTGATAATGCTGATGACTCTTGGGTGTTAGATTTAGGGGCTTCATTTCATGTTATGCCCCATAGAATTTATTCTCTTGATTATGTCCAAGGGGATTTTGGGATGGTTTATTTGGGAGATAATAAACCCTGTTAGATTGTTGGAAAGGGAAGAATCAAGATTAAGTTGCAGAATGGGAATCATTGGCTACTACATGAGGTAACACATGTCCCAAAGTTAAAAAGAAATTTAATTTCAGCTGGGCAACTAGATGATGAAGGCTATGTTGTTACATTTAGTGATAAAAATTGGCAGGTTACACAAGGTTCCTTAGTGGTAGAAAAATGTGTGAAAGTAGGTTATGAGAGCCATTTATGTCTCATTCTATGCCATGTTTTAGCCTATTTCATATGCCTTCATGCCCATTCCCACATTCCATTTCGATTCCATATTATATCATTTTACCATTTTATATTGCATATGATTTAATATATATAAGTAATATTTAATATAGTTTTTAGATAAAATATGTGAATAATAAATAGTAGATTGTTTTTACTAACATTCGATTCCATTATGCTAAATGCAATGTGTTGATTGAAGAAGAAAAAGAATGTAATGCAAATAAAACAATATACCATGGCATGTGTATTTTATTATTTTCTCATAAAATACTTTGGTTATTTAGTTATAACAAAATAATGTTTAATTTTATGGAGGAAAATGTCTTCACGTTAAAAATAATATTCTATTGTAACCATGAGCTATTTATGCTCCTACATTTTAGGGTGAGCTATTTAAGCTCCTATTTAAGATCCTACATTTTAGGGTGAGTTATTTAAGTTCATAAATTTTGAGGTGGGTTGTTTTCCAACAAATGAAACAACTAAATGTGAGCCATAGAATAATAGAGATGTGGCATGAAAATAGGAAATGGCTTGCACATATTTATTGTATAAATATGAGCTACGTGTGAGGAAAGAGGAGGAATGTATGAAATCATATTGTTCAAAAATTCAATCTCATTATTCTGAGTTAAGTCTGTGGATTCTTTGATTATTTTCTTCAATCAGCTAATTGGGAGGAAGGGCACCCCCTCTACAACTGTTGAATGAATGTAAATATTTTATTTTATTTCTGCAAAGTGTGTTTCATTATTTCTGTATTAAATGAATTGATTTAACTTGAGATTATGTAATATATTTTTGTTTATATTTTTAATAATTTTAATTAATTCTCATGTGCTTCACATTTAATTATGAATTCGGTAATTTGTGTTGAATTTCTATTTCATAGTTTGCTCTAATTTCTGCATAGTTCTTGTTGCCAGTTTTATTTCAATTTGTTGTAGGTTTATTTTCTAGTTGCACTTCATCCCCACTCATATCATGAATCTTATCCCTTATACAAATTTCCACGATACCTTTCACAATTTTATGCCCTCGGATTGACACGTATAGGCCAAACTGAAATTCATTATTAAACATTGAATCCATTTTACTCTTTTCCCCAATTTTTGGCCTATTATTTTGCTGTCATTTTCAGGGAAAGGTGTCAAAGGCCGATTAGTTTAGTGAGATGAGTTAGGAACAATGTGTTAGGATGAAAGCTTCCACACCTATCAGCCGTGCTCAAGTGATTACTCCTAATTTTCATTGCTTAAATCATATAGATGCATGGTTTGCATTTGTAGGTAGATCTTAGAAGGTAAAATCATTTACATATACACACCCATTGTTTTGAGTCAATTGATAGAAAGAAGTAAATTTGAAGAAGCAACATAAAAATAATAAAAATGTTGCATTTTCAAGGTAGTTCAAACACATCACTTTTAAATTTAAAAACAAAAGAAGAAACTAGTGGGGGAATTGCATTGAAACAAGGTGATTTTTTTATAGTCCCTCTACCTAATGGATGCAACTTAGATAATCTTGATCTTCCAATACCATTATCACAAACATCTACAGGTATTATTCCTATAACCAAACAAGAACAAATAATTGATGAATTTTTAGGACAATGGAGTTTTGAAAATGATGATTTGACCATTTGTTGTTTTGATTGTTGCAAGGAAGAAGCTGAGTGCATGTGTCAAACTATTCAAGAGGACGTGATGAAGGAGATAGATGTTATAAGTGATCCTCGACACAACAACAGTGGAAGTGATAATTTCTTCTTCGTAACTTGAGGACAACTACACATGTCAAATCAAGGAGATCAAGGTATTCTTAATGGTTTTAAAACATCTTATAATTCTATTGGATTTGAAAGGAAATATGTTTCTTCAAACGCTTCTCCTAATATTTATGGTGAATGGAAACAATGTCCATCTTACCAAAATGTCATAATGAATGCTCACAACAACAACCATACCCATCCCATATAGTACCATCTCCACCATATCTGTCTTATATATTACCATCTTCACCATCTACTCTATATCCACATCAAATTTTACTGTTTTCATTATCTCATTCATATCACCCACCATCCACTTTAACATATCCACCAAGGGAAACTACAATGCCTAATAAAACATTACATAATAAGGTGGTTCAAATTGCATATAATAATGAGATTTTAATGATTCCTTTAAATTTTGTTAATATGCTTGAAATTGGTGGATCTCAACTCAAAACAACTAATGGATGTGATTTTGGTATAAATAAGTTTGAAGAACAATATGATCAATTAAAAGATAATTCATTTATTTCTTCTTATCTACTTAACAAATCACACCGTTTAGAAGACATTCAAACACATAAAGAAATGTCTCAATATGAGTCTTATTTTACTATTGAACCCATAAATGTGTGTGTTGAAATTAATCATGCAATGGGTATGTGCAGGATCATCGTGGAAAAAATAGGCCCTTAAGTGGCAAAAAATTCAGAAAAATCAGAGTTAGGAAACTTGACATAAAAATTTGAATAAGTTATCTATATTATTTCAAAAATATGTAAGAATGCAATCTATATCAAATTGAATGTGGTTTCTAAAATACTAAGTTTGTTTTAAAAAAAAAAATCTATTTGGTGAAAATTTGAAATTTCAATGCAGTAGTACTTAGATTTTAGGGAAAAAAAAAGTAGGTGTCTGTCTGACCACCCTAACCACAATAAAATGATAATATTTTTTTATAAAATTTTAGATGTAAGTAGAGGACTCATGTCCCGATGTGATGCATATTTTTTTGTAGTTTTTTTCCAAGTAAATAATTCATTATGAATTTTTTATTACAATTTTTTAAAAATATAAAAACTCGTATGTCTAACCACCTTAACTTGGTCAAAACTTTATGAAATTCAAATTTTCTTTTTTTAATCCTATAGTATACAAAGAATAGAATGTGACACATTTTTTGGATTCAAAAAATGTTATACCATTTGAAAGCTATAGATTTTTTTCAATCCGCATATCAATCGAGACTTTAGTCGTAATTCAAATAGAAAATGAATAATAATTATTTATTAAATTCAAAGTAAAGCATAATTTATATTGGTGGAAACCTAAGAATCTCCTTTAAAAACCCTTTTCATTTCATCAATTTTGGGTAAAAAAATTCATCAGCCACATACCCTACACATACCCATCATATCGCCACTTTTTGGTCCATCATGATACTGCACATACCCCAATAATAAAAGGTGAACTATATGCCTTAATGATTCAAGAGTTGTATGAGATACACAATAAACTCCTACAAGATCTATCATTTATAAATATTTTTATACTTAAACATCTAGATCTTTGGAGACCTATGGTCAAAATATGTATCCCACACACACTTATTGATTTAGGACCACCAATAATTAATTAATTAAGCACAAATAGATGGGTTTGAATGCATTAATGACCATACTGAACATGCTACAAAAGATGATTTTCATTGAATAAGGTATTATTATATGTCACCATCTTTCTTGATCCATTAGATTATCCTAATACCCTCATAATTTTATAGTATGAAATTAAGTTGGGGGGGAATCCATTGAATTTTTGAAAATATTTGGGTGATTGCTAATAAAGCCTTTCATGATTGTTTCTTTGGTCCTTCTAATAAAACCACATATGTGATCTTTGGACCAAGTCAAGGTATATATTCTTGTGTTAATGGGATTAGATTCTACACAAGCATTCGTTTTAATAGAATTTATCCATCCATTTTTTTCAAGTATTTATTTAACTCTACCCTCCATTTTCTAATGATAAATCAATTATAATAGTGGAGTTATTAAAATGGATGATATTGAATTACAATACTTGATATGCTTGGTCTTGAGAGTATGGTCGCAGGTTTCTTATTTTGGTTATCCAACACTTTTGCACCAGTTGATGATGCTTCTCTACATGAGCATCCAAAAACATATTTTGTGGCCTTGTTAGTGGTATGGGGAACCTCAAGTTTCTTTTGTGTTCCTCTCTTAGAGATCACAAGAGGATTCTTTGGGCAAAGTGTTCAACATTCATCAACAAAACTTCTCTTGATGCTAGAACCTTGTGGAAGACAATATGCAACTTGGTCTATGAGATCCATGAATCTTGTGGTGCTATGTTCTTGAGATACACATTTAGAGACAACTTGAAGATATAATCAAGAAGCTTGAATGAATTCTAATGCAAATCCTCACACTCTAAGATGAGTATTCACCTACCTAAAGTTGTGTGGCTACATTTGACAAGATGAGAGACTCCAATTGGTCTTTCACTATGCAACCTTATCTTTGGTAAGGAAGTTTCATTATTTGCACTCTAGCTTTTTATACAACTTTGGGAATAGTTATGGATATCTCTCATACTTAAGAAGAAAGGATAGCTTAGCTTCATGATTTGTCTCAAATTGGTCATCATAAGGTAGCATGTCTTTCAAAGATTGCAGTTGTTGTGGGTAATTATTTCAACCAAGTGAGTGGGCATGGATTCCAAAGTTCTCCAATCACCTTCCAAATATGGTGCGATGAGCTAAATGAGATCAAGATTGTTTGTAGCAGTGGTTCTATGTTCCATATTGTGCTAAGGTTATTATTGGTCATCCTTTCAAGCATTGCAAGCAATTCACAATTACTATTATTGAAGGGATTTAGAAGGAACTCTAGGATTTGGATGGTATCATTTTGTCATCCATATGAGAGTTTCATTTTATTTGGCCATTATATGTAGCTTATCAAGAAGATAAAAAAATGAAAAAAGCAATAAATTCTAACAATGAAAACCTTCGGGCATTGTTAGACAACTATAATTTGAAAACCAGTTTCTGGCGGATTGTAGTTGAATAAAATTCTTAGTGGTGAAAATTGTTTTCATAGCACCACTAAGCGGTAAGTGATTGAAAACTGGATTGCCAGCGGTCACTTGTCATTATCAAAATTGAAAAAAAAAAAGAAAAAAAATGACAAAAGAAAAAAATGCAATAATTGGTGTTCTTTCTCTTGGCTAATCATTTTTCCAGGTACACTCAGATGCTTCTATAGTTTTTTTTATCTATCTCGGTGCCTCTAGCACCTCTTGTCACTCCCTTGTGTGGCTATGTTCCATTTTGTTGTGATCAACATTCCTTGATCACTTCCAGCACATGCTACACATTCAGTTGAGGTGTTATCCAATAAAAGAAGAGATTCAAATACCAACAGTATGTTCTATCATGCTTCAGTCAAGTGGTGATCTTCCAAGTGTTGCAGTTTTTCAGTTCCTTCCTTGTTGGACATTCACAATTGTTGAGTTCTTTTGGCTACCAGATCTTGGCATGCAAGTTAGTAAAACAATCAATTTTATTTTTCATTATTTTATCTCTTAATTTTATTAATATTCCTTATTATATTAATCATATAAGCAACATTCCACCTATCCTCTTCTTGTTGCCCTAGCACGGTCAACCCTTTAAGTTGGGGGGAGGTATACCATCCTTATCTATCTTTTCACCCATCATTATCCTTACATAACCCATCATAGTATCCATATTGTCTCTCATAATCATTCAAATTGTCTCTCATATTCACCTATTTCACATAGCTCATGTATATGGAATTATAGCATTTCAAGAAAATAATGCTATAGAAAAAATGCCAATGAAAAATGAAAAGGAAAAATGGTGAAAAAAAAATTAAAAGAGGATGAATATTGAAAAAAAATGAAAATAATATTGGCAAACAAAAGAAAATCCATGGAGCTTGCTATGAAGAGGAGTGCTAGAAAGAAGTTGTGATGATGAATGAGCTATAATAGTCAAGGGTGAAGAAGGTACAATCAATTCAAAGTTATGATCATAGTCCAAATCACAACCTCTCAATAGTAAAGATTGCACGAGGACGTGCAATATGTTAAGTTGGGCAGAATTATGAGAGCCATTTATGTCTCATTTTATGCCATGTTTTAGCCTATTTCATATGCCTTCATACCCATTCCCACATTCCATTTCCATTCCATATTATATCATTTTACCATTTTATGTTTCATATGATTTAATATATATAAGTAATATTTAATTTAGCTTTTAGATAAAATATGTGAATAATAAATAGTAGATTGTATTTACTAACATTTGCTTCCATTATGCTAAATGCAACGTGTTGATTGTTCAAGAAGAAGAAGAATGCAATGCAAATAAAACAATATATCATGCCATGCGTATTTTATTATTTGCTCATAAAATACTTTGGTTATTTAGTTATAACCAAATAATGTTTAATTTTATGGAGGAAAATGTCCTCATGTTAAAAATAATATTCTATTTTAACCATGAGCTATTTATGCTCCTACATTTTAGGGTGAGCTATTTGAACTCCCATATTTTAGGGTGACCTATTTAAGTTCGTACATTTTGAGGTGGGTTGTTTTCCAACAAATGAAACAACTAAATGTTTGTATTCAACAAATAAAACAACTAAATGTGAGCCATGAAATAGTAGAGATGTGGCATGAAAATAGGAAACGGCTTGCACATATTTATTGTATAAATATGAGCTATGTGAGTGGAAAGGGGAGGAATGTATGAAATCATATTCTTCAAAAAATTCAGTATTATTATTCTAAGTTAAGTCTGGGGATTCTCTGATTATTTTCTTCAATTGACTGATTGGGAGGAAGGGCGCCCCCTCTGCAGCTATCGAGTGAAAGTAAATATTTTATTTTATTTCTGCAAAGTGTGTTTCATTACTTCCATATTATTTGAATTGATTTAACTTGAGATTTTGTAATATCTATTTGTTTATATTTGTAATAATTTTAATTGATTCTCATGTGCTTCACATTTAATTATGAATTTGGTAATTTGTGTTGAATTTATGTTTCATAGTTTGCTCTAATTTCTCCACAGTTTTTGTCACTAGTTTTATTTCAATTTGTTGTAGGTTTATTTTCTAGTTGCAGTTCATCCCCGCTCATCGCACGACTCTCAACCCTTATGAATATTTCCATGATACCTTTGACAAGTTTACACCCCTGGATTGACACATATAGACCAAACTGAAATTCATTATTAAACATTGAATCCATTTTACTCTTTTCCCAAGTTTTGGCCTATCAATTGTATTGTCTTGTTTATCAATGTCTTGTCCACTAAGAGAGGTAAGAGGAGAGAAACAACTATGATTCGCAAAACTCTCATGAATTGATTCTTCTACCAAAATATGTCTGTCACCAATAGGAGAGATATTAGGTGAGGAACAAATATGATTGTTAGGAATGTCCAAGGTTGTAGTCTCTTTCACAAAAAACACTCTCAGAGGGAGGGAATAAGAAATGTTTCTTAACATGTCTAGATATGTAAGGTACTAGCATTGTTTGAATAAAAATGAAAAGCACATGTAACCATTTCATGCAATGTTTCAACAATATGAACAATGAATATGCAAAGGTACAAAACATTCTATCAAATATATGCGAGATTTGAAGAATGCAAACAATGTACATGCAAGAATGAAAAGCACTTTGATCAAACTTATGAAAAGTTTTATGAATAGAAATATTATATATGAAAAAGTGAAAAGTACTTTTATTAATGTTATGCAAAATTTTAGAAATGTAAACATTTTCAGATCTAAGGATGTGTGTTATTGAAATGATTTCAAAAATAACTACCCCAAATTGATGTTTTTGACGTATATGCATAAAACAAATGTTCCAGAGACTATCCATACTTATAGTATATGGTACTAAGAGGCTAAGGAGGCATAGAAATGAGGTTTCTAATGTTGTAATAGTCAGTTGAAAATTTGAATAGGGACTGATTTTCCTAGCATGGCAAATGAGTCCCAATATTGGCTTTTTGCAAAAAAAGTTGAAAATTTGAATTTTTTTTTATATGTTTTGATGTTTTATGATGCAGATCTAAGTTATGGATGCAAATTTTTTTAAATTTTAAAGGAAATTGTAGCAAAAGTGCAAGCTAAATGACCTTTTCACTAATGCAAAAATTTGAAACCCTAGATGCAAATTAACCAATGCAATTCTAATGCAAATTCAATGCAAGCTAGGATTAGGATGAAAATGGACTCCAAAAAAGAAAATAAAATGTTTGAAAAGTAGGTTCACCAAAATGAACCATAGATTTTAAGAGGTCCGAAATGTTATGACTCTCTTTTGCTCAATTATGGTCTTTATTCCTAAGGATACTTTTGAGTATCTTAGAGGAAAGCTAGGGGTGATTACCCCTCCTAATTAGAATTAAGATGCATTGACTTGCATCAGTCTATGCATTTCATAGTCATATCTTATGATCCAGATTGATGTTGTGGTGGTTGCTACTCAGGGGAAGTAGTCAAATGTTTAGAAATGTGGTTTAGAGCTTGTATGGAGAAAGATAATGTGTATCTTTGTCATTGATGTCAAAGGGGGAGAATAGTCATGTGAAAAACTATGAAAATCTAAGCGGGAGAAAATGTTAAGAGAAAGTTATGTTGATGGTGTTTTTCACATCATGTGTTGCCATCAATACCGAAAGGGGAGATTGTTGGATGTTGATATGTGGTTGTCATTGATGTCAACACTATTGGCATTAAGGTTGTATATGTCAAGGATATTGAGAAAAATGTAATAAAATAAGTTGTAGGTTGTTACTGGTATAGTGAAGTTCAGTATGTTGGCTAGCTCAATATGTTGATGATAAGAGGTTGTGGATTAAAGGGTTTGTTGTCGAGTATATCTAGTTTATCCACATGAATTTTTTAGAGATCTGCATGAATATTTGATCAAGTTATGAGTATCTATGTTCTAACAGTTGTTTTGTTGCTTCAATTGGTGTTCCTATAAGAAGGTGATGTGATTCTAGTAAGTTGAATTGTTTTAGATGCTTCTGTGGTGAATCATGATGCTTGTGGATGTTTCTAGATCATTCTCTATCTATGTTGTTTATTTGCCTTGATCATTGTGCTTGTGATTGGTGATTTTTTTTGTGAGTTCATGTTTTTCTTGTTCATGGAAGACAGGGTGATTAGAGCATGTTGTGGATCTTCGAGGCATAATTTTTGAAGGTGTTTCATGTTCAAGGATGTTTTTTGGGTCTTCACTATGTTGTGGTGAACACTGTTTGGTTCGCATTGTAAATTGTTTATGGATTGGGCCAATAGTTTGTACACATTTTATATTTTATTAAGGCCAACATATAGATGATGTTATCTCTTGTGGATATATATAATTAATTTTTCATATATTTTTGGTGTGTGATGTGATAAGATGCAAAAGTTAGAAGGATTATAGGTCGATTATGCATAGTTTCAATTAAGCAAAAAGAGGATTGGTGATTCAGATTAAAGTAGATAGAGTTTCAAGCATAGAATTAGATATAGTATGAAGAATGTGATCTATGTGCTTAACCAGAACTATATTCAGCCATTAGTAGATGCTATATCATAATTCATCCATTCCATATTGTCTATCTGTTTCTGTAAGACAATGAGTCTTCTTTTGGGTAGTAATCCTTTTTGTATTTGAGTAGTGAGCTCTAGGCAGTGTGCCTAAATGCATGTGCATTCCCCATTTGTAACACTTATTTTTATTTCACTCATATTGTGGATTAACCTCCACCATGGTTTTTCCCCTAATAGGGTTTCCACATAAAAAAATCCTTGTGATATGGTGTTGTGGTTTATTTTCTTTGTGTTCTTGCATCTTTCTTTTGGTTCAATAAGTGGTTTAAAGATTAGGTTTATACAGTTAAATTTTATAGAACACTGATTCACCCCCCCTCTCAGTGTTCCTTGATTCCAACAATTGGTATCATATCTTGTATGGAGAAAGTTAATGTGCATCTTTTTCATTGATATCAAAGGGGGAGAAGAGTCATGTGAAAAACTGTGAAAATATAAGAGGGAGAAAGTTTTAAGAGAAAGTTGTGTTGATGGTACTTTTCGCATCATGTGTTGCCATCAATGCCAAAGGGGGAGATTGTTGGATGTTGCTAATATGTGGTTGTCATTGATGTCAACACTATTGGCATTAAGGATGTATATGTCGAGGATATTGAGAAAATTGTAATAAAATAAGTTGCAGGTTGTTATTGGTATAGTGAAGTTCATTATGTTGGCTAGCTCAATATTTTGATTATAAGAGTTTATGGATTAAAGGGTTTGTTGTTGAGTATATCTAGTTTATCCACGTGAATTTTTAGAGATCCGTATGAAGATTTGATCAAGTTATGAGTATCTGTGTTCTGACAATTATTATGTTGCTTCAGTTGGTGTTCCTATAAGAAGGTTATGTGATTCTAGTAAGTTGAATTGTTGTGGATGATTCTATTGTGATTCATGATGCTTGTGGATTTTTCTAGATTGTGCTCTATCTATGTTGTTGATCCACATTGATTGTTGTGCTCACAATTGGTGATTTTCTTTTGTGAGTTCATGTTTTTCTTATTCATGGCCGACAGGGTGATTGTAGCATGTTGTGGATCTTTGAGGCATAATTTTTGAAGGTGTTTCATGTTTGACAATGTTGTTTCAATGGGTCTCCACTATGTTTTGGCTAACATTGGTTGGTATGCATTAATAATTTTTTATGGATTGAGTTGACAATTTGTGCATATCTTATATTTTATTAAAGCCAACATGTAGTTGATGAAATCTCTAGTCATGGATATATATAATCAATTATTCATATCATTTTGATATGTGATGTGATAAGATGCGAAAGTTAGAAGAATTATAGGTCGATTGTGCATCGTTTCATTTGAGAAAAAAGAAGATCGGTGATTCAGATTAAAGAAGATAGAGTATGAAGAATGTGATCTATGTGCTTAACTGGAACTATACTCAGGCATTAGCAAATGCTATCTCATAGTTCATCCACTCCAGATTTTCTATCTATTTTTGTAAGATAGTGAGTCTTGTTTTTCCCCTAACAAGGCTTCCACATAAAAAAAATATTAGTGTTATGTGTGTTTCTGATGTGGTGATGGTGTATGCTTTCATGTTTATTTATCAGATCTGAAAATAAGTTAAATATGTATAATTTTTGTGACAACTGATTCACCGCCCCATTTGGTTGTATGCCCTTATGTTTTCAACACTAAATGAAATGATCTAAATGTTGTTAATTGAAAAAATGGATTGATTATTGAGTAAAAGCTATTGAAATGCATGTTGTTTGAAAACACATTATGTAATGCAAAAACACCTAGAAATGAATGCAAATTAAAATAGAAATTGATGAAACTAAAAGTGTGAACTTCAGATATTGAAGGAAGATAGAAATGAAATTTAAAATGCTATTGATGCTGGAAATTTATTGTATTGGGACTCATTCGTCATTTTGGGAAAATTAGTCCTAGTATTAGGAAACTGAACCAGAACTCGTTTCAGACATAAGGGTATCCAAAAATGCATAAAAAATTGTTTACGCCTTGAAATGGGACTCATTCACCACTGATGGTGAATGAATCCATTTTTGAATTTCTAAAGATCCAAAAAATGAAACAAGAGCTCTTAGTCTACACTTTGGCTTTCTATAGGTGTCCTCTTTCGAAACTCTGATTTTTGAACCTGAAAGTTACTTTTTGTTAATATTTTTCCTTGTATAATGAAGAGAAGACCTAAAAATCTTTGTAACTTGATTCTTAATAATTTCCAAGCTTCCAAGAGCCCTAAATCTACAAACACACAAGACAAGAAGGAGAAATGTTGAATGTTAGGGCATAAGGGTTTTCCTTGGTCAAACCCCTTTTAGGTAATTAAACCAAGATGATGAAAGAATGCAATAAAGAATGAAATTATAAGAATTTATTACCTTTCCATGATAATTGATCTTGAATTTCTATAGCAAAACATAAATAATTTTCCCTTGAATGTCTTAGGAAGCAATCTTAATGACTTGTAATGATGAAACCCTAACTTGTTTGACTTGAAAGAGAAGATGGATGATGAATGAATTATGAAATGAGTTAATGGATGTGAATTAGGGTTCAGAGGCTTGATTTTGTGGGAAATTCACCTTATTTTCCCATAAATTGGATTTGTAAGGCTAACATGAAAGAATATTAAACTTAATTTCCAAATTTTCCTGCTCAAAACTCAAATTTGACCCAAATGGGACTCATTCACCATAGGTGGCAAATTAGTCCTAGTGGGGCCCATTTAATAGCTAGATTCTTACGAGTTGAGAAAATAAGGTTTATATGATGTCTATGTTAGTAATTTCATCAAATATTGCCTTAGGATACACAATATGGGGTAATATGGACCTATTAATGATGATGTAAAGAGTAATTAGGGCTTGGGACATAGAATTCAATGTGAATGTGTGATTAAATATACTTTAGAACACTAAAATGAGGTCCACTTAGACTAGAAAGGCACAAAATCTAATGTGAATGTGCAAGACACACTACAACACTAGATTAAAGTAAATTTTAGTTTACAATCCTTCTAGATTGATGAGGTAATGTATTTAAATACATTTGATAGTGTTGAATTAGGGAGAAATGGGTTTATTAAGTCTAGAAAAGTGTGAAAGTCCTTTACAACACCTTTACCCGAAATTAATAAATGCATTTGAAAGGGTCCAAGACCTAGTGTGGATGTGAAAAATACCTCACAATACCAAATCAAGGCTTTGTTAAGTCCAATTTATCATCAATTATTCTCAAATTAGGCAAGTTTCCTTTTTTCTATTGTACAATAGGAAAACACAATGGTCTATAATCCTGCATATCAAACCTCTATAAAATTGAGTTGAAATACTTACTTTGGCCAAGCCATAGCTTTCTATTTACTCTATATCTTTTAATTTCCATCCCAAGAATGTTTCTAGTTGCAACAAGATCTTTCATTTCAAAATTAGCATCAAGTTAGATTTCAGTTCTAAAATCATACCTTTCCCTTTGCCAATAAATAACATATCATCAAAAAATAATGTAATAAATAGGAAACAATCACCATCAATTTTATAATAAACACAATGATATTATTTAGAATGCTCAAATCCCAAACTCAACACATATGTATCAAATTTTTGATATCACATCCTAGGACTTTATTTTAGGCCATACAAATATTTCTTCAATTTGCAAACCAATTTTCTCTTACCTTTTCACCACGTAGTGCTCTGGATGTGTCATATAAATATCCTCCTCCAAATCACCATGAAGGAATGTAGCTTTCACATCCATTTTCTCAAGCTATAAATCATAAGTAGTAGCGAAAGAAAGAAAAAATATAATGGATGTAATTTTTGCAACAAGAGAAAATATCTCACCATAATCAACACCCTCAACTTGAGAGTAACCCTTTGCAACCAACCTTTCTTTGTACTTCTCAATACCTCCAGTTGAACCAATATTTTTCTTGAACACCCATTTGCAACCAATAGGTTTTCATCATTCACGCAATGGTACAAGACCCCATGTATCATTCTTTTCCAAAGATGTCATTTGTTCATCCATATCAATCTTCTAGGATTTTTTATCATTCATACCTAGTTCCTCTTCTATAGATTTGGGTTCATCCATGTTAGTATTCAAAGAAAAAATTCATCTCCAATCATTAGGTGAATACCTTCTAGGTGGTTGTCTATGCCTTGTAGACCTATGAACAAGCTAAGTTGGGGGTTCGTCCTCCTCTTCTAAAGATCTAGAAATAGATGAGCTCTCCTCAACTTCTTGTCTATCCTTGCAACTCAATTCAACTTTCTCAAGTGTAGAAGGAAAGTGAATCACATCTTCCTTTTTACTTTGTTCTGGCTACAATGTAATAGAAGAAGGCTTAGTTTCTCTAAAAATAACACTTTTACTATGTATTACCTTCTCTGCAACAAGATCCTAAAGCTTGTATCCTTTCACACCATAACAGTATCCAATGAAGATACATTTCACAACCTTGTTCTCTAACTTTGCTTGCTTCTCCTTTGACACATGCACCTATGCCTCTCAACCAAAAACTATAAGATGTGTTAAGGAATCCTTGTAACCCAACCATGCCTCTATAGGTGTCTTATCAATAAGAGTTGATGTAGGAGACCTATTAATCAAGTAATAGGAAATGTCAATAGCTTCAATGTAATACATTTTTTCTAGACCAGCACTACACAACATACTCCTAGCCTTCTCCATCAGTCTCTTGTTCATTTTTTCTACTGTAAGTCAATTCTATTGTGGAGAATATGGAATTTTCTTCTATCTATGAATACTGCAATCTTTAAAAAATCTATCCAAATCATTAAAGAAAAATTCACTACCATTATTAGTCCTCAAACATTTTATTTTATTTCTAGTCTATAACTCAACCATTGCTTTAAATTTCTTAAATCGAGTGAAAACTTCATATTTACTCTTTATAAAATATACCCATGTCCCTCTACTATAATCATCAATAAATGAAACATAATATGTGTATTTACCAATTGAAGGAACATCTACAGAACTAAACACATAAAAAAAAATAAGATCCAATACATGACAAGGTTTATGAGAACTCGAGTAAAACTAAACATGGTATTCTTTTCCATAAATGCAATGCTCATATAAATTGAATTCAAGATTACAATCTGACAAACCTTCAACAACGTTTTTTAGTTTTCAAGGTCCTTAGACCCTTTTCTCCAATGTGGCCAAGTCTCTAGGATCATAACATAGTTTTCTCTATAGGTAACTTTGATTTAGAAGAAAGAGCACCCTTGGGTACCCAAAAGCCATGACCATCTTTTGAAGGTAAAACCCTCACTTATTTCCACATAGACTTGTTTTTCATAGAAGTATTATTGCACTCAACAATGAATGGATAAAGCTTATACAATGTTCCATATCTAACACCTTTAGCAATCACCATAACACCTATGACCATCTTACATACTACATCAAAAAATACTACATGCACACTTGCATCTATTAGTTTCCTCATAGATAACAAATTTTGTGCTAAACTAAGGATATGCAACACACCATTAATCCTTTTTATCCTACCATCAAGAAACCTAATTTTAACTTTACCACAACCAACAATGTCTAATGAGAATCATCAAAAAGTTACACCTTGCCTCCATCAAATTCTTCATATTCAAAAAACTAATCTCTATTAAAGGTCATATGGAAGGATGTACTTGATTCAATTAACCATGCATCATTACCTGCATGAGTTGCCAAATATACAATGAATGTGTCACCATCTTCCTTCTCAAACTCAAAATTAGAATCAAATTTCTTCCTTTTCTTCTTTTTTTCTTCTTTGCAGTCCATTCAAACATGTCCAGGCTTGCTACAGTTCTAGCAAATAACTTTGGAATTTCCAAGAGATTTAGATCTCCCTTTGGATTTTGATTTTCCATGCTTCTCATTCTTCATTCATTTTTCCTTAGGTCTTCCATGAACATTTAGGGCCTCCTTGGCAGTGATGGATACCTTCCTCCTCATCTCTTCAAAAAGTAATGAAACCGCCACATCTTTAGTCTTCAAAATAGCAAAAGTACTCCCAATAGCCATCACAAGAGAATCCCCTGAATTAGGCAAAGAACAAAGCAAGATTTGGGATTTATCTTCCTCATCCATTTTAACACCAACTAATTCCAACTAAGCCACCAGCATATTGAATACTTCTAGGTGGTTTTCAATTCTTCCACCCTCTTCCATTCTCAAGGAATATAATTTCTTCCTCAAGAAAATCTTAATGTGGAAAACATCTGAGACACTTAACTTTGTTATTCTACACTTCAAAGAAATGTTACATATAAATCCTATTGTAGAAATATTTATGACATGAAATTATGGGAATAACCTCTTTTCTAGCTGCTAAACTTAACTTCAAAACCACACAACCAAATCATTTAATGCAAAGGAATATGTAAACCAAAAATTAGGGTCGCAAAATTATGTAAATATGTAGTTTTTACCTTAGATAGCTTCACAATTATGAAAAAAACCTTAAACTATCAAGTATCATGCTTCTAGATATCTCAACATCTTCTATGACTTCCAAATTGACTTTCCTTAAATATCTTGACCCCAAATCTCTAATTGTGCAAAACCATCTCTCTTACATCTTTCACTATTTCCTAAACTAAATTAATCTATCTCTAAACATTTCTCAGCCTCTTCAACTTCTATACAAACATGACCTCAATTTTAAATCAATAAAAACACATATTGAATTGATCATGTCAATAACAACACATATTTCCAACACATTTCTGTAAGTGGTAGAATGAGGAAAACAAACTAAAAATGCTTCTACACTTCTAAATAGGACATTGCATCTAAGATTCAAGAAAATTAAGCTAATTTAAACTACAAAGCTTTAGAAATCTGTCATATTGCTCTCTAACTCTAAAGATCTCTCTAATCTACTTTGCTCTCATATTTTAGAAGCTAATTAGACTATTGAAATGACACTTAGAGAATGAGAATTGAACTATTCTATTCCTATATGATTAAATATGCAACTAAAATGATTCTACAACAAAGCTTCTAAGAAAGAAACTACTATAGACTACCATGATTAAATAAATTAAGATGCTGGATGGATGTTGAGTGAATGTTGGATGCTTGAAAAACTTGCAGAGTAAGATTGCATAAGTTGGGATCCATTTCCTATAGCCAAAGAGCTGTATTTATAGCTTTCACGGTAGCACATTTGCACAGGGATACGGGATAAGAGGTTGGGATTCAATCTGGAGAATTGAAGGGTGTGGGATGAGAAGATGGAGCTAATCATGGAGGATTGTTCCTCCCCATGAAAACACCAGGCAAGATGTGAGGGAAGATTGGAGGAAGAAGATTGAGAGGACTTCCTGTAGGTTTTTCCTCGAAGCTCTTCTTGTGAATGAGAGTTGCATTAATTAGATTTTAAAAAAATCTAATTTTATTGGTGAGTGAATAGTGTAAATGATTTTTGCATTTATTTAAATAATTTTAATTTATTTAAATTTAGCAAAAAGAGGATTGAATAATTTAATAAATCAAACTATAGGGTTTGTTTATTAAATTAAAACAAAAGGAAAATGATAATTAAATAAAAGATTTTAGAATATCTTTATTTAATTAAGAAGAAATGTGATGAGGTAATTAAATAACACAAATTATTTAAGTTGTGTATTTAATTTATGATAGAGTTAATGGATAAAGTATAGAAGAAATAATAATGATAATAATTAAATAAAACAAAGTTTGTAATTTTGTTTATTTAATTAAGAGAGAAATAATATGAGGAAAATGATAATAATTAAATAAAACAAAGTTTTTAATTTTGTTTATTTAATTAGGAAAGAAAATAAAAGAGTTAATAATGAACTTAATATAAATAAATATTTCTATTTATTTACTAAGTAGATGAATTTAAGATTAATTAATCAAATAAATTGTATTCAATTAATTAGATTCTCTAGACCATTTTTAGATGTCTACATTTTGCCCCTCTTTGAAGTGATGTGTTTACGCATTGCTTTAAAGAATAATTTTGCCTCAGCTGCCAGTATTGATGAAAAGTTTAAAATATGCCCCTGATTTGCCCCATATGTTGAATTTTGCAATGATAGTGATATATACCCCCACGGGAGATAAATTGATGAATTTTGGATTTTTTTATGATTTTTCAAAAAAATTGAATTTTTATGATGATTTGATGATGAATTGGTGAGGAAGCAATTTATCTCCCGACAAATTGTCCAAAAATGCCCCTGTGATAGATAAGAATTAATTCCTCAGAAGGAAAAATAAATAAATCCCATAAAAATCCCCCAAAAATAACCTATAAATGCTCAAAAGGTCATTTTCAAAAGTCATTTGTGCATTTGAATTTGACAATCTTGTGATAGAGACCTTCAGAGTGCTAGAGCTTTAGGATGTTGATCCCTTACCACACCCACCGACTCGAGCGTGTGCGACATCACCAGCATTCGGCCGACTATGGACCTCTAGTACGTACCCCAAACCTTCCTTGTGATTCACGCCCATACTTTTTGTCCTTTTGCACGTGTTTTTTTGTTTTAGCACGTGGTAAACTCAGTGTAGCACTTCTGTGATTTGTTGTTGTGTGCCATAGTTTTAGCGCACCCATTGAATTTTGTAGCACTTCCATAGATTAGTGTAGCGCATCATAGTTTTAGCGTGCGGGGTCAAATTTGCAGCACGTCAGTAGGATTTTATAGCGCGCCAGACTTTTTAGTGTGTTAGGTTGATTTTGTAGCGCGTCAATAAGATTTTGTAGTGCAACATATTTTTTTAGTGCTTTAGGTTGATTTTGTAGCACTTCAATAAGATTTTGTAGCGCTTGGAGATATAGATTGATGAAAAATTGTGCACTTTGATTTTTTTATTTCATCGATTTGTTGTTGACTCCATTTATTTTAGTTTGATCTAACTAAATAAATGGTAAACGATCTCATGATGAGCGAGATCCATTGATTTGATAATAATTACCCTTATGATAGGTGAGGAATAATTTAGAATGTCCGAAGGAATGAACCTGATTGATAGATGAGGGTTCCTTCTTGATAAATTGATCATTTGATAGATAAAAGCATAATTTTTAGTAATTGATGACCTCATGATGTTTGATATTCTGACTAATAACGTATTGATCTATAAAATGTTCTTTTTGTATGATAACAAGAGCATTTAGATGTTATTTAGGTGTGAGAGTAGTTCCCTTGGCCCTTTGATATGATACCATGACTTTCACCAGATGAGAGACATCATATTACTGATTGCGGTTTAGTGACATTACTGGATATGCCCCATATTAGACTTAATAAGGGTCTACTGACGACTTTAGCAGAGGGGTGGCATAGTGACCACAACACCTTCCACTTACCTACTGGCGAGATGACCGTGACACCAGAGGATGTATGGCGTATTCTTTGCATTCCTTTTTTTGGGGAGATTATCGTGCATGATGCAGAGGAGGTTGGTGGGGTAGAGTCTATGCGGAGAGTTTTTCAGGATCCCCGTGTTGCGGGAGAGTGGGTTCCATGGGTAGAGATCTATGAGTCATATGCTCCACTTCCTTCAGTTTTGGCTAGCTTTATTGGTGGATTCCTTTGTCCTGATAAGAGGTCAAAGGGTCTATCTCTTGGATGGGTTAGGTATTAGAGGGTCTGGTAGTACACATGATGAGATATTCTTGGGGCATGTGCATGCTTGCTCAGCTCTATCATGATTTACACTAGATCGTGTACCTCGGAGGCAACAATTTATCGGTGGGTGCTACCCTTCTTCAGGTATGGGCATGGGAGCATATTGTTGTTATGCATCCTCTGTCGGTGTTATTGAGACCAGCGACGAGACCCTATGTGTTTCATTACAGAGGCAGGCCTACCTAGCATATGATGGGTAGGCTAGATTATTGGAGGCGGATTATTGATGATGTGGAGACAGTGACTTGGCGTCCCTATTTAGACTGTGATGACTGGAATGATGATGATATTGAGTTGGGGTTCTTGGCCGATTCGATGTATTTGATCGGGAAGAGCACCAGGATCTTGGAGAGATTCCTGTTTTGTCGCGTCTACAGATAGTATGGGATTTTTCAATGCATGTCGTAGGGAGTAGCACATTATGGATGATGACGGGTAGATGTCAGTGATTGGGGTCCATGCTTTCCTTATGGGGAACTTGTTGAGGGTTACCGTGCTCTACAGCCATCAGCATGGGATATGCGGCGGGACATTGTTGAGGCACCTATTACTCCTGAGTACAGACAGTATTTGGCTCTGCACTCTCCTCCTTGTATTACTATTCTAGATGAGCTAGTACTAGCACCAGCACCCGCACCAACAGCTACAGGGGGTGGTTAGGTTGGTCAGAGATGGGGGAGAGAGAAGGATGTAGATGTGGACGTGGAGGGCAGTGATGAGAGTGATGATAGCAGTGAGGGTAGCAGTGACAGTGATGATGATGGCGGAGATGGGGGGAGACCGAGCATAGCAAGTACTACAGATCCATCGACTAGTGTGCCTTGTAAGAGGTAGGTTGTTGCTTCCTCGTCGGTAGAGTGATCAGAGGTTGCAGGTTTACAGGTGCAGGTTCAGACCTTGCAGGGACAGCTAGCACAAGTGCAGGGATTACTACCACAGACTCAGGCTCAGATGTAGGCACAGCTAGCTACGGCATAGACATAGATTACCTCTCTGATTGGTGAGAGAGATGGGGGTAGACAGGCAGCAACGACGGCACAAGCTCAGTTAGCAGGTGTATGAGAACAGTTGACCACTGCCCAGTCACAGATCACAGCCTTGACTGCCGAGCGAGATACTGTTAGATGGGCAATAGAGATAGCACAGGCTACTGCAGAGAAATTGTAGAGAGTGGCAGATTACATGCGAGAGGCTATGCAGGTAGGTGTCGAGATTGAGTTTTACAGGAGCCGTTATCACAAGCGTTGCCCCCAAAAGCAGAGAGTTAGTTATGCCCAGTCTCTCTCAGAGAGGACTCGTTCGAGGACAGTGAGCAGAGGCGTGACACAGCCCCTTTCAAGAGATCCGAGAGATCCTGGGACATCTGGTGGTGGTCATGATACTGGTGCGAGACCTGCTCCTTCTTGTGGGAGCACCACTTGAGATGATTTGTGTACCTCTTTAAGAGATATGTATAGCCATTTTTGACATGATGTTATTTTCATCCTTTTCAAACTTCATTGTATACTTGACACTTGATGAGATATATATGTGCAGTGGTTCGATTGATCTATGATGTGTTCTACATGATTTATGTGATGGATGCATTGTAATTTTTATGTTTTATGATGATTTATTATAATAGATTGTATAGATGCATTGATGGTGATGTGATATGATATTGATGATGTATTTATTTTCTTAATGAAATGCAATGTATGATAGATAAATGAGATGTAAATGAATGATAGATATGATGAGATATAAATGAAATGATAAATGAATGATAAATGTAATGAATGATGAAATGTAAATGTAATGATATGTGAATGATAAATGTAATGAATGATGAGATGTAAATGAATGATGAAATGTAAATGTAATGATATGTGAATGATAAATGTAATGAATAATGAGATGTAAATGAATGATATAAATGAATGATAAATGTAATGAATGAGATGTAAATGAATGATGTATGGATAAAAATGTAATGTATGAGATGTAAATGAATGATATATATGATGTCATGAAATGAAATGTTTATTGTGAATTTTATGATGAGATGAAGAAATGATGTTATATGCATGCCATTATGAAAATTGTATGTGTCAAGTATACTCAATCTGTAATAAGAAAAGATAACATTCTTTGCAAATGAACCCTTGTAATTTGTGCAACCAATACTCTGCAGATGTATTATTATGAATGCAATCTATGTTTATCATGCAGAAACTATTTTATCAATGCAAACCTAAGTGTCATTTCAACAATCTTTTGATTTTTCTTTGTATCATCACTAAGCTTTTTAAAATGTTGAAACCAAATACAAGCATCAATGATATGAGACAGACCAATGATAACCTGAGTATTTCTTTCATGATATTTGATATTGCAAGCGAACACAAGCATCAAGGTATAAGATAGACCAATGATATTATTATCATTGGTATAAGATAGAGCAATGAACCCTTGTAATTTGTGCAACCAATACTCTGCAGATGTATTATTATGAATACAATCTATGTTTATCATGCAAAAACTATTTTATCAATGCAAACCTAAGTGTCATTTCAACAATCTTTTGATTTTTCTTTGTATCATCACTAAGCTTTTTAAAATGTTGAAAGCAAATACAAGCATCAATGATATGAGACAGACCAATGATGACCTGAGTATTTCTTTCATGATATTTGATATTGCAAGCGAACACAAGAATCAAGGTATAAGATAGAGCATTTCTTTCATAAACAAACAAGAATTAATCATTTTCTTAAGTGAATCGAAATGTCATCCATGATACTTGATAGGGCACTTCCCATGATGATTCACAAAATAATAATGACTAACTCACAAACAGCAAACAAAGAAAAGGTATCATTCTCCTTCCTTGCTTTTCTAGTTTAATACATCATTGAGTAGCTCCAAAGAAATGATAAGCAAATGATAAAAAGAAAAGTACAACAATTCAAATTCCACTTAATGTATTTTCAAATCATTATTCAGATTAGATCATCGATGTTTGAAGTTTGTGTGCTGATGTGTATGTGATATTCTCAGACGTTTGACCAAAGACCTAACCTAAAGACCTATCCTAGGGGCCTCGGGGGCTGATCAAAGATTAGCCTTGCCTACGTTATACATGCAGAGACCACGTAGTTCGACTGACACAGACTCCATTTTCTGATTGATGTAGACCTTATTTTGTGTTTTTTTGATTTTATGAATGTTTTTGCATGAATTTTCTATTTTTCTGATGTTTTTGGATTTTGATGGATTTTCTGATGTTTTTGAATTTTGATGGATTTTCTCATGTTTTTGAATTTTGATGCATTTTCTAATTTTTTTGGATTACTTTTCAAGTATCGCCACTTGGTGTTGTCATGTTGGATTTCCCTTTCTATTTAAGTTGAACGTCCATTATATGAAATAACACTAGGATGTTGCCCCCAAGCTAGGGTGAAACATGATATCCTTGCTATGATATGGATAGTGGTAATGATCATCTCAAATGATAGGTGGAAATGATATGAAAGGAAACAATCGTAACAAAACTGTACCTAATAGATAGAAGAGCTGGTAAAAATCACAAGTAGCGCCTGTTTGCTAGGTTTTCATCACTTGTTTTTATTGTGTCCTTTTTCTTTTTCTTTTTCTTTTGTATATTTTTATTTTTATTTTTATTTTTTTGTTTTTTTGTTTTTTTGTCATCATGACGCCTGTTTGCCAGGTTTTCATCAAGACAACTTTATTGACTGTGCACTAGGTATCCTCAAGTGTAGAATCACCTGAGATGAATGCTATTCATGGGTTCCTCTAACATGTCTCCTTCTAGTGTAGACAGCTGGTATGCTCCTGATCCATAGACTGATATGACGACATAAGGCCCTATCTAGTTAGGTTCAAACTTTCCCTTCTTTTCTCTGTCTGCTTGATTTATAGGGTTTTCCCGTAGGACCAAGTCTTCGATCTGGAAGACTCTAGGCTTAACCCTCTGATTATAGTTCCTTGGCATCCTTCGTTGATAGGCTAGCAAATGATTGATAGCTTGTTGTCGACATTCATCAAGTAGCTCTAGTTCTTGAAGTCTAGAGATCCTATAATCCTCATCTGGAATGAGTCCTTTTAGTGAAACTCGAAGGGATGGAATTTCTACCTCGATAGGTAATATTGCCTCTGATCCATAAACAAGAGCATATGGCATAGCTCCTATTGGTGTTCTGATGCTAGTCCTGTAAGCCCAAAGAGCAGGGTTAAGCTGAACGTGCCAATCACGGCCTACCTTATTTACAGTCTTCTTGAGAATCTTTAGGATTGTTTTGTTGGAAGCTTCTGCTTGCCCATTACCTTGAGGGTAATACAGGGTTGAAAAGCGATGTTGGATGTGGAACTTTTCACACAGCTCTTGGACGTCTTGGTTTTTGAAAGGCCTGCCATTATCTGTAATGATCGACTGGGGTATCCCATATCTACAAATGAGATAATTGAGTATGAAAGATGATATTTGCTTCCCAGTGATTGTGGTTAAGGGAACCGCCTCCACCCATTTTGTAAAATATTTTGTTGCGGTGATAATGAACTTGTGTCCATTAGATGAAGATGGGTTAATTTTCCCTACCAAGTCCAACCCCCACTGACAGAAAGGCCATGTAGTTGTGAATGGATGGAGCTCATGTGCTGGTGCATGTATAAGATTGCCATGAATCTGACATTTTTGGCATCTCTTGACAAACTTGTAAGATTCTTGCTCCATGTGTGGCCAGTAATACCCCAAATGAAGGAGTTTCTTGGCTAAAGATAATCCACTTGAATGTGTACCACAAATTCCTTCATGGACCTCATGTAAAGCAGAAGTGGATTCGTTATGTTCTAAACAACATAAAAGAGTACCATCTAGGCCTTGACAGTAAAGGGTGTCAACAATAATGGTATGTTTCGCGGATTGGCATATGAAGTTGCGCTTTTGGTTGCGAGAAAGATCTGGCAGTAAGATATTATCTTTTAGATAAGTATAAATGTCTCCATAAATGGAAGATTGGGCACTATCCAAAAGGTTTATGGTTTGGGATTTGGGATTTGCATATGCAAGATTTGACACTTATTCCACAATAAATCGATAACGATCTTGCATTTCAGGCATTTGTAGAAGAGATGCTATTGTGGCCATGGCATCTGCTGCTTTATTCTCTGATCTTGGTATCTGCTCAAATTTGATATCTATGAAGTATTTCCTTAGATTATCTACCAGTCTCTTGTATAAAATCAATGTGTCATCCTTAGTTTGGTAATCATTGTTGACTTGATAGATGATCAACTGAGAGTCTCCATATACCTGTAGTTTTGTGATTTTCCAGTCAATAGCCACTTTAATTCCAAGAATTAAAGCTTCATATTCTGCAACATTGTTAGTGCAACAGAAGGTAAGCCTATAAGATCATGGAATTGTGTGCCCAAGAGGTGTGACAAATAAAATTCCTGCCCCTAATCCATGTTGTGTGTAGGATCCATCGAAGTAGAGTTGCCATGGTTGTGTTGTAACGTTGAGGATATCTGCATCAGAAAATTGCATGGTCATAGGATGACAGTCTGACAATGGAGCTTCTGCTAATTGGTTGGCAATGACTTGTCCTTTGATAGCTCGCCTTTCAACATACTGAATGTCAAACTCACTGAGGAGCATGACCCACTTTGCCAACCTTCCTGTTAAAGCTGCTTTGCTCAGTAAATACTTGAGGGGATCAATTTTTGCAACGAGCTTGATAGTGTGAGTGAGCATATAGTGTTGCAATTTTTGTGTTGCAAATACTACTGCTAAGCATGATTTTTCAATGAAGGTGTAGTTTACTTCATGTCCATTGAGTGTCCTGCTGATATAGTATATTGCCTATTCCTTTCCTTCTCTGTCCTCTTGTGCTAGCAAGGCTCCCAAAGAGATATCTGTTGTTGCGATATATAGAAACAATGGCTTGTCTTCACTGGGTGGCACCAAGATTGGTGGTGTCATCAAATAATGCTTGATATGATTGAAAGTACTCTCACACTACTCATCCCATTTAAAAGACACATTTTTATGCAAAAGATGGTTGAATGGATGACACTGATCTACTAGTTGAGAGATGAATCTTCTGATGGATTGTAGTCGGCCTTGTAGAGATCTTAATGTACTGATGTTCTTAGGAGGTGGCATTTCCATAATGTCTTTAACTTTTGCTGGATCTACTTCAATTCCTTTTGTAGAAACTATGTATCCAAGGAGTTTTGTTGATGTTACTCCAAAGGCACATTTTTTGGGATTTAATCTGACTTTAAATTTCTCCAACCTGTCAAATATTTTGCCCAGTATCTCAAGATGTCCTCTGGTGTAAGATTTGGCTAAGATGTCTTCCACATAGTCCTCGATGAAGGTGTGCATCATGTCATGGAAGATTGTTGTCATAGCTCGCTGGTATGTAGCTCCTGCATTCTTTAACCCAAAAGGCATGATGTTCCAGCAAAAGGTGCCCCATGGACATGTAAATGTTGTCTTTTCTTGGTCTTCAGGAGCTATTTTGATTTGATTGTATCCTAAAAATCCATCCACGAGTGATAGCATTTGATGGACAGTTGTTAAATCTACAATCATGTCTATGTTTGTCAAAGGAAAATCATCCTTTGGACATGCTTTATTTAAATCCTAGAAATCAGTACATATTCTGATGGTGTGATCTGGTTTTGAAACAGGTACAATGTTGGATATCCATTCAGCATAATCAATAGATCTGATAAATCCAGCATCTAGTAGTTTCTTCAAATCATTTTTTACCAATAATACAACATGTGGATGCATTTTTTTTTCTCAGTTTCTGTTTTACTAGTTTAGTGCTAGCTGGTAAGGATAAGTGATGCATAATGAGATCTGTGTCTAAGCCTGGCATGTTAGAGTATGACCAAGCAAAATTGATGCATCGTTCTTCAAAGAATTTGATAAAATATGGCTTTTCTGTATCTGTCATGGATGCTGCTAGGTGTAGTATTCTTGCTTTCTCTGTTGTGCCAATATCAATAGACTATGTGGGTTCTATCAACACTGATGATATTTCATGGTAATGTTGTGGGAGGATGTCAAGCCTTTCATCCTTTGGTGCCTCAATGAGGTTTTCACCATTCGATGCGTTCTTTGTTTTTACTATTTTAGGATCAAATATTGCCATAGAATGGTTTTCACTATTGGATCCATTTTTTATTTCCATATTTTTGCAACTGGAAGGCTTGGCATCCTCCTGCCTAAAAGCATCATTAAAAGAATCATTGGTAGAACAAGTATCAGATTCCTTACAGCAAAGGTAGTTAATAATAGCGGAATCATTGTCAAAAACAGGGAGATTGATAGGGTGTCGGGGTTCCCATTCGATAAGCTCGGGATGTAGTAAAGGAAATGAATCATTAGATGGGTTGAGGTCAGCAATGGTGAAATCTCAGACGGAAATGTCATCCAGGTTGTTAATGGTTATGTCGAGGCCTACGAAGGTATTTTCTTCCACATCATTTATCTCAATCGATGTCCTTTCATCTTCACTTGAGTCATCAAAGTTTTGTGTTTCAAAGACAATAGGATTAAAACTCGAGCTTTGACCCTCATGTTTGGGGTATACTTTTTGATGACGTCAATCTGAATATCTTCATAGGAAACATCTGATAAGTTATCCCACTCATATTCATTTGAATCTATTTTAGAGTCATCTCTTATTTGAAGAATATGCTCCATAGTTTTATGGTGATTTCCGCTCTTGCTTCTTCTGTGTATCCTAGTCCAGTTCTGCCATTTTGCTGAATTGTGAGAACTTGGATCGGTTCTGTTACACTTTGTTTCCCTTGCTCAAGAGATCCTTGTTCTACTGTATATCCTAGTCCAGTTTTATCCTTATGTTGGAGCATGAGTGGCTGGATTGGTTATGTTATGCCTTGTTTCCTTAACCCAAGAGGTCCCTATCCTGAATATCCCATTTTCTCCAGAATAGTTTTTCCCTTTCCATATTGATTTGTTTCTATGATATTATTTGTGGAAGTGGAAGCTTCCTCATCCCTATAAAGCCAATTTAGAATAGCCTTATCTTCTGATTCTTCATCTAAATGTCCTGCTCTTACAAATCTACCATCTAATGCCGTTGTAGATTGTGCTGAATTTTGGGTGATTGTAGATGGTTGTCCATATGTTTGTAAGGAGGGTAACATCTGTGATAGATGGAAAGAGTGTCCAAAACCATATTCACTTATTCCTTCATCACTTATCTGTACTTTGTTGGTGAATTGGTGTGAGAGTGAAGCCAATTGTTCTTCAACATTTGAAGGGTTAGATTGTTCTACCTTGATCTCTTATGATTTTTGTTGTTTTGGAAGCCACTTTGATATGAAACTTTGTTGTTTCTCACCATTAGATGAATCTGATGTGCCAACTTCTCTATTGTGAGGTATCAAGGTATCTTGAGATGTTTTCAATGTATGACAACCTTGAGTGTCGTTATAGTCTGCTGTGATTGTAACCTCCTATCCATTGACAGGAAATTTTAGGCTTTGATGATAGGTGGAAGGTACTACTTGCATATCATGAATCCAAGGATGTCCCAATAGTATGTTGTATGTTAGTTCTCTATCTAAGACTTGACAAACCACATTTTGGACAATAGGTCCTACTTGAATGGGTAATATGATCAACCCTTTAGAGGACCTTTCTTCTTCATCATATGCTTTGATTGTGATTTTTCTTCTTGTATCAATGGCTTCATCTGAGTATCCTAGTGTACGAATCAACTTTAAGGTACAAATATTTAAACCAGCCCCTCCATCTATCAGGACACGCTTTACACGGTGTTTATGGATGAGGACTTCAAGGTGAAGGGCGAAATTATGTGGATGGGTGAGTGATACATCATCATGTTCAGAAAATGAAAGGAAATGAGGTGCAGATAGATGTCCCACCATAGCTTGGAATTGACATGCATCCAAATTGTTAGGTACCGTGGTTATACAAGAGCTTGCTCAAGAACCTCTTTTGTGATGGGGAGATCTTTAAAAGTTCAAAAATGGATGTTTGCGCTGGTATTTTCTGTAATTGATCGATGAGATTATATTGATTAGAGGGAGGATCCATAGATGGGGATGATAATGATGCTCCTTTCAATATAACTTTGGATTGTGCCCTTGTTGTGGCATTAACCGGTTGGTACTCTTGTTTCCCTTTGAGTGTGATTACGTTAATTTGGTTTTCAGATTTGTCCATATGTTGTACCAAATTAGTAGATGTAATGTCATTGTTCTGATTGATTTGATTGCATAACTCCTCATCCTCCTTGGTAGCAGAAAAACAAAGGATTGTTGTGTCATAAACATAACCGACATTCTTACCTTTGGTGTTTGCGGAAGAGGATTCTCCCTTCTGATAATTGGGTAGAGGATTTTTAAATGTTGTATGATCTTTGTTTGTTTGGTGCCCCTCTACAAATACTTTCTTTTGATCTATGAGGTCTTGTACCGCATGTTTTAACTGCCAACAATTTTTAGTCATGTGGCCTTTATTCTGATGGTAGTGACAGTAATGCAAGTCATTCCACCATGATGGTTTGACTTGAGGGTCCCAGTTTCTAGCCTCTTGTACTTGAATAAGTTTTTCATCTAAAATTTCTTTGAGGACTGATTCCAATGATTGTCCTAATGGCATGAATTTTCGTTTATTGGATGGTCGTTGAAATGATTGGGTTTTTGTTTCTCCACTATTTTGATTATTTCCTTGGTCACTACTTTGACATTAAAATCATTGTTTTGTTTGATTGTAGCGGTTGGCGTCAAGGTGAATACTAGTTTAGATGTGTGTGTATCGATCATGGTATCAATATTCTTATTCTTTTGCCAAAATTGTGGCTTTTCATTGTTGTTAGAGGAATTGTTATTGTTTGAACCTTCAATGAAGTGTTTGATTGTTCCTCTTTTGATTAGAGCCTCTTCGATTTTGAGCCCCTTTTCGATAACTTGTTCAAATGTAGATGGACATTGTAAGTCCAATCTATAATTCATGTCATCCACTAAGTTATCAATGAACATCTCTATCTTCTCCTCTTCAGGAATAGATCTAGGGTATTTAGCAAATAGCCTTCTCCATCGTTGGAGAAAGGAAAGAAACTTTTCACCCTTTACTTGTTTGGTGTTGTAGAGTTCTTTTAAGGTCACCCCATGTTGGATGTTGAATGAGAAGTGCGTTATGAACCTATTGATCAGTTCTTCAAAAGATTGAATCCTAGGTTCTAATTTAGAAAACCACTCCATGCAAGTGTTTCCTAAGCTTCTTGGAAATAATCATAGTAAGTAAGAGTCCTCGTGTGTGAACTCTATGATCATGGCTCAAAATTCCCATATGTGATCAAATGGATCGGTTCTTCCATTGTATTTGTTGTACGTCGGGTATTCACAATACCATGGAAATGGTATCATGTTAATGCTTGAATCGAATGGATAAGGGCAAATGTCCTGTAAGGAATATCTTTTTGTTGGCCCTTGTTGGATATTTTGGAACTGCAATTGTAATTGTTGGATTTGTTTTGTCAAAGCATCTATTTGATTTGGATTTTCTATACTATTTGGGTTAGGTGTGATTGTTTCCTTGAGTTGATTGACATCAAAGTCTTTAGGAAGCTTAGCACCTTTGTCAGCTAATAGTAGAAGATACTTTTCCATATCTTGCTCTAGCATCTTTTCCATAAATTTATGGAAATGAGGGTCTTGTTGAACTTTCTCGATTTCTTCTACAGTTATTTCTTTCTCGTGTGAATTAGTGAGAGGATCAGTGTTACTGTATCATCCCCAAGGGTTTTCTTCAGCCATGGCTACTATTCTTTCATTTTCTTCTTGTTGTTGTCTTTGATATGTTGATTGTGTGAAAATAGGCATACAAACGTTAGAGTTTTACTCTAGACTTTGATCTTGGATTTTTGATTGGATAAGTGTCGAGGTTTTTGATTTGAAATCTGAATTAGTCGTGTCTTAGTTTGGTGATGGAAGGATGATAAAAAAAATCCTTGATAGGGAAACTTTGACAAAAAATCTCAGATTTAGTGATAAGGACAATTTGCAAGATGTTTCAAGATCGAGGCGTAATAGTAAAGTTTTTCCTTTTGTATGATTTGGACTATGAAAAAAATGTTTCGGAGTGATGAAAACCTTGTTTTTGATCTGGGTAAACTGACAAACTGTCTTACTAACTCTCCATTTTTTTGACTTTCTGGAGCGCTAAAACAGAGTTGGGACGTGCTATAACAGAGCAGTGACGCGCTAGAACAGAGACCCAAAGTGCTAAAACAGAGACCCAAAGCGCTAAAACAGACCAGTGACGTGCTAAAACAAAGACTCAAAGCACTAAAACAGAGACCCAAAGCACTAAAATAGTCTAGTGACGCGCTAAAACAGAACCATGAGGTGTTAAGACAGACAACTATCTTATTCTATGAAACTCACTTGGTCTGGTATCGTATTGTATGGCTGGTTGTGGGATGTATTCTGGATGAATTCTTTGACTGTGATTGTGGTGTTGCCTAAGAGCCCTTCTTTGATAAAATGCTTGTGAATCTAAGGGAGCTACAACATAGTCGTCCGTATAACCTCTAGAGAAATCGTGATACCTATGAATAAAAGTCCTATGTTGGAGTAGAACTTTCTTGCTTTGATATAAGAATCATTGCTTTCTCAGAAGTTGTTTGTATGTAAGTGTTTTCTTTGGTTTTCTTATTCGTTTGACAAGTGATTTCTTGACAAATTTGGTGGATACCCAATCTCGAATCATGAGGATTTTGCGAGTGTTATGATTTTGAAGATTTTTGTGATGATCTTATCTGAATTTAATGAAAGAAAACACAACAAGCAAGAATAGAATGGTTGACTTTAAAATCCTAGAATCTAAACAGATAGTGTATGTTCTTAAGAATCAAGCATGATTCTTCTTGATTTTCACTGGTTTATAATAGATAAGACACTTCAGATAGACTCACTCCTAGAGACAAAAGGTCATTGTTATATACTCGAACGACCCACAGCTTGGAATTGTGTCTACTCACATAGCCATGTCCCCCCTAGAGGGTGCCCATGTTTTTGTCTTTTCTAGGTGCGTACTCAGAGTGATGGAAGTGGATACCAGATCCCCTGAGCAAACAATCCTTGGCAATTATATGGTGAGTGTTTGAGGGTAGATTCTTCCCCGCCCCTGCACCGCCGAGTATTACAATGTTTAGAAACTGACAAGCATGCTTCTATTTCTAGGTTCTTAGATAGGGTTTCCATTCAGAGCAGCAAATGGATAAACTCCCTCGAGAGACCTCCCAATCTTTAGAATAAAGATTTTGGGGATGGTTATCCTGCACACTTCCATTGAAAGAGTGTTTCCCCAAATTCACATAAATTTTTAAGTGGGTTGGAATACCATGGCTTTTGGCTATCCCCACTCAGGTCGTTCCCATAGGTTGAGTACTTTTTCCCACTACGGTAGGCCTGTCTAAAGGTTTTAAAAAGCTTTAAAATGCGTAAAGAAAAGTGAGTCTAGTATTCTAATGCACCCAATCACAGCAGAGAAATTTTGTTCACTTTTAAAACCCAAATGACAAATTAGCTAATCTATATGGAGATATTGCTCCATAACAGCATAATGTTCAATTTTTTAATCCCACAAGAAAATGTGAAGTTTCTACCCTAGGATTGATCAATTTTTATCCATTTCTATCCTAGGATTGATAAATTTTATCCATTTCTATCCTAGGATTGACAAATTTTATCAAAAATTAGACAAAAACAAGATCTGGCCTCGGACGCTTCGGATCCAGATTAAAAATAATAATTTTAAGGACAGTCAAGCTGCGCACTGAAACAGTGACGTGGCGCGCTAAAACAGTGGCGCGACATGCTAAAATAGTGACATGGTGTGCTACAACAGAAATCCGGCGTGCTGAAACAGTGATGTGGTGCGCTGCAACATAAGCCCAGCACGCTGAAACAGACCACTGGCGCACTATGAAATCCAAATGGCGCGCTGCAAAAAGTCATGGTTCCGCGAAAACTATCATGCCGATACCTGTAGGACACTTTTTTCAAAAATCAAGCAGAATATGGGGTTATACCCCACAGTGGGTGCCAATTTGTAAGCGTACGAATGAATTAAACAATGTAAACATGCTTCTACACTTCTAAATAGGACATTGCATCTAAGATTTAAGAAAATTAAGCTAATTTAAACTAGAAATCTTTAGAAATCTGTCCTATTGCTCTCTAACTCTAAATATCTCTCTAATCTACTTTGCTCTCAGATTTTAGAAGCTAATTAGACTATTGAAATGACACTTAGAGAATGAGAATTGAACTATTCTATTCCTATATGATTAAATATGCAACTAAAATGATTCTACAACAAAGCTTCTAAGAAAGAAACTACTGTAGACTGCCATGATTAAATAAATTAAGATGCTAGATGGATGTTGAGTGAATGTTGGATGCTTGAAAAACCTGCAAAGTAAGATTGCATAAGTTGGGATCCATTTCCTATAGCCAAAGAGCTGTATTTATAGCTTTCACGGCAACACATTTGCACAGAGATACGGGATAAGAGGCTGGGATTCAATCTGGAGAATTGAAGGGCATGGGATGAGAAGATGGAGCTGATCATGGAGGATTGTTCCTCCCCATGAAAACACCAAGCAAGATGTGAGGGAAGATTGGAGGAAGAATATTGAGAGGACTTCCTGCAAGTTTGTCCCTGAAGCTCTTCTCGTGAATGAGAGTTGCATTAATTAGATTTTAAAAAAATCTAATTTTATTGGTGAGTGAATAGTGTAAATGATTTTTGCATTTATTTAAATAATTTTAATTTATTTAAATTTAGCAAAAAGAGGATTGAATAATTTAATAAATCAAACTATAGGGTTTGTTTATTAAATTAAAACAAAAGGAGAATGATAATTAAATAAAAGATTTTAGAATATCTTTATTTAATTAAGAAGAAATGTGATGAGGTAATTAAATAACACAAATATTTAAGTTGTGTATTTAATTTATGATAGAATTAATGGATAAAGTATAGAAGAAATAATAATGATAATAATTAACTAAAACAAACTTTGTAATTTTGTTTATTTAATTAAGAGAGAAATAATATGATGAAAATGATAATAATTAAATAAAACAAAGTTTTTAATTTTGTTTATTTAATTAGGAAAGAAAATAGAAGAGTTAATAATGAACTTAATATAAATAAATATTTCTATTTATTTACTAAGTAGATGAATTTAAGATTAATTAATCAAATAAATCGTATTCAATTAATTAGATTCTCCAGACCATTTTTAGATGTCTACAATTTCAATAGGAAAATTGTTTACATCATGTTGTCATTGCAAAAATATTTCAAGTTATTAGATCTTGTTATGCATTTCAAAGATTTTGTATTATAAGAATGTGAAGATGAGTTCATTTCTCCATTTTTATTATATTTCATTGATCCCTCTTCCATTATACCTCCTATGTGTGAGTTTATCTTGATGAAAGAGAATGCAATCTTTGACAATCATGCCAATAATGGTTATTCTTCTCCTAATATCTCTCCTATGTGTGAATAAGGTATCTTGGTGTTAGAAGATCCAATCATTAGGTATCATGAGAATCTTATCTATTTCTCTTGCCTACCTCTGCTACATAGAAAGACATTGTTGGAAAAGAGGATGAAATCATTGATATATTTATTGATGGCATAGATGAATATGGTAAGGTGATATTAGATTCTCCCTCAATTTAATACCATCAACAAGAAGTTAAATCCATCGAGGTTATGAATGCTTAAGTGACGATTAGGTCTCTTTTGATTATTGGACCTCAACCTAATTTTTGACCTCCTAAGAGTCCTCTACTTATTGAACCTCCTCAAACTCCTTTTGGACCTCCTAAGAGTCCTCTAATTATTGGGCCTCTTAAAACTCATTTTGTATCTCCTAAAATTCCTCTAATTATTGGACCTCCTAAGTCACCTCTTATTATAGGACCTCATAAGCCTCTAGCTTTTATCTTAAACTTTGTAAAATAACTTACTAGTAATCATGTGTTGTAAAAACCAAATTATCATATTGTATCTCACACATATAACATTAGAAATAATTAGCAACCAAAAAAAATCCAACATCCATTCAATTTCCACAACCATATCTCCTACCTATACATAACATTCCCCAACATAGTGGTAACGAATTTGATCTTGTTGAGCAACTTTGTAACACTCCTACTAAGATATCCTTGTGGGATTTGATTCAAACATCACCTACTTACCATGGAATGCTTCGAAAGGATTTGAAAAATGTTGTTATCCCTCCTAGTGTGCAACCAAATGATGTTGAAGATTTGATTGAGAATATGAATCAACCTAAACTAGATATTATATTCCATCAAAATGAGTTCCCCCTTTTGAAAAGAAAAAATAAAATGAAGCTTTGATGATAATGGCTATTATGAATAGAGTTGGGTTAAACATACCCTTATTGACAATGGTTAGAAGTGATTAATGTATGTAGTGTAAATATTTTGGATAATATTGAAGTAGAAAAAACTTTAATTCAACCCATTGATTTTTCAATTTAAGGTTTTGATAACATGAAAAGAAAACCACTTGGTATGATAATGTTACCTATTAAAGCTCGTAAGGTTGTGTTACTAACTCCCATCCATTTCATGCCCCATTATCTTTTAAATAATATTCTCTTGGGTACACCATGGATCCATGTATGTAGTTTGACCTGCAAGTTAAAGCTCTGGATAATGTCATATAAAAATAGTGACTTTGGACATATGGCTGACAACTTTTTTTGCATAATTTTTTTACGAAATTAAAACCCATTATAGATTGAGATAGTGTAGATTCTAAATATGTAATTATTTTTACAATTGGATTGTTTTTTCTATTTTTTACTTAATTTCTAATGAAATTGGTCCTCAAACTTGAAATATCATGGTTTTTTACTATTTTAATAACTTTTTATTAAAATATTTTTTTGTAAAACGAATTGCACGAAAAAAATGTTCTTTAGACAATTCTTTTCAATTTAAAAAAAAATTCAAAAATGATAAGTTTAGGTCATCTTATGTGTGATGTACATGATGATTTTTCAAAATGACAAATATAGCTAGTAAAAATTTAACAAAAATAATATTCAATAAAAAATTACAAAAAATATTGAAAACGTGCTTTAGTGAGTTACAAATCTTTTCCCAAAAAGATTTAGAAAAATGCGATAATTTACATGGGTATGTGCAGGATCATCATGGAAAAAATAGGCCCTTAAGTGGCAAAAAAATTTAGAAAAATTAGAGTTAGGCAACTTCACATAAAAATTTGAATAAGTTATTTATATTATTTCAAAAATATCTAAGAATAGAATTTGTAGCAAATTGAATGTAGTTTCTAAACTACTAGGTTTATTTTAAGAAAAAATCTATTTGGTGTAAAATTGAAATTTCAATGCAATAGTACTTAAATTTCAGGGAAAAAATAAGTAGGTGTCTGTCTGACCACCCTAACCACAATAAAATGATAATATTTTTTTATAAGATTTTAGATATAAGTAGAGGACTCATGTCCCAATGTAATGCATATTCTTTTGTAATTTTTTTCTAAGTAAATAATTAATGATGAATTTTTTATTACAATTTTTAAAAAATATAAAAACTTGTATGTTTAACCACCTTAACTTGGTCAAAACTTCATGAAACTCATTTTTTTAATCCTATAATATGCGAAGCATAAAATGTGACACATGTTTTGGATTGAAAAAATGTGATGCCATTTGAATGATATAGATGTTTTTCAATCAGCCTATCAATCAAGACTTTAGTTGTAATTCAAATAGAAAAAAAATAATAATTATTTATTTAATTCAATGTAAAGCATAATTTATATTGGTGGAAAACTTAGAATCTCCTTTAAAAACCATTTTTGTTTCATCAATTTTGGGTAAAAAAAAGTCATCGGCCACATACCCTACACATATCCAACATGATCTTGCACATACCCACATCAAAATATGGATGACGTACACATGCACGTTGGTGCAAGGCACCTTAGGCCTTCATGATGCATAAAAGAATCTAATGTGGTGTTTTTAGTGTTTTTAAGACTTTTTGGTTGTAATAAGTTCTATTAAGACCAAATTTCATGTTTTAGTTTGTTCTTGAGTCAGCTTTGGTCGCTAGGAGTGATAGGTGGTTAAGTTGTCAAATGTTGTCACTTTTGCAAAAGTTGTCATTGAAAAATTGCACAATAATAGGAAATGAAGGGTCACAAAGGTAAAAATGATGTAAGAAGTTGGTTGGAATTCAAATTTTGGTTTGTAACCATTGTGTAGAGGTTGAATAGGCTTTGGGATGCCAAAGCAAACATTTTAGAAACATTTTGATGTGAATTGCAATAAAGAAGTTTGCCAATTTTCTACATTTCCAATGTTTTACTCTATTTTTAGGAATTGTATAGTTTTGTGCAGTACCTTTATGCTATGAAATTGATTTATTGTGATGAAGCACTGAGTTAATGTCCTGATGCAATTGGTCTGAGGAGACTTCATCAAGTTTGAAGCATTTGAGAGAAATTTGTTTGTAAACCACCAAAAACCCTAAGTCAGGGTATTGAAGGCAATAAAATGATGTAAAAGCCATTCCACCTGGTAGAAAATGTTGAAACTTGGTGGAATGGTAGATTTAGGTGTAGTTTTTCATTTCATGAAGTTTCAGGGGTTGGTGTTGTTGTGGGAACATGTAGGAAGCAAATGGAGGGACTGATATTCCTATGTAACAATCCAAAACCCTAGTTGTAGGTTTGTTTTGATTAAAAGAATTTGGAGTGAAGAGTGAAAAGACCATGGAAGGTTATGTGAATGGATGAGTTTGATATGATGATATAGGTGACACATAGGATTGATGTGAAATTTGTTGATGTGGTGATTGGACTTGATGGTGTGCTTGTTGGATTTTACAAGTGGACATGAGGTATTGGGCTTGTGCTATGAGTTGTTGCATTTGAGGTGATTATCTTTTTTGAAGTTGTTGGATCATGTCATGGACTCCTTGAATGATTTTTTGGGTTAAAGGTGATTGACTTGTTTGAGCTACATGAAGCATGTGAACAAGCTCTTGTGCTATGTCTTCCAATGTTTTCATGGTGTAAAATGATGTTGATTAGATTAAAGAGATGATGATGTGGAATTACAAGATTGTATGATTTGGATGATGTGGCAAGTTTTTATTTGAAGTTTGACTTGGGAAATATCAAACATAAGATCTCACATGTAAATGCATGAACACACACACCAAGCACAATGAGAAATTTGTCTTTCAAGATTAAATGTTATGATTAAGCAAACACTTGAATACACAACAACAAGCCCTATGACTAGTCAAGTGTGGTATGGAAAATTAGGTCTCAATCTAGTTTTCACAAGGTTGACTAGGTATAATTTGAAAGAAAAATCTTGCCAATAAGCCAGGAGAAAGGGGTAACCCATCCTTCACCATCACTTCCCAAAGGTATAAAGTTCTTTGGGGCTTAGCCAAGAGTGACAAGATTGAACTCCCAAAGGAGCATGTCTTTGGATTCACACTCAATTGAGGTCATCCATTGGAGGGATGTGTGCTCCAAGTAGGCCTCCTAAGAAGGGTATGACAAAAGCAAACCAAGTAAGGTGTTTTGGAGGACACACACACTTGATTCACACTTGTAGTGATTAATTTCCCTTTAGAAATGAAATGTGTGTAAAACAGTTCAAGCACTTGTTCTTTTTAACCTAAAGTAAAAATGTGTGATGGAAGACAATAGTTCTTTTTAAGCCCAATTTCAAAGTGTGATTGCAAATAAGATGTTCATTTTAAGCCCCAAATCCAAATGTATGATCAAACAAGTTGTTCTTTTTAAGCCCCAAATTGAAGTGTGTTAACAAGCAAGATTAAGAGATGAAATATGGAATGTGTGCACCTATACTTTCTTTAGCTCCGAATCTTTGTCCAATTGATCCATTTTTTTTTTTGAATTTTTTATTTTTCCACACATTCACAAAACGAACAACAAAGCCAAACCCTAATAAGATAATTGATCATTAATATTAGAGGGATAGCTAGTCAATAAAAATCTGATTTTTGGAAATATTTTTTACAATAAAAATAAAAATACAAAGAACACACCCTTACTAAAATTTTAAGAGCTTTCTAAAAATGTAAAAAAATTCGAAAAATATGTTGTTTTACACCCAAAATTATTTTTTTATGAAAAATTATAAAAAATTAAAAATAGCTCCAAAAATTATGATGTTTGGACTAACAATGCCTGACATCATCCAAAATCTCCAAAAAAAATGTTGTGACAAGATCTACAATCGTTTGTGAGATATAAGCAAATCTTTGTAAAACCCTAATTTTAAAAGATCTATTTTTTTACCAATTATTTTTCACCTAAATTTAAAACATAAAGAACGGACCCTTATTGAAATTCAGAGATCTTTCTAGAAATGTAAAAACATCTAGAAAATTCTAATATTTTCTCTCAAAATTGAATTTTCATGAAAAATAACAACAAAATTATAAAAAATAAAAAATAGCCCACAAACTTTGATTTTTGGAATGAAAGCTCTTGATATTGTCCCCAACTTGTAAAAAAAAAATTGTGAAAATATTTTCATTCGTTTGAAAGTTATGGTCGAATCTTTGAAAACTGGGGCTTTGTCCCAAAATGATGCAAAACTTGCAACAAAAAGAATCCAACTCCAAAATTTCTTGAAAGTTGTCAAAATATGTCAGGTTCACCAATGTAATCAAGGCTAAAATATTATGGTTAATGCAATGAAGCATATAAATCAAACCATAATAAAAAATGAAGCACAAATGAGCATAAAGACATAAATCATAAAACAATATTACCAAATCTTCATGCTACCATTGATTCACCTCCATTGCACTTCTCCATTTTGCTTGAATATGACAATTTCCCTCAGATTTGAGTGTGCAATAATAAGCCTATGACAAGTGACTAGCAAAACATTGAAGATTGTTGTCTCACACTAGTAGCATGTACTTGCATAATATGTGTAGATGATAGATAGAAATGGATGAATGATTCATGAATGATTTTGACAGCATAAGGATACTTGAAGAATCAACCCCTAAATGGTTTATGAGAGAGTTTATTTATAGGAAATGTCTAATTTGGATTGACGGTTGAGATTGGATGTCAATAAGATGTCTTAATCAATGGCCAAGATTGAAAGTTGTAGTATGGACTAGGGTTAGGTCAAAATTAAGGCAATGACAAGAAATGAATGGCTAAGATTGAATTATAAAATAATTCAATCAAGGGCTGAAATTAAATGATATGTCAAGAGATAATATTTTATGTGGAAGATAAGGTTGGCACAAATAAAGAGGTGATAGGAGAAATTAAATAATAAAAATTATTTAATCTAAGTGGCACTCCCCCTCCTACGCCCCTACTATAGATAGGGCTTCCAACCAAACGAAACGGAGAACACTTCCCCCCTACTATAGATAGGCCCTTCCCCGCCTTCCCCTTTTGCCTTCCCCCCATTATAGAGAGGGGGGAGGGGGAGGGGGAGAGGAGAGGGAAGTGGAGGGCCCTCACCTACCTTCTCTTCTCACAGAAGCAACCACACTCTGATGTGATTCAGAGCTCATTATATACGTGACCTGTAGAAACTATAGAAAGCTATAGTAGGGGGTGGGGGGGCCCCTACTATTCTATGGTAGGCGCCCCCACCCCTTTCTAGTTATAGTAGGGGCTGGACGTGAGACAACGAAGCACTAGTCTCATCCCCTACTATAGTGCCGGGGTATCACGTATATAATGGTGTGGAATCTCGCCTATCTACCCTAAGGCGAATGGGTCGGTGGGGTTAGCGGGACTGACCTTCCCTAAGATGAATGGGCTGGTGGGCCCTACTATTCCAAGGGCAGGACCAACCCACCACCCCCTCGGCTAGTTTAGTTGCGAGTATGGTCGGTCCTGCATGCTCTATAGCCTCCCACCCCCCGGTCCCGAAGGGTCGGTCGGTGGCTAGACTCAACTAAATGCCAACTAGAGTAGGGGGTGTTCATGGGGGGCGAGTTCTAGGTCATAGGACTGGGAAAGGAGCAACTCAACTAGCCCTTCTCTTCTATAGTGCACATTGATTGGGATGGGAGAAAGGATGGGCCCCTACTCAACGGGGGTCAATTCCTGATCTGAGAAGAATTAGGCGGGGAGTCTCTCACTTACTATCTATAGGGGTGGGAGTGAAGGATCGGAGATAACAACGGAATAAGGAAATGATTTTGGATAAATGGCTATTCCTCTCCGAGTACCTAAAGGTCCTCACAATTGCTCCTTGTGATGTTGTGGAACCATGGCAATTAGGATCTCAAGACGCGACAACACCTGTGATGCAAGGAATCATTGACTCACATCATGATATCCCTTTCTTCCCAATTATGATTTTGGTTCTCGTATCACGGATGTTGGTTCGCGCTTTATGGCCTTTTCACTATAGAAGAAATCTGATCCTGCAAAGGATTGTTCACGGAACGCTTATAGAGATTATTCGGACCATACTTCCTAGTATTATCCCGATGTTCATCGCTATACCATCATTTGTTCCGTTATACTCGATGGACGAGGTCGTGGTCAGTCCAGCCGTTACTATCAAAGCTATCAGACATCAACGGTATCGAAGTGCGCCCCTTAACGATGGGGAAGTGCAATGCACTTTGCAATATGGCCATCTGGCTTACCGAAGGGGGAGAATCTCCCATTCTCCGGTGGTCGCCCCTGGGCCGGATTAACCTTCTTTCCAACCGGTAGTAGTTGATAGGCCAATCCAAAGAGGGGGTTCCATCCTTTCCACCCTCGGTTAGGCACTAAGTAGGAAAGAGACTGACTCCAGTGAGCCCAAGTCCAGTGAACTGAACTCAAAGCCATAGAATTGTAGGGGGGATGGATGGATGCAAAGAAAGTTGTCCAGGCTCTACGGGCAGGCAGGGCTCACATCCTCAACTCGTTAGGTGTTAACTTATCTCCGCCTTCGGATGGACAGGACGGGTTAATGCTTGTGTTAACTTCAACTACGGGGTGAAGGCAGGAGGGGCCTATGAATTCTATGGAATAATATAATAGTAGGGCGAATGAAAGCATGCAATAAATCAGGGCTTTCTCTCCTCGTGCCAACAACCCTAAAATTCTATGGGCAATATCCAATATCTGAGAGCTTACCTTAATGGATGTACTATCAGAAACCCAGCACCACCTCCTAACCTTACCTTTGGACAGCACGCTCCTGCTTCCGCCCTACTATTCTATTGTTGGGGTGAAGGATGGAAGAACATCCTTCTCCTTAGATCACATCCTTCTCCTTGGATCCGCTACTCGACCTATCCAGCCAAACTGACATGATAGACGGTAATTACAACCCCCACCGGTTGAACTCCTTTCCGTGTTGTAGGGTGGAGCTCCTTTCCTTCCTCCTCCCTGATATCGTTAACTCCGGGCTAATAGCATTCATTCCTTCGACCCTCGGGTGAGATGTGCTCCCTACTTTGTTTTATGGGTAATTGATTGTTTCCCTCGGTCCAGCGATTACCTGAACTGCCTTCTATTTGTTGCCTTCAAACACTGGTAGTAGTTAATTCCCATCCTCCTTCATTGCCAATGAAGGCTAGTTCACCGACTCAACATTGGGTTAAATCTCTCTATCCATCCATCCAACTGTAGCCTACCCATAGGAGCATGCTTTATTTTCTCTGTTAATCACATAGTTGTTCTAAGTGGGGGTCCCCTATAGATATATGGCACTCACCGGGGCCACTTCACTAAACTAGCTAGCCAAACTAGTCCATCCCACACCGGGGCTTGGTTGCTTGCGAGTAGGGAGTAGTTGTCTTGAAGCAGCACATGTTGATTGAGTTTCTGAACCATCTTCTCTATCTTTAGACCAGATAGGGGGGAGGTTCCTTTCTGGGCATTCTCCTATCAGGATCGGTAGATGGCCCCTATCGGGTCGGTGGGATCGGTAGATGGCGCCATAGTTGTCCATACCCATATAGATATATAGGCCTCCCTGTCCAACTCACTATTGGGGTGGGGAATCATTTTGAATTAAATAATGATTTAATTCAAAATTCAAGAGAGAGTACCAAATTAAGTAAATAAAATTTATTTAATTTATGAGAGAAAAGGCTAATGAATAATTAAATAGTTAAAATAATTATTTAATTATAGTGGAAAGTGGACAAAAAAAAGAATTTATTTAATTTTAGAAAGAAGGGGACTTAATTAGTGACGTAAAGATGGAGGACTAAAGATAGAAATGAATTAATTAAATAATTAAAATTATTTAATTATCAAAGACAAAAGAGGAAATTATGGAGAATTTAGAAATTGCGAGAAAGGGACAATTTTTAGTGTCTACAATCCCTAGAGTTGATAAATAGGATACTAATGAGGTACTTGTAGAGGTTTCAGATATGTTGAATGAGTTTCAAGATTTTTTTTTTGATAATGTATAGGTGAAGGTTTTCCTCTAGTAAGAAAGATTAGTCATCAGATGGACTTGATTCCTAAAGCTAGTTTGTTGAATAAGGAATCTCATCGTATGACTCCAACAAAGAGTGAAGAGTTGAACAAACAAGTGTAAGAGTTGTTGTGAAAGGGATTGATCAAAGAGAGTTTGAGTCCATGTGCATTACCTGCAATACTAGCACCAAAGAAGGATGGGGAATGGTGGATGTGTACAAATTCTAGAGCCATCAATAAGATCACCATCAAGTATAGATTTCCCTTGTCAAGAATGGATGACATTATGGATTGTTTGAGTGGAGCTGAGTACTTCATAAAGATAGATTTGAAGAGTGGATATTACCAAATCCATATTAGAGAAGCAGATGAATGGAAGACAACCTTTAAAACCAAGGAGGGCTTGTACAAGTGGTTAGTAATTCCTTTTAGGCTAACCAATACATCCAACACATTTATGCGGCTTATGAATGAGGTATTGAAAGAATTTTAGGAAAAAAAAAAATTGTTTATTTGGATGATATTTTGATTTTTAGTAATACATTGGAGGAGCACTTGATGCATATCCAAAGAGGTTTTGCGAAGCTAAGGGAGGAGAAGTTGTTGATTAATTTGAAGAAATATAGTTTTGTGAAGAGAGAGTTGATGCATCTAGGATTTATTGTCTCAACAGAGAGTCTTAAAATGGATCTAGAGAAGGTGAGAGCTATCATTGAATGACCTACCCCAAGGAGTGTTACAAAGGTACGATCATTTCATGGTCCAACAAGTTTTTATAGAAAGTTTATTAAGAATTTTTGTAGTATTTGTGCACCTCTAACTAAAGCAATGAGAGGGGATAGAAAAGAGTTTAAGTGGACTACAGGAGCAACCAAAATTTTTGATATGTTGAAGAAGAAAGTTATAGAGCAACCTTTTTTGGCACTTCTAGATTTCAATAAGGTCTTTCAGGTAGATTGTGATGCTAGTGGCACTGCCATAGGAGTTGTTTTGAGTCAAGAAGGTAAGCCTATTTCCTATTTTAGTAAGAAGTTGAATGATAGTAAGAAGAAATATTTTTGTCTATGATCAAGAGTTTTATGCTATAGTTCTGGCTTTGAAGAAATCAAGACACTATTTGTTTCCAAAAGAATTTGTTTTATATACTAATCACGAGTCTTTGAAGTATCTCTATAGTCAAGAAAAGTTAGATCAAAGGAATCTAAAATGAGTTGAGTTTTTGTAAAGTTATACCTTTTTTTGAAGCATAGGAGTGGAAGGTTAAATAGAGTTGCAGATGCCAGGTATGTGCAAGATCATGATGGGCCAAAAAGTGGCAATATGATGGGTATGCATAGGGTATGTGGCCAACGACTCTTTTTTACCCAAAATTGATGAAATGAAAAGTATTTTTAAAGGAGATTCTTAGCTTTCCACCAATATAAATTATTCTTTACTTTAAATTTAATAAATAATTATTATTCATTTTCTCTTTGAATTACAATTAAAGTCTTGATTTGTAGGCTAATTGAAAAATATTTTTAGCTTTCAAACGGTATCACATTTTTTGAATCTGAAACATGTGTTACATTCTATGCTTTGCATACTATAAGATTAAAGAAAAAAAAAAATCTTGAAGTTTTGACTAAGTTAAGGTGGTCAGACATACGATTTTTTATATTTTTTTTAAGTTTTAATAAAAAAATTATAATTAATTATTTACTAGGAAAAAAATTACAAAAAAATATGCATCACATCAGGACATGATTCCTCTACTTATATCTAAAATCAGGTAGAAACCTACTTATTTTTTCCCTAAAATTTAAGTACTACTGCATTGAAATTTCAAATTTTCACCAAATAGGTTTTTTTTTTTTTAAATAAACCTAGTAGTTTAGAAACTACATGCAATTTACTACATATTCTATTCTTACATATTTTTGAAATAATATAGATAACTTATTCAAATTTTTACGTCAATTTTCCTAACTCTAATTTTTTTGAAGTTTTCCCCACTTAAGGGCCTATTTTTTCCACGATGATCCTGCACATACCTTGCCTTGAGTAGAAGGAAAAATTTGTTGATAGAAATGAATATAAAGGTTGTTGGGTTCAATGAATTCAAGAGTTTGTATCCTGAAGATCTAGACTTTGCAAATGCTTGGAAGGCTTGTTTGGAACCTATTACATTGGATAGCACAAGATGGTTGGATTTCTTAATCTAAGATGGGATGTTGTTTAGAGGAAGCCAATTGTGCAGTCCAAGAAGTTATGAGAGAGAATATAATCAAGGAGAAGCATAGTGGAGGATTGGCTAGAAATTTTGGTTGAGATAAGACCATTTCACTTGTTAGTGAGAATTATTACTAGACAAAGTTACAACAAGATGTGAAGAAGTTGTACAAAATTGCAGAGCATGTCAGATGAAAAAAGGAACAAGTCAAAACATTAGATTGTATTAGCCATTACCTGTACTTGAGAGGCCCTGGGAGGATATTAGCATGGATTTTGTTCTTGACTTTCCAAGGACACAAAGAGGGCATGATTCCATATTTGTGGTGGTGGATAAATTTTCAAAGATGGCACATTTCATTCCATGTCATAATCCAACCAATGATGTTGTTCATGTTGTAGAGTTGTTTTTTCGAGAGGGGTGAGACTACATGGTCTACCAAAAAGTATAGTTTCAAATAGAGATACCAAATTTTTTGGTTATTTCTAGAGGACATTATGGAAGAAGTTGAAGAAATATTTGAAGTTTAGTTCTGCACACCATCCCATGCAGACTGATGGAAAAATGAAAGTGATGAATAGGAGTTTGGGTAACCTACTAAGATGCTTAGTAGGATATAATCCCAAGTGATGGGATTTGATTATACCATAGGAAAAGCTTGCTTAAAATTTTTTTTTCCATAGGAGCATTGGTAAACCACCATCCTAGATTAGGTATGGGAATAGTCCAAGAACTCCTTCTAAACTAAGAAAGCTAGATAAGGGGGAGAAGAGTAGTGATGAGGCTGAAGATTTTGTTGAGCACCTAAAGAATTTGCATGAAGAGGTGAAGAAACATATCAATAAGATGAGCTCACAATATAAGGCTAAGGAAGATTAAAAAAGTAGGTATAAGGAGTTCTAGGTAGGAGATGAAGTCATGGTTCATTTCCAAAAGGAAAGGTTTCCAATTGGTACATACAACAAGTTAAAGATGAAGAATTTTGGACCATGCAAGATCCTTAAGAAGCATGATTGAAGAAATGCATATGAGGTAGAATTTCCTAATGAAATTCATATTTCACCTATGTTTAACATTTCAAATTTAATAGAATATCATGGAGGAATTGATGAAGAAATAATAGAAACATAATGGAATATTCTAGCACCTACTTCAGAAAAGGAGATAGAAGAAATCTTGGATAGTCATGTGGATAGGAGCACAAGAAATAGGCAATATATAGAGTACTTGGTGAAGTGGAGAGGAAGTCCTATTGAATATTGATCATGGTTGTCTGAGGCTAAGGTTAACCATCTTGGTTTTTTGCTAACTCCTAAGAAGTGATAGGGTCAGTTTTCAAATTACCCTAGGTGTTTGATGTAGGAGAATCCAACATTGTACGATAATATTGCATCATCCAAAAAAATTATTTTTCATTAATTTATTTTTTTGTTTTGAGTTCCATGATGGCACTTAGGGGGTGTAAGACAATCAAGATTCAGAAAAGGTGAAAAACAGTCACTTACTAGATTTTAATAAGTTACCCTAAACAAGCTCATATGCACTTGAAAATTTAACCTAAGGAGCAAAATTGAAAAAAAATTATGGTCATGAAAGAATCATCTCAATACCCTACACGGTTTAGGAGATATTAAAGTTTCTATCTTGGGAAAATTTTCCAATGTAGCTTCAAATTCAGATATGAAAACCTTAGAGGCCCCAAAATAGCTCAAACGGTTGATGAACTAACCTCTAGTGGATTTGGTGTTGTACATCTCTTTGAGATCTTTCCAACAATATGTTATAATAGCCAATCAAACACTTGGATCAAAAGTTATGGCTCCAAAATGTTTCCCCTCTAAAATGTGAATTTCATTAAAATTTCTTCCTAGGCCAGAAATCATACAGCGAGACTTTTGACACCAAAAAAAAGGGAAAGTTGAACTTTCTAGAACATTCTAGGGTGCTTATTGGGTAAAAAAAGGGGTTAAGTGGGGGTTGTAGAAGGTGGCTCCAATATTGCAAATTATGGATCCAAATAATACATTTGTTTCTAGAGTTGATTTTCGTGTAATGAATCAAGCCCATGAGGCTGAAGCATGTAAGTTTTGAATTTGCAATTTCATTTTTTGGAAAATTATTGAAAGTGAGTTATTTTTTTGTCTCACATCTTTTGTGTTGGTATCTATTGTGTTGATTTGTGTGGGTTTTAGGTGGTGTGGCCCTTATTACTTATGCTATTAAAATCACTCTCATTTACATCCATATTTAGCATATATTTAGCTCTTTTTTGGTTTAAATTTTGAGTTTTTTGCTTAGAAAATCCATTAATGGCTTCCATGGTAACTTAGGTGCATCCATTTAGCATATTTTGAAATTAGAGTTGTATACACCTAAAATTGGTCAAGACAATTAATTAATTAAATATTAGCTATTTAATTAATGAACTCCTTTAATTCATCTACTTATAAATAAATTCTCAATTTATTTATATAGTTCATAGTTTTCTAAATTCTTCACCTTAAATCACATTCCTCTAATTTAATTAAATAAAAAAATTCACATTGTTTGTTTCATTTAATTAATAACCTTCTCATTAAATTCAAATGTCTAATTTGAATTTAAGCACATGTCTACAACACTTTTTGGCCACATCATCAAATGTCACATATTTACTAATATTTAAATCACATTATTTTCAACCAATTCCATAACAAACTTTTGACACATGGCTTTCTCACACACTTGATTCTCTCATACATTTGGCATGTTTCCTTTGGTCAAGGGAACATCCTCCATGATTCTTCCATCTCCACTATCCATCTCTCATGTTTGAATCTTGACCGTTGATCGCTACCACATCACAAGATGCTTTGAAAATCCTATAAATACAACCTCTTGCTACCACATTTTACATCACATCTTTTAGAAAACTTATTATGCGGGAATAACATTGGAGCATTCATAGTTGGAGCATTTAGTATTTTTTTGCATTTAGTATTTAGATTTTCTTTATCATTCTAACTTAGAATCATGTCTTAGTTTACATTTTCATTTCCATTATCAATCTTAGATTTCATATAGCATTTAATATCATTATCATTGTATCATCTCCATTTTAGATAGCAGCATCATAATGTTAGCTTCATATCATTTGTATATCAATCATATATTATCTTAGACAACATCTTGTTTCTTAAGTTGTCATCCAAGCCAGTCATAGTGCACATACAAATATCAGAGCACTCACATGATTTAAATGATCCTTGAGAATAGAGAACAATGGAATGTTTTTAGAGATTTGTTTTACTACAAATAGAGTAGTTTTATGATTCAAACCTTTAATATAATACGTCTCATTGATGTTTGTGTGTTTACTATTGATTTTTTAACTCTCCCACATTTCACATATACATAAATTGCAACCCACCATGGGGCTCAAACCTATTTTTAACATTTTTTGGAAAAGCTTTTTGTAAATAGGCTGGACGTGACCTTTTAGCGTGATCGTGAGTTCTTTTGGCACATACAACAAATATTTTAGCATATACGACTTTGGTTTCGGCACATACAACAAATCTTTCGGTGCATACAAAAAATCTTTTTGCACATCTGAGGTCTGTTTCGGTGCATACAACAAATCTTTCAGCGCATCTGAGGTCTATTATGGTGCATACAATATTTCTTTCAACACATACACCATCTATTATAGCACATACAGGGAGTCTTTTAGCACATTCAATATCAGTTATAGCGCATTGAGTTGTTCTTTTAGCACATTTGTTAATTTTTCTAGCGCATTGGATAGTTCTTTTAGTGCATTGATGTTTTAGAGCATGTGATGACTATTTTAGTGCATAAGTATAAATTTACAAAATTTTAAAAAATCCCAAGAACTAATTGATGTTTTTTGCTTGCAAGTACCTTGATACCTTGGTCAAAGAAAAATTTGTTCAACTACTAATGGTGTATGCAGGGGCTAGAGTTATTTGAATGCTTTCTTTTGATTAAATTAGGAACCTAGTTTAATTAAAAGGTTAAAGAACCCCTTTTCTTTCATGCTTGAAGTGATAGGACTATGCTCTCCCCTTGACTAGGTGATCAAAATGCTAGACTCACTTTTTATGCTTTGTTAACACCTTTAGAGGGCTTGTCGTAGTGGGAAAAATTACTCACCTTGCGAGAATGACCTAAGTGGGAACAACCAAATCTAGGTTTTCCAACCCACTATAATCAAAATCAAATTTAGAGAAAGTCTAGAATTCGATGGTAGTGTGCAAGATAACCATCCCCAAAGCCTTTGTTCTAAAGGTTTGGAGGTCTCCTGAGGGATTTTATATATTACTGCACTGAACAGAAACCCTTACTACAAATTCTAATGTAGAATCCAACCGTGTCAGTTTCCAAACACTTACTATATCATGGTGCATGGAGAGGGACGAATCTTCCCCCAAGATACTCACCATATAACCATCAGGTATTACTAGCCAAAATTGAAGGATTTGGCTTTGGTTAAGACCTGGGAAAGGCAAAAATATGGGTGCCCTCTAGGGGGTGGCAGGGTTGTGTGAGCTAACATGGTTTTAAGATGTGGGCTGTGATATTTTAAGTGACCCTTGAGAATAGAAAAGTGCTTGAATTGTATTGTCTTGTGTTATACTAGTGGAAATCAAAAGAATCAGACCATATTCTTGAATACACACTCAATGTTTAGTTCCTAGGTGAAAAGATTTGTTTGACAACTTTTTGTTGTGTTTGAGGTTAAAATTCAAGAAAATCATCCATTTAAACATGTAATTCCCATATTTGGAAAATTGGAAACCAAGAAAAATTCATTGATCAACAAATTATAACTTGGAAACACTCAGATTCAAAGTAAAACTAATAGACAAACTATCAAAAACATACTTCCAATTTAGCACATTCATTCTCTATTCTTGCGCATCCATTGCATTTTCTAGTGCATCTATGCAATCTGGTACCGCATCCATTCACTATTATAGCACGTCTAAACAGTCTTATAGCACAATTGTTCATTTTTTTGCACGTATGAGAAGTCTTTTACCACATAAATTTACTATTTTAGCATGTCTAAGTAGTCTTCTAACGCATACATTCACTAGTGCATGTATGTAGTTTTATAGCACATTAAGTCAATATTTTGGTGTATCCATTCTCTGTTATAGCACATCTATGTAGTCTTTTAGTGCATCTAGGCTCTGTTTTAGTGCATCAATTAAATGCAAAACCTGAGAGTTAAATTTATCCCCTATTTCATAGTTTGAACCATAATTCAAAATCTTTTGTAGCCCATAATCATTCCTTAGGTACCACAAAGTCTAAAATTGTTAAAAATGACCTCTACAAGTGAAATTCTTTAAATTAAACCAAGATCTAAACATCTCAAATTGCCTAAATCATCCAATTTATCACACCTTTGATTGTTAAGCCAAGTTTCATCATCAGGATTTGTCATCCTTTCATCACAAGACAAAGCTATATAATCAGATTAAACTTAGTCTCATCAATAAAATTTGACATTCTATTTGACTTAGTTTTCATCCTTGGAACTCCTCCAAACAAAGATCAAAGTTTAGTCAAATTATAACACTTTCATGCCCATTCAAACAAGATTACAAACACATAAACTCAAGGAAAAAGAACTCAAAATTCAAAACATTGAAACACAAAACATCGAAACTCAAAACATTGAAACTCAAAACACCATGGTTGAACCTAAAGAGAATCCTTTCCATGGAATCCACAAAAATGAAGGTGAAGAAATAATTGAGGAAGAAATCCAACATGTTGAAGAAGATATGAATTTCCACAAGTGCTTAGAAATATTTTTGAAAGAAATGAGGAAAAATACCTCCTAATGTTGGCTAAACAAGGTGTCAAATTGCTTGATGACTTTGATGTCAATCAATTGAAATCACCTCCTAGAAAGCTTGAAAATAATCGAAAACAAGTGGTTGCCTTGATTCATCAAATGGAAAACCTCCAACAACAAATTCTTGACATGCAAAGGGGAACCTCAAAATGATACTTGATACAAGACATTTGACATATCCTTTTGATCAAGATATCCACATAATTCCTTTTCCCAAACATTGTGAATTCCAAAAGTATGATAAATACAATGGAAAAATTGATCCAATAGATCATGTGAAGGAATTTAGAACCATGAGTCTTGAATTTTCACATGAAGAAAATTACTTAATGAGGTTGTTTCCACGTAATCTAGGTGGATAATGCCTTGAATGGTTTTCCAAACTCGCACCACCAATTAGAACCTTTGAATAATTGGTTAATAAGTTCATCACCCAATATTATTATAACATCCAACATGATATAACAATGAAAGACCTTTGCAACTTGAAATAGAAAAAGGGTGAATCGTTCCTCACTTTTCTACAAAAATGGAGAATGTTATTTGCGAGGTATTCTCATCCCATATGTGAAAAAGAAAAGATGGAAATCTTTATTGATAACCTAAATGACAAGATGAGCTATATATTGGAATTGCAATTCCCACCTACCTTTGAAAAATTGATTAAAAATGGGATTAAAATTGAAGAAGTTTTGGTCAAAAGAGGAGTCATAAAACTTTACAATGAAAACAACACATCAAGCTCCTCTAACAATTACAACAGTAATGATTAACCAAAGTTTTGGAAATGAAACAAAAATGTTGGTAACAATGATGGTGCTACTGAAACACAAAATGCAAAACCAATGTTCAACTTGATAGCAGTGGCCACCAAAACTAATCAAAACAATAATACAACCAATAATCAAAACAACAACCAAAATGTCAATCAAAACAATAATCAAGGTAATGTTGAATATAGAAGAAAACCATATCAAACATATTCCAATCAAAGAAGATTCACCCCTTTGGGACAATCATCAGAATCAACATTAAAGGAACTTCTTGAAGCTAAAGTCATAGCATTACCAGAGGCAAGAAATTGGGAACCATAAGTTAAACCTCCATGGTGGAATGATGCACATTTTTGTGACTTTCATCAAAACAAAGGACATAAAACCAATGATTGCATGCAATTAAAACACTTGATACAAGACTTGATTGACAACAAGACCATATTCGTAGGACCCCAAACAAACAATGATCATGGAGTGTTCAAGAACCCTCTACCAAACTATGAAAAATGGGAATCCTCTTCATCAAATACCAAGGGAAAAAAAATGAACTATATTTATGATTCTACCATTCATTGTGTTGAGGTGGTTGAACATCAAACCAAGGACATCAAAATTAAGGGCCAAAGTAACATTGCTACAACTGAAAATCATCACCACGATATCGATGTCACCTCACATTGAATCAATGACCTTGTGCTAATAAATCAGATCACCAACATTGATACAAATGATAATCAAATTAATGTCATTAAAATCAAATAAAAACAAGAAAAATCACCAATCAATACAATCACAAGAGGACAAGCCAAGGTAACATTGAAAGGAGCTACCCCTTCCATGTCCAAAACAATTGTTACACCTGCAACTCAATATAACATCAATGATCAGTTGCAGAAGATACCCACTCAAATATCCATATTGGAGCTTCTCAATATTTCACCAGCACACAAAGAAATCTTAGAACAAACTCTAGTAACCACCATGATACCAAATAACTTGGAAGTTTTCCAATTTTAAACTATGGTGAGACATTTGACCACACCTCACTACTTATCATTTTTGGAACATGATGATGTATCTATCACCCATCTGCACAATGTTTCCCTCCATATTGAGGCCTTAATCAACAAATATTGTGTCAAATGTGTTCTAATAGATGGAGGAGTTGGCTTAAATATTTGTACTTTGAAACTTGTCTATGCATTGGGTTATTTTGAAAATGCTATTGATCCTAGAAGGAAAATCACAATAAAAGCATATGATGATGAAGAAAGGTCCTCCCAAGGATTGATTGTCTTTCTAATTCAAGTAGGACTAGTTGTCAAAGACATAACCTATCAAGTGTTGGATAAAGAGTTGACATACAACATACTCTTGGCACGTCTATGGATTCATGAGATGCAAGTTGTACCATCAACATATCACTAGTGTTTGAAATTTCCTTTTAATGGATAAGAGATTAGTATTGTTGTTGATTCCAACAACCCCCAATATTGCAACACATTCAAAACAACCCAAGACACTTTTGTGCCACATAATAGGGAAGCTACAAAACCTAGCTCATCAAATAGTGTAAGACAATTAAATTCCTTGTAAAAATGGGTTGAGAAAAAGGACCAATCAAAAGATAAGGGTATCAGTGATTTTTCTCCATCAAACAAGGAAAGTCAACTCAATGCCTTATCAAAACAAGTTGAAAAGATCCAATTGAAAGACAAAGGCATGGGGGAATACTCATTTGAGAAATCCTTATGCTTATCATAACTTTCATATTCTCCTAAGTCATATGGTCCGCCATCAACATCAAGAAAAAAATCATCACAACCAACCACACTCTTTGATGAATCAGAAGACAAGGAGGTTTTGAATAGGTTACATACAAGTATAAAGAATCATCACAAGTATCAACTTCAAATGTACCGACAGAGCAATATGGCAAAGGGAAGACAATCCTAGAAAAGATGGGATATGAGGGAAAAGGTCCTATTGGTAAAAGAAAAGAAGGCATCATAGAACCAATACAACCCATCACAATGAATTCTAAGGAAAAGATGGGACTACAGTACATGGAAGAAGCAAAAGAAGAAACTAGACAACATGTTGTCGAGACTCCTTCAATTGAGAGATAGTTTTGAAATAGACTCCAATGAATATGAATGGGATTCCCTCTCTAAAGAGTCTTGGCATGATAAGGAAATTAATGTGGTACAAAAGTATACACGAAAATGAATGGAGGGATAGAGCTCAAGTTATAGACCACTTGAAATTGGATCACAACATATTGATTACTCAAGTGAAGATGATCATGCTTCGAGTGCGATAGATACTTCGGAAGAGAGTAACATCATAGACCTTGATATTGCTATTAGACACTCTGATGACATTGCCATCATGTGACACTCACCCTTCTTGGTCTTAGACAATTTGATGATTCTTTGCCATTAATACACCCTAAACTGATTGGCTGGGACCAAAATGAGCTGCTTGAAATACCCATCTTTTCAAGCAATGATGCCATCGTAAATTTCCTTTGTTCTGACAATCCTAAAACATCTTCCACTAGAAGATCTATTAATGAGGCTTTAAACAAGGGGAGTGCCAAATATTCCAGTTGCAAAATGAACATTAAAAATGGATCTAATAGTGAAAACCATTTAATGGCACTATTAGATCAAGAAAAAGTAAAAATAAAGAGCACATCTCAAGGTGAAAACCTTTTCGAGGCACCGAGAGACGGAACATTTGACACTCTTCCTTAGCACTATTAGGAGAGATCGTCAGTGCTAATTGAGCTCACACAATCCATCAATGTTGGCACAGCTAAAACAATAAAGACCCTGCATCTAGCGACATCCATGATAGAGGAAGAAAAACCAAACTTCACTAAATTCTTTAAAGAGAGGCAAGTCAATTTTGCACAGTCATATGCTGACATGCAAGGTATAGTTCCAAAGCTCATCTTGCATCATTTATTAGTAACACCTAGGGTAAAACCAATAAAGAAAAAGTTGAGAAAAATGCATCCTCATATCACCCTCTTGGTAAAAGCGGAATTGAAGAAGCTATTAGATGTGGGATTTATCATACCTATTGACTATGTTGAGTCGATATCAAATATTGTGCCAATTTCAAATCTAGAAAAAAGCATCAGGATATGCACAGACTTTAGGGATCTTAACAAAGCTTGTCTGAAAGATTATTTTCCACTACCTAACATTGACATCATTGTAGACTTGAGAGTTGGACATGAAATTTTATAACTTATGGATGGCTTTTCTGGTTACAATCAGATAAAGATAGCACCTGAAGATCAAGATAAGATAGCGTTCACATGTCCTTGGAGCACATTTTGCTGGAACATAATTCCTTTTGGGTTGAAAAATGTTGGAGCCACATATCAGAGAGCTATGACCATCATCTTCCATGACATGATGCACACTTTTTATCGAAGACTATGTAGATGACTTATTGGTGAAATCGTTCACTAAAGGACATCTCAAAATCATGGTGATTCCCAACTAGTCATTAATTAGGTGAATGATGATTACCAAACAAAATATGACAAATTAATGCCATATAAAAGAATGGTTGATGACTTCAAAAATTACTTTATGGAGATAAAATTTGAGCAAATTCATAGAGGTGACAACAAAGTTGTTGATACCATGGCTACCATTCTTCTCTTTTATAGATTCTTGAGAAACAAGCTTGGATGAGTTCATGGTGGAACAATTGTTCAACCCATCATATGACAACCCTGAATCCCAAGTTATCTACCATCTAGCCAAGGTTGAAACTTCTACCTATGGGAAAATCTACACCTATTTGAAAGACAATACCCTCCCACCCAATTTATCCTGGAACCAAAAACAAAATTTCATTTGACAAGTAGCTCGACACACCCTAATAGCCGATGTGCTTTATTGATGAGGTCTTGATGGTACTCTCCTTCGGTGTCTTGAACACAACGAAGTTGAAACTACTTTATGTGAGGTTAATGAGGGTATCTGTGGAACACATTCAAGTGGCCTAACTTTAGCTAAGAAACTCCTACATTTGGGGTATTATTGGCCAAATATGGAGGAGCTATTTCACTATGTCAAAAAGTGTCAAAAATGTTGAAAGTCCATGGAAACCTAATACATGCACCAGTACAAGAGTTGCAACCTTTCACATCAACATGGCCTTTTTTTGTGGGGATTGGATCTTGTCAGTAAAATACGCCCATCTTCATCCAACAAACACAAGTTTATCATCATAGCCATGGAGTACTTCATGAAGTGGATTGAATTGGTTCCCCTAACCACCATCATAGGAAAATAAATTGCATCCTTCATCCTAAATTACATTGTCTATTGGTATGGAATTCCTCAATCCATTATCATGGATAATGGTAGACCTTTCAAGAATCAAGATTTCCAAGAACTCTGTGAGAAATTCCATATACAATATTAGTTTTCTACACCCTACTATCCTCAAGGAAATGGCCAAGCAGAGGCCTCAAACAAAAATATCCTAAAAATCTTGAAGAAAACTATCAACAAGGATGGACATGATTCACACATTCAATTGAATCCTACTTTGTGGGCTTACAGAACTAGTATTTGCACCCCGCTAGCAGCCACACCATATGCTTTAGTCTATGGATCGAAGGCCATTCTACCTATTAAGGTTGAACTACCATCACTTTGGGTGTCACTAATAGGGATCATTTCAAGTGAAGAATATCGGGTCTCAAGGCTACAAGAGTTAGAACTATTGGATGAACATTGTCAGCATGTCATGGAACACCTAAAAGCCTATCAGCAAAGGATATCCACAAGTTAAAATCATAGAGTAAAGCCTACAACATTTTAGGTGGGTGACTTAGTCCTAAAAGAAAATCCTTGTAATCAACAGGATTGATAAAATAAGGGGAAATTTGAACCAAATTGGCTAGGTCCCTTTGTCATTGTATTAGTCTTTGGATCAGGAGCATATCAGTTGTCCACACCAAAAGGGTATTTATTTGATGAACCTCTCAACAGCTTGCATCTCAAGAAATTCTACACCTGAATCATCCAGTGCATCAAAAAAAGTCCAAAAAAAATGGTTACCTTGATGAAAACCTAGCAAATAGGAATCTTGGTAAGAACAAAAAAAATCAAAAAAAGGAGAAAATCCAAACAATTCAAAAAAAGAGAAAATCCAAAAAAAAAAGAAAAATACAAAAATACAAAAAAAGTGAAAAATCATAAAATCTAAAAAAGTGCAATAAAAACAAGTAGTGAAAACCTGGAAATAGGTGTTATTTGTGATAGGTTAGATTTTCCATCTATTTGAGCTTGTCGACCATTCACTTTTTCCATCAATCTGCCTATCATCTGAAGGCATCATGTACATATCCTCACATTGTGATCGTATCTCACCCTAGACTGGGGGAAAATCCTAAAGTCACTGGGGCAAAATAAACTTTGAGCTTAAACTAATAGACAAAACCATAGTTAGACAACACAACAAAAACACAAGGATCATAGTGCAACTCAATATTGAACATCAATCACCATCAGTAACACATCAACCATCTGAATCCAATAGCCAAATCAAGCAAATCAAAGAAAACTTTAAATGGATGATGTTTCTTCTAAATCATGGCTTTATCACTTTGGAATGTCTATTCAACTGTTGTACTTTGATTTTTTTTTTCATATCTTTGGAGCAACTCGATGATGTATTGAACTAGAGTAGCAGGAAGGAGTATATTTTTTCTTTGTCTGTTGTCTATGAGTTGATCACTACTATTGTCAAAATTGTTGTGAGACATGCACTACAAAGTATCATTGATGACATTCAAAATTTGCATAGGAAAAGGATTGACTCTTGTCTATCTATGCAAGGAATACTCAAGTCATCTCAGTTTAATTATACCTAGATACTTATGTTAATTTGCAATATCAAAAATCATGGAAGTAGTACTCAGGTCATCATGGTCTCATTATACCATCGATGTTTGTACTCACTTTCAACATTTGAAAGAATCAATGATGATAAAAATCACAACAAATTGACTATTGTGATGACAACTTGTGCATATTAGATCTGCATGGTTAAGTTAGATTGCATTCATATCAGTGTTGCATCTATAGATATGGGGTTTCCAAAGCTTGAACAATTTCACAATGAGGCTATCTTTCTTTTTAATGGATTGAGTACACTTGTAATTAAACAAAAACACATCAATTGCATCATCATTTGCATACATTAGAAAACACATTAGTTGCATCATCATTTGTGTATATTAGAAAACACATTAGTTGCATCATCATTCACATTCATCCATCCATGCATCACATCATCACATCATCATTAGAAAATACAAAAAGAAGTGCATTTCATCTCACTTGCATAATCAAAATCATTTCATCTATTGTTAATGGATTAAGAAATTGGTCCATTAAGATGATTGAAAGACATGACCAATAGAGTAAGATTTCCAAGAAGAAGCACATCTCTATTTTAATAGGGGCATAATTGAACTTGATGCATCACTAAAATCATTTACTCCTTTAAATAAAATGGATCTTGGATTCACTTAAGATGATTGAAAGACATGTCCAACAGAGTAAGATTTCCAAGAAGAAAAAGTTGTTGAAGAACATGATTGTTAAAGCTATAATGCCATTGTTATGAACATCTAAAACCAGTAGTGAAGATGATTTTTTTTATTACTCAAATCCAAGACTGACAAAGAACTAGTTGGATTGGCATAATCATAACTTTGAACATACATGAACATCTCACATCATCTACATAATTAAATCCATCTCACATAGCATAACACACCATTCATAAAGCATGTAGAATCATCACTCATGAATTATCATATCATCATTACATAATCATCATAATCATCATGATCATCATCATATAAACATCATAAACACATATAACTATGCACCATCATGTGATCATTTCATCCATCATTCATCCATTGATTGCATCATCTATTTGAATTAAAAAAATATAAAAAAACATAAAATCCATCACATGGGCATCATTCATAAAGCATCATTAAATCATAATCATCATCATCATCATATAAACATCATAGGCACATAGATCAAATCATCATCATCATTGCATGTCATATAACCTCAAAATCATAATGTAAGTGTACAAGGATATCAAAAGATATAGAGACATACATCAATATCAAAAATGGTAGTGAATCATCAATATCTCAAAGTACATCAGTGTATACATTTCCGAAAAGAAAACATTAGAGAATCTTAATCAGAGCTATGTCGTGCTTCCCCCAAATGGTGCTGACATCAATGGACTAGTGCCTCCCCACCAAACGAACCTACACCAAGATCTCTCTAATCTCCTAAAAGTGGTTGTGTAACACCTTTGCTCGTGGTCTGAGACTGGGACCTACCTAACCGAGACTGTGCATAACTCTCCCAACGCTCTGGAGGAACTGCATCATGATATCTCACTCTGTGAAACTCTACCTCCTATGCAGTACACCATATCTCTCTGAAATAATTAGATGAACATGTGGCCTCTGTGGCTCTCTGTAGTCTCTCAGGAATTCCCTCTACTTGACCCACACCTTGTCTCAAAGTGTCCCTCTTAGTAGTCAATTTAGCAATCTGCCCCTACATTTGTACCTGTGCATGACCCTGGGCCTGGACCTATGCAAGCTAAGCTTGTGTCTACTGAACTTGTTGTCTCAAAACATCCCTCTTGAATATCAGTCCAATAATCTTTCCCTAAGCCTAGTCTAACAAAGCTTGTACCTGCTCAAGTTGACCCTAAAATGTTTGTACCTGAACCTGTAAAGTAGCTATCTGTGTCTACTACTGTTGCAAGGGTAATTTGATCTCCACATGTTGCTAGGATGCCACAACCAATGATCACCTCTTACAAGGCACTCTAAACTCTCCAACATCGGGAATGGGTCCTCCTCCACCCTCATCTCCTCCCCCATCACCTCTGTCATCATCATCTCTGCCCCCTCCATCTCCATCTCCTTCATCGTCATCATCATCTCTACCCCCTCCATCTAGGTCTCCATCCTCATCATCACTGCTCTCCTCCTCCTCCTCATCTCCCTTGTCTTGCCTCCACCAATGCCAATGACCTACTACCCCCTCCTCCTCCTTCTCTAGCAATGCTCATCTGGGATGGTGATCCTTGGGAATGGATGTAGGAATAGGTACCAAGCATACTCCTCTGATATTAGTGCCTCAATAATCTCTGGATGGACATCCCAAATGATAACATGTAGACCCTTGTATGCTTGCACTACTGGATCATATGACAACACCACTCCCCACTCTGTAGCATCCACTCATCATTGTGCATAATGTGCCACTCCCTAGGGAATCCCCTGCACTCTGCCATACTGTCTAAGCACCTCAACAACAAGAATATGTCAATAATGAATTATGTATGACCAATCAGGTACATGGACTAACAAAAATAAAGCATCTCACTGTCATCCTCTGGCCACTACTCTCAATCAAGATAGGGTTTCCATGTCACTGACTCAAGATCATCAAGCGTCCTCCTCTAGTTCTCTAGTTTTCCCAGCTTAGGCTGAGCAAATAGACCAACATAAATATGTACATATGGTCTCATGGCGGGTCGTTGTCTATCTCCAACTGGATGAGTGACCGCTAAATGCTCCTAGGCCAAGACCTGAAGCAATGTGACCCCAATTGATAAACTAGCCCCTCGAAGGTATACTGCCTAGTGTAAATCATGGTAAAAATGCACGAGCATGCAAAATCCCCATGCATATCTAGTGCCCTGAGAAATCATGCTCTCTAGAATCCGACCCCATCCAACTGAGAGTCCCTTTGAACTGTAGTCAGGAAAAAGGAACCCTCCAATGAATCTAAGAAGTATGAACGACAGTGTGGCATAGGTTTCAACCATCTCTCTCCACAAAATCTCATAGCCGCATATCCAGTCATCCTAGAACACTCTCCTCAATGCGTCGATCCTTCCCTACTCCTGAGAATCATACAAGATCAGCTTCCCCACAACATGAATCCAAAAAAATTGATATACATCCTCTGGGGTCAATGTGATCTCGCCAGTAGGCAAATGAAAGGTGTTATGCTCATTGTGCCACCTCTCTACTAATGTTGTCAACAAACCCTTGTTGATCCTAATTTGGGGCATATCAATCAAAGATGACAATTCGCATCATGCAAGAATGGCTACCTCAGGCTGCATTAGGTGTGGAATCAACTCCCACATCTTAGGAAAATTCTCTCTAATCTATAGACTCGTCAAAGACTCCTATCACCATAAAATCGCAAATCATTCAATCAATCAATTGGCATCAATCAACCTATCAATCAATCAAAATCAATCAACCTATCAATCTAATCAACTATAGTGAGACATTGATCACATCTAGTGAGCATCAATCTATCAATCAACCTCGCCTATCATGAGGTTTATCACTCAATTCAATTTGGCATGTCATGAGGTTAATCAATCAATTGGCCTATCATTTATCCTCACCTATCATGAGGTCAATTAATCAATCAAACTATAATTGATCATTGCCTATCATGACATCAATTACCATCATCCTATCATTGAGTCTCACCTATCATGAGATCAATGGACATCTAACCTATCAACATCATCAATCATCATCAAATCAAAGACTGACATGATCAAACATCTTCAAAATCAAGTGGTCTAATCAACATCATCAATCTAGTCTAAATTTCACCAATGCACTATAATAGTGCTTCAATGAGTTGAAACACTCTATGCGCCAATAAAATTCATCAACACACCAAAACGGGGCTTCAATGAACTAAAACCATGAATGCACCAAACAATTTCACAAATGCGCTATAACAAAATTTATATGCACCAAATCATCCTATGCACTACATCATCTCACCTATGTGCTAAATCAATTCACCTAAGCGCTAAATGCACCTATGCACTACAATAGTTGTTCAATGCGCTACTTCAGGCAACCTATGCACTACTTGAACCTATGCACTAATCTATTTACCCTATGTGCTAAAATCCTAATGATATGTGCTAGACTATTGGATGCACCAGAACAGTCCACCAATGCGCTACGTCAGCAACTGAATGTGTTGGAAAAATTAAAAGCCCAATTCAAACAAGAAAAAGGAGGAAACAATAAATTGCATAAATTACGAGGAGGTTTTTCGGGGTACATACCAGAGGTTTGTATGCTACCGGGTGGTTGTGTCATCACACACGCTTGAATCAGTGTGTGTGGTAAGGGATCACCATTCTACTCTAAATTGCTAGATTGCTCAATCACTCTCCAATCTCCAAAATGCAAATGCTCAAATGAACTTCTAATCACTATTTTTAAACTTTGAAAGGTTAATTAAGTGGGATTTTTATGGGGTCAATTTATTTTATTTTCAAAGGCGCTTTAATTCATCAAATCATCACCTAGTGGCTTATACATCATTTTTCGGGAGATAAATCATTATGAATCATAAAATTTTGAAATCCTCATCAAATCATTGAAAATCATAAAAATTTCAAAAAAATCCTAAAAATTCAAAAATTCATTGATTTATCTCCCAAGGGGGCATATATCCATCATCATCTAAAAATCAGCATTTGGGGCATATATCCATCATCACCTAAAAATCAGCGTGTGGGGCATTGAATTTTTTTTTTTGTCAACATCAACAGCAAATTTTTCTTTGAAAAAACTTGCAAACACATTACTTTAAAGAGGGGAAAAATGTATACACCCTAAATCGGTCAAGACAATTAATTTATTAAATATTAGCTATTTAATTAATGAACTCCTTTAATTCATCTACTTATAAATAAATTTTCAATCTATTTATATAGCTTGAACACTTTTCTAAATTCTTCACCTTAAATCACATTCCTCTAATTTACTTAAATAAACAAATTCACATAGTTTTTTTTTATTTAATTAATAACCTTCTCATTAAATTCAAATGTCTAATTTGAATTTAAGCACATGTCTACAACACTTTTTGGCCACATCATCAAATGTCACATATTTACTAATATTTAAATCACATTATTTTCAACCAATTCCATAACAAACTTTTGACACATGGCTTTCTCACACACTTGATTCTCTCATACATTTGGCATGTTGCCTTTGGTCAAGGGAACATCCTACATGATTCTTCTGTCTCCACCATCCATCTCTCATGTTTGAATCTTGACCGTTGATCACTACCACATCACAAGATGCTTTGGAAATCCTATAAATACAACCTCTTGCTACAACATTTTGCATCACATCTTTTAGCAAACTCATCATGCAAGAATAGCATTGGAGCATTTGGAGCATTCATAGTTGGAGCATTTAGTATTGTTTTGCATTTAGTATTTAGATTTTCTTTATCATTCTAACTTAGAATCATGTCTTAGTTTATATTTGCATTTCCATTATCAATCTTATATTTCATATAACATTTAATATCATTATCATTGTATCATCTCCATTTTAGATAGCAACATCATAATGTTAGCTTCATATCATTTGTATATCAATCATATATCATCTTAGACAACATCTCATTTCTTAAGTTGTCATCCAAACTAGTCATAGTACACATACAAATATGAGAGCACTCATGATTTAAAGGATCATTGAGAATAGAGAACAATGGAACATTTTTAGAGATTTGTTTTGCTGCAAATAGAGTAGTTTTATGATTCAAATCTTTATTATAATACATCTCATTGATGTTTGTGTGTTTACTATTGATTTTTTAACTCTCCCACAATTCACACATACAAGGGTTTTAATCTTTTGAATCTTGCATACATTTAGAATAGGTTTGCATACACTCACATCAATCATCATAGCATTTATCATGTTAAAATAGAGCTCTCATCATGTTTTATAACACACATCTCATCAGTTTCATCGATTCTCTTCAATAGAATCGATTGAAACATGTCCATTATCCAAGGGATTGGGAAAGGGTCACCATTCCACATCAATGAGACACCACTCCCCCAATAGGATAAGTTTCAATGTCTTAGAGTAGATGTTTATTAAGCTTTTGTGTGCTAATATGCTAGTTTTAATGGTTTCTTCATCTTTGTTTAAATTGAATGATCTTATTGGGATTGATGCTTAGAGGCTTAAGTATGCTTCAAATCCTCATGGATCAAGTGTAGTTAACCTATTTTGAGATACTTTTTGTGTTTCTGAGGTAATTTTTACAATCCCAAGGCCTATTTTAGCACGTGAGCCTATATTTTACCTTTGTTGAGAAATCAACCCAAAATTCAAAATTTCAGCCCGATTTCTTGAGGGGCGAGGGAACCAACTTATTCCTTCTACTGGGGCAGCTGTGGGGCATCCAAAAATCAATAATTTTTAAAAAATTTATCTAAGCAACAATTTTAATCTGAAAAGTGTCAGTCTTTTAACCAACATAACAAGTACCTCACTTCAAAAAGGGGGAAAATGTAGACACTTAAAAATGTCCTAAATGATATCATGCACTTGAATCTAATATACTAATACCATTTCATCATAAAACCCATCCTTGCTTCTCTTAATTGATTAAATTATCCTAGCTATTTAATTAATCATGCATCAATTTTATCTATTAATCTAATTGACCTAATTAGGTTAATTCACCCCTTTCATGCTAACCTTTTGTCCTGTTAGGTTGGATATTTCAAATTATATAATTTAATCCCTAAGTCCTCTTATTTAATTAAATAACCCTAAGTTATTTAATTAAATATCACATTGCTTCCCCATTTTTCATTAAATCATTTACTTAATGAATATCTTAATTCCCCTAATTTGCATAATTGAAACTTTGTTTTAAATTGTCAAATTATTAATCCTCCCACTTGCAAGAGAATATTCCTTGGGAATATTCCTCCTTTGCACATTCCTCCAAAAAGAATATTCTCATGGAATATTCCTTCCACTTTACACAATTAAATTTGGTTTAATTAACTAAATATCTAATTTTCCTCACCCATGAGAATACTCTTTGAGAATATTCTCTCTCTTCACTCATTTGAAAAAGGGAATATTCCTTTTTATAACAAACTTTTAACAAAGCTTCTTGTGCAAGTTTTGAAAGTGTGTTTGTTTGGATGAATGTAAGCCCTTGATTAAATATCAATTTGCATTCTTAACCCTTGATGAGAATCCATGAACTATGCCTCTATCTACCTTCCATTTTGACCATTGATTGATCCTTTTGATCTTGGCCATCAGTTTTAATTTTCCTATTATATAAATAGAGCTTGCATCTATTGAATAGGGATCCACTCTTAATATTAAACTTATGTTGTTAAAATCACTATCATTTGCATCCACATTTAGCACATATTTAGCTCTTTTTTAGTTTAAATCTTGTATTATTAGCTTAGAACATCCATTAATGGATTCCATGGTAACTTAGGTGCATCCATTTAGCATATTTTGAAATTAGGGTTTTAATCTTTCAATTCTTGCATACTTTTATAATAGCTTTGCATACACTCACATCAATCATCATAGCATTTATCATGTTAAAATATCTCTCATCATGTTTAACAACACACATCTCATTAGTTTCATCAATTCTCTTCAATAGAATCAATTGAAATAGGCTCATTATCCAAGGGATTGGGAAAGGGTTGTCATTCTACATCAATTTGACACCACTCCCCTAATAGGATAAGTTTCAATGTCTTAGAGTAGATGTTTATTAAGCTTTCATGTTATAATATGCTAGTTTTAATGGCTTCTTCATCTTTGTTTAAATTGCATGATATTATTGGGATTGATGCTTAGAGGCTTAAGTAAACTTCAAATCCTCATGGATCAAGTGTAGTTAACCTATGCTACGTACGTCATGAGTCACAATAGTCATTAAGTGCTTCAAATGAAGTGAGTTTCAAAATGATTCAAAATTATAGTCACTAAATGATTCAAAATGGAAGATGTCATCTTGGTTCAAATGAAGTGACATTCTATATCAATCAAGTGTTATGATATGTTATTTTCATTAGTGATCTGCATTGATTTGTTCAAGGGGAGTGGTTTGAATCTTGCAAGCTATGTTTTGTTGCTTCTAGTCTATGGTGGATGCTAATCAATGACAATGTTTACTATTTTAAGATAGTGAATATGAAAACGTTTTTTATCTGGTAATGGAATCCAGTGGTTGCTTTCAGATTAAGAGATGCTTGCTTTGAATAATGCTATTAGTTACTTGCATGGTGATAGAGGCATGTCATAGTGTGCAATAGCATTTTTTTTACTACATAGTCATCATACATAGTGAATACACAAGTGAAATAGTTGTTTAGAAACTCAATATTGCATAGGTGCTATGAAGAAGAAAATTTGTATTCACAATGGTTATTAGAAATTCAATCACTTTCTTGAATTTGTGACCTTCTTGGATAGTGGCTTGGGTTTGAGAACTTGATTTGAGATAGTGAATGAGTGGTGTATGAGTGGATGATATCTCAATTCTTGATTGTGACTTTGGTCATATGGTAGTGAGTACATAGTACAAGTTTGCATGGTGCAGTCATATACAATGTGTTGATCTTGATACTGGGTGCTTGATCACTTGTAGTTTTAGTGATTCTTGATGTCTTTGTCTTGCTTCTTCTATTCTCAGTGCTCAGATATACAGTCTCACAAAATGATGGAAGTTCCATTTTTCATGGCCATATGAGTCTTTAGAAACAATGTGATGCTTATACACTCCTTAAGACACTACCATGTTTATGCTCATGATTTTTACATATGCCAAGTAATAGTATCTTTTTTTTAAGGAGTATCTGTAATTAGTCATGAGTAGAGATAAGTTGTTTTCAAGAGGTTTCATCAAGTAGAGAATCAGGGTTGCTAGTTTGTCATAATGACATATTATATGCGGTTTATTGACATTTAAGTTTACAGGTGCCATTTTTTGTTAGGTTGGTTTAATCATTGGTGTTTTGACAATGTTTTTCAATTTTGTGATATGCAACAATCATCTTAATATGACAGTGTTGTTAAGTCTTGCATAAGCATATAAACTCTCATGTTAGTGAGGTACTTCAACAAAAATTCCAATGTGGGAGAAAGCGGATCTTCAATGTATGTATGGTTACCTCTTGTGGTGAGTGATTTTTTAAAAACATTTTCATATTACTAAGTTAGTTTATCTCAAGTCAATCAGCTTAGGAAAAAGGGAAGTTCTCTCAAGGAGATTAGTTTACATGCTCAAAGGTTCCTTTATCTATTTTTTGATAATCATCTAGAAGTGTATAATTTTGTGCAATCATTAGTCTTCAAAGGGGAAAAGTATATCAGGTATGATCAAGTATCTATTTTGCTGAGGTAGGAGTGATGTCAATTCTTGGTGTAATAATGGTCATGCTCTATACTCTTGATCATCATAGAGAATTGGAACACCTTCTTTAAGGTTTTCCAATGAGGGAGTAAATGATTGTATCCTACGATGATGGTTTATATTCAGTTGCCTTAAAGAGATTTTGTTATAGATAGTGTCTTTGTGTTTTTTAATAGACATTGCTTTTGTGTATTGAAGTGATTTTTTTCCAATATGCTAGTATCACAGTGAATTTTATTGTTTGGAATCATGCATCTTGCTATTGCTTGCTACTATGTCTTAGTCAATGAGGTTTTGCAAATATTAGTTGTCTTGGACAATGGTATAATTGGCTCAGTTAACAATTTCTTTCTCTCAAGATCATCAAGGGTGGTTGCTAATATTTGGTGCTAGGATGATGGTGATAGTTTACTCTTGTTACTATCATGGGTCTCTTTGTTGTTGTTTTCAAAGGGGTAGAGCATTATTCAATCAGTCCATTTCATAGGGGGAGCAATAAGATGTGAAATAATTTGGTTAAGTTGACATCAATGCCAAAGGGGGAGTTTGTTAGTAGTGGAAAATTGTTTTGTCATTGATGTCAAAGGTTCAATGTTCATGGTGTTTACTTGATGCTTCAAAGGTTCTTGATCATTTAGGTATTGATAAATGTCAAGGGTGAAAGATACAAGTTAGGAACATATTTTTGTTTGATGCTTCATCTCATGATCTCATGATGGAATTTATCATTGTTCCATTTCATGATGATTGGTGTCTAACACATTTTGATGTTGATACTCAAAGTTAATGGTGTTTGGTGTTTAATTTTTCATTATTCCCTCATTAGTACTTGCAAAGGACCTTGTTTCTACATTTCAAGGGGTTTCCAAATTCAAAGGGTACCAATATTTACAAGGGTTCTTTCACAAGTGCTATTTTTTCTTCACTATCAACTTTACGATATGATGGATTCTTCATAGTATAGATTATCGGTGTGATTGATGAGTATTATACATCACAAAGCATCAAGGGTACTTGTCTTGAGATGGTAATCAAAGGTTAAAAGGTTCAAAATCTTGAACATATCAATGGTTATTTCAATGGCACAATTTTTTGCATCAAGTGCATATGTTAATCAACAGAGGTCATGGTCTTTCATGGTGTTGATGTTAGAGGTTGATGGATAGATCATGTAGAGAATCAAATTGTTGACCATATCCTTATGGTTGGATCTTCTTATAGTATTCATGGTCTCATGGTGTTGATGCATTTCATGGTGCATTTATTTTAAGGTATTTGTGTATTTACTTTATGTTGTAGTAGTGAGCTTATTAGTTGTATCTAGTTCTTATAAGGTGTTCATGATTCATCACAAAAGGTACTTGTTCATGTCTTTCAAGGTGTTGGTGAAAAAGTGACATGGTGTTATTGCAAAAGGTGGTGTATTTTTTCTTTGAGGACATATTATAAAGTGATTGTTGGATGGTACACATAGGTATATTGTGATGATATTCAAAAGAAGAGATTTTCTTGTAAAATTTGGTTGATGTGGAATTTCTATATCTCATGTCCAACATTCTAAGACTATGCTTTACCTTAAAAACCCAAATACCTAGGGTTTATGCTACATAAATACCATCAAAACATAGTTCATTTTATGTTATATTTGGATGTTGACTGACTTAGCAAGTCAGACATATTTTAAGTTATAAGTTTGAGGGTTTAAATTCATTATTGAACCAACCCCACTTTTTAGGGTCACTGGTTGAGCAAGGACAACTCTAATGTTATTCTGGACTTAAAAGAAGATCAACAAAGCTATTGGATTAAGTTGCTGGTAGTAAAGAAGGATCAAGGGTTTATATTGAAAACCTACAACATGTATTTCCAATGGAAGATGCTTTGACAAGAGGTTGATTGTCATAGGGGTGTTTGTTGATTGTTGCTAGTCTTGAATGTGAACATTCAATGTTGGTGCCAATTCTATTGGAGCCTTTTTTATTTTTGAATGAAGTTTGTGAGAGGATGTGAAATGTGAAGGGAAGGAGCTTTTGTGTTATGAGAATGATTCTTTTTTGGTGCTAAATAGTATTCATTGAAAATTTCTTGAATGTGATAATGATTTTCAATTCAATGAACAACCTTGTTTTGATATGAAGGTAGATTATATACTGGACATGAAGGAAGATTATACAGTGAATACGAAGGAAAAATATACAATGAGTATAAAGGCACAATGAATATGAAGATCACACAGTAAAAGGAAAGAGATGAAATTGATATTATATTCATATATGAAATAGTGTGGTGCAATAATGTGTGAAGAATGGGAGCTTTTAATTGAAGATGAATAGGTTGATGAATGTTTTGATGATGCTTAATTTAAGTGTTTAAGTCTTAGTTTGCACAATCTAGAATATCAACAGTCAATTGATATATATATATGGGTTTTTTGATGAAATGTTTTGTGATGTGAAGGGAAGGTAATTTTCTAAAGGTGAGAAGGTGATTAGATTTAATGATGGTGCCAAAAAGTTGGGGCATGTTAGTGCTTGATAGATTTGAAGTTTTGAATGAAGTGATGTTGTTTTTTATGTGTATGTTTTGATTAAACATGATGACAACAAAATGTATGCTCTTTTGATCAATATATGCATATTATTGATGATGATAATATGATTTCAATTTAATGGTCCATTTGTTCAATACATAAAGATTGCCACTTATGTTTGTATGAAGTTGGGTCTCTATAAGGTAGTGATTATATGGTTTTTCTTCTACAATACATGATTGATTTGATTTGAATGAGATCTCAGATGCTTAAAAATTGATGAAAATAGAGACAAGGTGATAGAAGTCTGATTGGAGAAATGAATAAATTGTATAGTTTGGTGTTTTTTTGATAGTTGACATATGTTATGGTAAGGTTGGATTGGTGTTTGAAAGAGATGTGATATGTATGGAAATAGAGCAACCGTCTGGTTTGTTCTTTTTCTTCTGAAATGGTGTTGATTGGCTAGTGAGTTAGTTTAGGTTGCTAGTGAGGCACAATGTTCAGGCAGTGAGGCTTGTTTTGTCAGTGAGACATGATGTTCTGCCAGTGAGGCTTGTTTTTCTAGTGAGGCTTGTATTGCCAATGAGGCTTGTTGTGCTGCGAAACTATATATTTTTAAATAAATTATTAGTCAGACAACATTTTGAACTCTTTATTAAGAAAAGTATTTTAATTGTTCTTGAAAATCACTTAGTTTAATGGTTAATTGTAAGCAGCATATTTTAACTATAGGTTATAAGAATATTCATCAAACTGTCATTTCTAGAACAAAAGATTTCATATCTAATTTTTATTATTTATTCTTTTAAAAAAATTCTAATAATTGTTAAATGTAGAAGAAAGACAAAAATAAAAAAGTAGTAAAGTACAAAAAGGATGATGGCCATTGGATATTGATAAACAACAAACTAAGGTGGATCTTAGGCATTAAGATTCTATTTAAATATCATATTTTTCATTTGCCAAACAATCGATAGTAATTTATTTTCATAAAAATAATAAATAAGATCTAAAATTTACTTTTAACCCTTCAATTAAATAATATTTAACAAGACACTGCTATGTGAATACAAAGCTTGAAGTCTATTGAACTTTACATGGACCAGCTAGAAGTCAAATCTAGAACCTTATATTAGTTGCAGGAGTGTTCTACCATTGAATTTTGGCATCAATCCATCTTTGATCGAGTGTGACTTATTTCCAACACCACCCATAAGCCATTATATAGAAGTTTGGGGCTCTCAACCTTAATACCATGTTGAATTTATGAACCAACTAAGATTTAAACATAAGACCTTCTCTTTGTTACTCAAATGTTCTAGTGATATGGATCTGACTTATTTCCAGCAAAATCAACCTCATGGATGAGAAGACAATGTGCAGGAGGATGGGGGAAAAAGGCTACTGAGAGGACACAAAAAGAGGAAACTAACCAATACAGCTGTTGATACACCGTTGAGAATTATTACTACAGATTCAGCTGTGGCCTCTATAAGGGAAATGGGCAATTGTATCTATTTTGCATTTATCCACAATTAGGATGTATTTTTCATCTCTCAACATTTGAGATCACAATGTAGACACTCTGATCTATTTAAGATGAGCATAGACAATTTCTATAATTAAAAGTGATACCTGTGTGCTCGATAATTTTCATCGTGATGTTGCAATTGTCTGTGCTCATCTCAAAAGCCAGAAGCCTACTACCCTCATTGTGCAGCTGCGAAGCAATCCTTACAGTAGAGTAGCCACAGTATGTCCCGATCTCAAGAACCACCCTTGGATTATATTTCTCAATGGCCTAATCTAAAATGGGTCCCTTGTCATCGCAAATGTTCATGAGCCAGCTAGAGGTCCTTGCATAGGCATCCATTACATTCAAGATGAAAAGGGGATTGCCCTTTTCAGTCGTTTTGATGACATGGTCGAGTAAAGCATTCTCCCGGTCGTCCCCTGCTTGGCCCGTCGCAACGAGCTCCTTCGTGTTCATCATTGCTTTCAGGAAGGAAAAGGTCATGGACAGAGCAGCGAGAGCCATGTTGAGCTATGATGAAAATATTAGTTTTGGGAGCCTTACATAGGATTTGTATTTAGTGTACTAAACTATACTGTAGTCCATCGGTAGCTATCATTTTAGGTAGTTTAAAGCCATTTGTATGTAATGTAGATAAGGATTCATGGCGCACTATTCAAGAGACTCCTTCAATACTCAATTAGAGTGTTCCTGCTAGTTAAAAAGAAGAAAAAGACAAACCATACTATCAATTCTTGCAACTCTGATTAGACACCCTCCTAGATAATATTAGAATTTTGATGCTTTGAAAATTTTGTCGCCCATGACTAATGACCAGGCATAAATAATTCATCAAAATCGTTCCCTTTTATGTGCATTTTCAAAGAATGAATGATGTTAGAAATACCAAGCATAGATGCGAGGCCTGAAAGGTCAAGAAAACTGCCTAATCACACATTATTAATGAGGCAGAAAAGTCTTGTGAATGGAGATTGGCATTATTAGTTGAAGACTCTTGTGATTCAACAAAAGTTTAAATTTGATGGTCGTATGGATGTATTTAAGTATTTTGTATTAAAATATAATTAAAATTTTGGAATGTTTGTCACATATAAAAAGGAAGGTATGGAAGGGGAGACTTTATATTAACTACTTAATATTTTACATTTAGTTTATGGTTTAAGAGAGGGAAGGTGAGTAGAGATTATATATTAACTATTTAAGATTTTTTTTGGTTATATTTATATATTATTTAATTTATAGTTTAAGAATTTTTTTAATGGGTAGTGTATATACTATTGTAGACATCCAAATTTGAACACTCTCACATGGTCAAATTTGTCTACTTTATTCATCTATTTCGTCAATATTAATTAAATAGTTTATTTAATTAATATTTCATCTTCTGCCTAAGACTCCTAAAGTATTTAATTCAACAATTAAATATTTTACCTTACACTTTTTCCTCTCTAAATTAAATAAACATATCAATTTATTTAATTTAGTCATTTGACCTTTTTGAATAAAATCAATTTTAAATTCTTATTTTTTCTCTCTCTTTGTCACATCCTCCATAACCCTAATTAATCCATGACTAGGATGTGCACACCTTAATTAGGATTAATGTCACATCTTCCATATTCTCCCACTTGCTTCTAATCTCTCATTAATTTTCTTAATCATGTATTTGCACAACCTTAATTTAATCCCCTTGCTACATTTAGAATACATTTTTGGTCAACCTTCACATTTTCCATATTTGGTATAGACCCTCTTCCCCATGTGAATTTAAAATTCACTTTTTATTTCTCCAAGGATTCTCCTCTTCCCCATGTGATAATTGAAAGGTCACATCAAGTCACATGAAGCAAAGAACTAAGTCTATTATAAGGACCTTGTTTTATCCACAAGGTACTTTTTAGCCTCTTTCATAAGAACTTTGTCTTATCCACAAGGTGTTTATCATATGAATTTAAAATTCATATTTATTCTCCCAACCACCTTATCCATTTCAATCATGTGAATTAAATATTCACATTTATTTATCCAACCAATTCTCTCTTCCCTATAGATATTTTTTGAGGAATACTAAAATTCCTCATATGTCACCTTCATTCTCACTTGGGGACAAAAAGCTCCTTTTTGAGGAAATCTTCTTCGCTCCCAAGGTACTTTTAAAGTACTTGTCCTTCTTCTACATCACTTGTTCTTCCTCCACATCATTTATACCCTTTCCATCTCACCATGTCCTTTGGACACTTCATCCTCCACATGGTAAGATGTGAGGGCTTGTGTCCTCAATTCACCATAGCCCTCTATCTTGGCCATGGTGGGTCAATTATGACCATTGAATTCTCTAGAAAATTTAATTTCTTTTATAAATACCCCCCTTTCTCATTAATTTATTTACATTAGGCATTTTAAACACACTTATGCTCTCGAGCTCTCAAATCATCAAGCACTTTTTTGCATTCAAGCTATTTTGCATACTTACGTTTATTTCACCATTATTGCATACTTAGTTTAGCTCTCATCACCTTGCATTCATTTTCCATCACACTGTGATCAAAAGAGCACGCAGTCAAATTTCAATCAAGGGCCAACCAAGGGATCAACATAGATAAAGGTATAATCACTCTCATTTTTATCTTTCTTTTGTGCTTAACTTAGGCTAATCATTGAGGTGGTCTTGTGTTCTTTACATTGCATTTTTAATTTATTTTGCATATTTAGAAGTAAAAAACACTTGCACATAACTATCATTTATAAAATAGTGTTACATATATTTATATAAAAAAAGTGGGTGGGAAGAGTAACATTGTTAAAGTTCAAATGGAGTTATAGTCTCTAAGAAAAAAGAGCAAAATTTGGTTCAAGAATAGCTATCCAAATGGGAAAAAATCTATATTTCAAAATTATAATAGAGATTATAAAATTTATTTCTAATTCAAAGTAGGTATCATGGGAAAATGAGGAAAAATCCAAGAGTACCCTTCGTGAGGCTTTCAATTCTAATTTTTTGTGTTAGGATACTATTTCTAGTCCTTCCACCAATGTTTACGAGACTAAACACCAATTTTGTGAACCAAATCAATAGGGATGATTTCAATTGATAAAAGTTTCAAAAATTCCATGATCCTAATTGGAAAGATGAAAATTTTCCTTGAACTCATTCTAGGATAAGCAATTCTTGGTAACCTTGGAAAAAAGCTTAGGGAGAGTTTTGACCCCCTTTTAGACAAACCTAGTTCTTGATAAATTAAATCTTCTTAGTTATATTAATTCCACTCTTTTTAGATTCATGATCATGGTCATGGTTGAGCTTTCCTATTTTCTACATTTAGTCACCTTTGTTACAATATATCGTATTTTAAAAGGCAATTAAGTCTGTTGGGTAGTGTGTTTAACCTTGTGGGAAGATCATACAATCAATCAATCGCCAATAAGAAAGGGTTGTCAATGTTTTATTCTAACAAATATTGAAAGAGTGTTTTATTCTAACAAATATCTAAAGAGTAGTTCAATCAATCATGTTTTCTATTATAATGTTAAAATTTGTATACCCTACAATTTTGGTGGTACACATTGTCCTTGTTTTAATGCCCATTCTTGGATCATGCAAGTTAGGAATCACTTTAGCCTAGAATTATCCTTTTACTTCACCAAATTTTCAAATTTCTACATCAACTTCTATTTCTTCTTGCTAAATTGGACCAATGGAGTACATAATAAATGGATATGTGCATGGAATTGAGGGACCTAAAGGGGGTCAAAAGTGATCATATTTTTTCTAATTAGTAAACACCGATATTAGAAAGATAACCATGCTAAAAAAAATTGAATCTATGACAAGAACAAGATTCATATTACTTATAACCAAATCTAGTTTCTAAACTATAATTTATTTTTAAAATGGTAGAGATTAAGAGGTTTAAATATGGGGGGAGAAAACAAAGTGCTCCTATTTTTGTCACAAAAATATAATAGTGTCTAGTGTGATCCCCCTAAAATGTTGACATTTTTTAAGTATTTCACAAATCAATTTGGTGGAAAATTAACTAACATTGTGTAGTTTATGCTACATTTTCATTAATTTTTTAATCTATATATATATATATATATATATATACACACACACACACATATATATATATATATATATTATAGCTTTTCAATGTTAACACATCCTAAAAAAATAAAATTTGATTGTGTTCCCCCCTAATATTTTGAAAACTAATTGAAAATCATTTTTTTTAGAATTTGTATAAAATAGAATATAGAATGTAAAAAAATAATTTGGTTCAAATTTGGATGAGAAAATAAAAAATGACACTAAAAATACTACATAGGTTTTTGACAAAAATTAAAGGACACTAATAAAGGAAATTGAAGATAAAAATCTTAATGTATTATAAATTTAGAAATAATTATATATGTCTAGAAAGGTAAGAGATATATTGACATTATTGTGGCATATTTTAGATCAACATCAATATATGTACAAACCTGATGGAGAGCATGCTCATGGTTGAGGTTTTTTTCTATATTTTGTAAAAAAAAATGCATTTAGACGTTAACATATTAGTCCAACCATTTAGGTTAGATTCCCAAGGAAAATCAAACCCTAAGAGTTATAAATATCCTATAAAAGATATTGTTCTTGAAACTATATTGCAACATGCTCATAGGCTATAATGCACTTGTGACAAAACATGCTCACATTATAACACAAACACACTTTTATGATTAATAATTAGAAAGTGGCTAGAAATTATGTGCATGTTGTGATTTTGAACCCACATTCTCTTTTTTACCTTAAATACTATGCATTCACTAATATAGAAACACACTTTTTATAATTTTGAGCAATTCCAATCAGGGGTTAAATTTGACGATCGACCTTACCTATCAACAATTTTTTTTATGATGGTTATCTATTCAAAGGTGCCCTTAAAACATTATGATATATCTTAATGTAAGTAAAATTATATATAAATCAAAAATATATCATTATAATTCTATATAAATTTTGACAGTCTATCCAAAATCTATCCTTTCATCTGATACAATCTTCTTAAAATTTTGATTGTAATTTACAGGAAAAATCTCTAAATACGGTCATATGGACATCAAATTTAAGCCCTGATTCCAATCAATGTTCAAGATAAATAATCACCCTTTTGTTCTTTTATTGATGTACAAGATTGAAATTAAAATTTTATAAATTAAATTCGATATTTTGAATGATTATTTTTGTTTTGAATAATTTGAATGATTATTTTCATTTTTTATATTTGAATTTGATAATTGTGTCATATTTTTTCATTATTTTGACCAATTATATTAAATTGATATCTAGAATTCAACATTATATAAAGAAAAATGATTAAAAAAAAAAAATCAAACATTGGAGGAGCATGAAGTTGAGTATGAATAAGACAAATTTGTGTAATTAAGAAATTGAATAGATCAAATTTGAAGGTACATCTATTTTGGTATCTCATATTTAATTTTTATAGTCTTATAGATTAAATGATTATAAAATAGCCTAGTAAGAAGTCTAATTCAATCTTGGAAGGTATTTTTTTGGTAGCATTCCAATAGGAACTTAAATGATGAGGGATTATCCTTGCTTTATATGTAATACATATTATCTTTGGTGATAATTTTCCTATTATAGCCTCACAAAAATATTCACGCTTCAGATTATAATTGATTATTTACTACTTTTAGCTAGAGTGTAAATAAGCCAAAGAACATACTTTACTCTAAAACATGGCTAGTGCTATCACCTTGCCTAGTCTTCACTACTACTATGTGCCCATGATTCAAGTAATTCCTTTTCATATCCCTTAATTTCCCTATGAAAACTATCTTTCATCTATCCACTTGCTCTACACTATAATTTCTTAGGGACACATGTCAATTTTTATGGTGATAGATCATAGTGGGAAATTAGGACATGTGATGTGAATGATAATTTATATTTTGAGGAGCCTACCATTGTGTGTTTTTTCTATATCCATTAGATGATGGCATTATTAAAGTTATATTTTTTAGATCCTAAATATATTTCCCATTCAATGTATACCCCATTTTGAACTATTCCTACTGTTGCACATATTTTACAAATTTCATATCACATATACAAAACTTTAACACCTATATTATATTGCCTCCCTCCACATTCCATACTAGATGCATACCCTTATAATAAACCTTTCTTTCATTCATTATTGAACAACTCTTCTCCACTAATACATGTACCTTGAATATTCCCAATTAATGTCGTATAGTAGAACTCTAAAATGATCCTAATTTTATCTATATTATATTATTTATCCTAATCCCATCCTATTAACCTCTAAAAGTTACCTTATTTTTCATTATCCCATCTTGTCCCATCCCATTAAACTCTACTAGTCTATCCTAAAATCCATTATCCCATTCTATTCCCTTCCCATTATCCAATTTTATTTCAACCTATTTTTCATTATTCCTTCTTGGTATTTTCCCATTATCTACTCCTACTTCACCTAAGTATGTTCCATTATTCCCTCCTATTTCCATCCCATTAACCTCTAATAGTTCACCCTATGCTTTATTATCCCCTTTTGACCCATCCCATTAATCTCTACTACTCCATCCTATGTTCCATTATGTCCTATTCTCATCCCATTTCCCTCTCTTATTTCACCATATGTTCAATTTGTAAGGAAGTTAAGGTAGAAAAATAACTTCCTACACTAATCTTGAGAGGAGGATAATGTGAAACTTTACAAATCTTTTCAATAGTTACAAAAACTTAAATATAAATAAACATAAATGCCATGCATACCACAACACAATGATTTAAGTGGGGAAAACCATTTTGAGAGAAAAACCCCACACTCCAAAAGTTGTCCAATATATTATTTAGAAATTATAAAGATTACAATATACTTGCAAAGAAAGCTTCTCACAAGAGTATCACCAACCAGAGATCTACAGGCAACATGACTGCTATCAAACTCTCAAAATGCATCACACTACACTGTTGTAATACACCACCCTCATAAACTAGGGTTTTCTCTATGAAAAGTTAGTCCAAGAAAATATTGACCATTACATCTAAGACCTAATGATGAATGGTATAGATTTATAGTAATAAAATACACATAAAATTTAGCTTTTAGGGGCACGATCCTCAGACCCCCTATTGGGAGGATGACCCCCCCAGACCCCTCGTGGTGGGGGGAACCCCCCATGCCCCATCGTCACTTACGTATCAGCAATACCGTATGTAATTGCAAGCTTGAGACACATTTTCCCAACACAATTATCCCCTCTTGGTCTTGTTCTATTATCTCTTTTTTATTAGGCCACATCCCTTTACATTTCATCCTATACATATACCCTTATAGGAAACCTTTCTTTCCACTCATTATTGACCAAATCTCTTCTACATTACTACTACACAACTCAAGTGCCCACTTCATGTCCTATGGTCAACCATAGACACCTACTAATCCAGGTGCCCCATGTTCTATTATTTCATTGTAATAAAATCCTATTAACCTATAATATTTCACTCTATGCTTCATTACCCCATCCTAACCCATCCTATTAATCTCTAATTTAGTCCACTAATATGTTCCTTTATCCCCCTCTATACCATGTTATATTATCCCCTCTTGGTATTGTCACATTATCTTTTCTTAATTCACCCTATGTTCCATTATTTCCTCCTAATCACATCACATTAGCCTATAATGTCTCACCTTGTGTTTTATATCCCTTCTTAGCCCATCACATTAATCTCTACTAGACTATTTTATTTTCCATTATTCCCTTCTATTCCAATCCCATTACCCACTCGTATTCACCCTACTCCCATTAGTCCCTCCTAATCCCATCTCCTTAACCTCTAATAGTCTTATGTTTAATTATCCCATCATCACCCATCCAACTAATATTTTCTATTCCATCATATGTTCCACTACCCCCTTCTATTCTCATACCATTATCCTATCTCATTTAACCCTAATTATTCGCTTCTAATCCCATCCCATTAACCTCCAACAGTTCACCATATCTTTCATTAACCCATCCCAATCCATCCCATTTATTTCTACTATTATATCTTGTGTTCCATTATCCTATTCTATTCCCATCCCATTACTCTCTCTTGTTTCACCCTATATTCCACTATCCCCTATTGATCGTGTCCTATTATCCCCTTCTAGTCTCATCCCATTATCCACTCCTCAATTACCCTTTAAACATTACCCTCATATTATTTTTTATTATTATCTCATCATTCACCCTCTGACCCATTATCTCCTCCTAGCTAGCCTGATGATCCATTTCCCCCTCCCAATACAATTTTATTATAGCTTAACAACTAAGAAATATACTTCAAGACAAATATATAAAATAGTCAATAGTCTAATTTTGGAGCAACATCATGTAGTTATTTCCTTTTGTTTTAATTAATAAAGCTTTTCTTCAATTAAAATTATTAATTATACACTTTAAAAGGAGGTATCAACATACTAAGCACAATAATTAATGAAATTGTCATGATAGAAACAAATATTATCACAATATAAATAAAAAAGTAAAATTTCAACACCCCTTTGGTTAAAATAGTTGATAAGGTCTCCATGAAAGCTTTTCATAAATATGTTAAAAATAGTGAAAGTTACACAAGGCCCATGAAGAAAATAAAATATTTATTTTAGTTTTATAACTTTGTGAGATCTTAACTCCTAGCCCGATGGATAAACAAAAAATGTCTTGATGTATTAAAAAAACCTCTAGAAGATCTACTAGACACCAAAAATGCTCTTAGGACTTTGGGAAAAATAATCTATGAAAATTTAGAAAATACTTAGAAAATAAATTGAGATTATTTCTATTTCACTTTCTCTAAAACCCATGAAAAACGTAAATTAACTTTTAGTTCTTCAAATCAAATTATTAAAAAGGATATAATACATATATATTCTTATATTAATATCTTACTAAACTTTTACTATTTTTTTTTTAAGCTCATTATTATTTGAATATATTTGACTACATAATATCCATTCATACTATTGAATCATCTTCCCTCTTATCAAATATATTACTATTTTTTTTGATGGATAAATGTTCACATTATCATTTATAAAATAATATTATACATGAAAAAAGTCACACCCGTAAAATCTACACAAGACTACAATCCCAACATAAAAAAACATTAAAAAACAAATGCAAGATATATATTTTTTAGATTGCAAGTCCCCCTAGTAAGCTGATAAACTTTTAAATTGTAGTGTGTTGACGTTGACACAACACGACCTTGGTACCATGGGTTTGAGGGGAGACTACACCTTGTGACCTCTTGCCTAGATGCTTTAGCCAATCAAACTAGGCCCCCTGCCCCAAAAAAAAAAAAAAATATTACACGAGACAGATGGTATATTACTAGCTTTTTGACACTGATAGGTGTATAAAAAAGAAAGTCCATGAATGGTTGGTTGTGTGTAATACAATGAGGTTGGATTCCACACAATTCCTCCTTCCAACGGATGAAAGCACATTATTGATGATGGGTTTAGTCATGACAAGCCCTTTTCTATGACAAATTGGCATAAAGTAGGCACCTACCTAGTACCCACATGTTTTTTCCTGCTTGACTGATGTTAATTTAGGACATATACAATATATTTTTACGCCGAAGGCATCCTACGCTTAGTATTTTGAAGGCATTTTTACCTCCGATGGTGTAGATTGCTCGACAGGAAATCGCCTGCTATGAAATCCATCCTAGGGGTTCATCATTTTTCCTAGATGAAACAAAGTAGAGCAGTTATTGCAGCTGGGAAATATCCGAGGAGCAAGTCTACTAGGAACAGAGCAATTATTGCATGAAGCTAGGAAAAATATCTGAGGAGCACTTATTGCAGAAAATATCGACATTGTTGACAATACGATAGATTTAGATCCCAATTGCTATTTGAAGATAGATATCGGTTTCTTTGAGAACATGACATAATTATATTTGCTTCAGTTTGAAGAAAAATCTACATTTGAGGTGGGTTTTTGATATTAGGGTTTGCTCATCACCATCGTTCACAACTCAACACCATCTGTGTAGAAAATTTAGGTACCGAGTTCTGCCCTTTAATACAGATCAAGTTGTTCATAATGTTCACTAGCATTGAAATTGAACAGCATGACGAGTCTTCAAAATCCATTCTCTTTGGCATTTTAATTTGTATCTTTTAGGATAATGGAAGTTTACCAATAAATTTATAAGTGTAGGGCATCTTAGCTGTACACATTTACTTCTTATATATTCTTTTGTGCCCCCATTTTTGCACAAGTAGGGAGAATGGTAATGGAGGTTGCGGAGTCTAGATTTACACCTGCCAATTGCATTTGCTTTAAAGTTTTTAAAGCTTTGGCTATCCTTTTGATTTTTTCCATGGCTTTTCTTAAATCACATGATAGAAATTGGTGGGAATCATGTCCTGGTGGATGAGAAAGTCGAGCCTTACAGCATTGGCTAAGCCATAAGTAGTAGCAATAGGGGCATATTAAAAATCAAAACTTGTGAATATGAAAATCCTACTTTCCAAACATTTTAGCTACACAGACTACCAAAATATCAAATGCCCTATTTCTAGCCCTACTTAATACCTAGCTGTTGATTACCTTATTAGCTAAACTAGACATTTTTTTAACATTAGGACCAACGATACCAATCTTTTTATTGTTGAGGGTGCCTTATATGGATTTTTAATCTTCTTAGGAGTCAATAGTTGTTCAACTATGCAGCCTATAGTTACAATGGAGAGAACTGTGTTCTACAGAGAAAGGGCTGCAAGAATGCACTCTGCAATCCCTATGCTCATCAAAATTCCTAGTCACATGCAAAGCACAATATATACCTATAGCCAATTCAATTTTCCATCCACGTAAATCCCTTTTTTATCTACAATTTTCTTCCAATTCTCATGTTTCTTTATGTCAAGTAGACCACTTTATCTATATGGTTAGTTTACTCATGTTGAAATGTGTGTGGGTGCCCAACCTCACCATGATGTGAATATTGTGGATACAACACAATATTAAAACAAGGAAAATATATGGTTATTGTTAATTTATAACAAATATGAATCTCTATTTTTTCTATTTCTATGATAGATTGTAATTGAGCTTTCATTTCATTGAAGAATTTATTATCAACGTTGACAAACAATAGAAGTTGTTAGAGAAGAATAGTATGCATAATAGAATTGTATTTTTTCTATTTTTATATTTGATGCAAAAAATTCCAAAATGGTGGTTCTGGTACTACTGAATATGCCATGTTTCTTGGACTGTGTATGGTCTAATTGCCTCATAGTATGGAGATGTCACAAACCAATTAGAAGTGATTGGTGAAGGTTCCAAACCACTAAATGAGTTTCTGGAAGATTATTTTGGATACAAGCATGATTTCCTAGGTAGAGTCATTGTAGTTTGGATAGAAGCATGATTTGCTATAGCATGATACAAAAAACTCTACACAAGTTTTTACCAAAAACATTCCAACTCATTCCCTTGGACTATGGAAATTTCATGTCTTTAATCTGACATTTTTTTGGTACTATCACTGGTTTTGTGGGGAAAGCAATGCTCTCAAATTTTTGAAAAGTGACAGATGTGGGGCTTAATCTAAAAGGAAAAATTATGTAATTCACATACCTCCAATTATGGAGGTTAACTGGGTATCAAATTTGAAAAAGCTGCTTAAATTCCCTGCCCGCACAATGCTTTTTCTTCTTCTAGTCAAAAAAACTTGTAGGTTCCATTTCCATCTACCCATTTTTTGTTTCTTAATAAATGTGCTATGCATTCATGGCACTTTATAATCCGCTACACACTCCTTGCAATGGTGTTCGAAACTCCTAAACAAGGGTAGGATCCTCGAAATATGTTTCAGGTAATTTCTGCCTATAATCTCTAGATTGGAAGACAAAATCAAGCATAAGAAGATAGCAGTAAGGATAGAATATGAAATTGAGAGCATGTTGCAAATAGTAGTACATTATCACCACAATTGGGCTTTCACATTTTAAACCACGATGATCATAAATACAAAATTTGGTTGCTATTTCAATTGATACTTAATGTCTAAGTATTGGCTTTTCATTAGTTATAAACCAAAACCTATCACTAATTGACCTTCCACACATTCAGATTTCTTGATCAATTCATCTAATTTAGGGCCATTCATTGATACCACATCAACCACAGGCTTCAAATTTCAAACCTTGGACGAAGAGCTTTAAGTGACCAGGAAAACTATTTTTTTGAGTTTTTGAAATTCCAAAATTACCAGGAAAACAAGCTTGCTCAGTTTTTGAAACCTCCATATTAGCAGCAACTCTGTCACAATTCTCGGCATTTGAGACCTCAGTTGGGCTTATGCAAATTTCAACCTTAACCTCAACTTTAGGTGCGACTTCTTCATCAACGTTACCCTCAATGAAAAGTTTGGAAAAAAAGCATGAGCCATTCTTATCAATCCATGCAATGGACCTTTCACAACCCACCCTCAAATCTATTTGCAGCATTCACAAAAAATCAACTAGGTATGGTGAACCATCTATTACCAATTCTACGGTGGGCATGCATTACCAAATCTATTTGCAGCATTCACAAAAAGTCAACTAGGTATGGATGATGAACTACTCACAAGGTTAACTCCTAGAGAAGCTCTAGCAGAGTCAATTTTTGTTAGTTATTGCCATTTTTTTGTTTAGTCGGTTTGTGCTAACTATACTATTCGGCTTTATCTTGTTTAGTCATTCTTGAACTTGAGTCACATAACAGTACCTGAGAACATCAAAGTAAACAAAATCTTTATGTGACTATAGGAACTATATTATAATATTTACCTATTTGATATGTTGCATAAATTTCTACTTTCAGATTCAAAACTTCTCTGACAAATCCAAAATTTATGGATAGCTTCTTAATTGTGAACTTCCTTTATTACTTGTCCAAAATCTCCTCCTAATTTACTTCAAATGATGGTAGAAATCAATCTTTTGGTTATGCATACATTTTGTTTTTAATTACTAATGGCAAATAAACAACTTGAAAAGTGTGATACTTCTCTCCTCCAGCTGGAAAAAAGCATGCCAAATTTCTACTTGAAAAATATCCACATTTTGGAATCCTTCTCACACCATCACCATCTTGCTACTTCCTTTTTCCTATAAATTTGAGTCACTAGGTGAATATGCACACGCTTCTCCAAGTATAATCAGTCTTTCTCCACTGTGTCAACCATGGTTTGACCTGGTGCTTTTGCAAGTCTTCTCTTTGCTTGTCTTGTAATGACACTTGTTTCTGAAGTAATTATTGAATGCGTATGTGCATTCCTTGGAATCATGTCCCTATGACATCTTTGCTTCTTTTGTTTACTCCGGTCCCAAGCTAAGATGAGGAGATAGTGGGTGTTGTATAGGATTCCTAAAATGAAATTTTTCCCAATTTAGTTTTATTGTTTCAATTGTATAAGGTTGTTTCTATGGTCTAAATGTAGTAGTTAGATGCTTCCTTTTAAGGTGGATTGGTCAATTTATTTTCTATAAATTATAAATATAAAAGTGGATTTCTGCTCCTTTTGGGTACGATTTCCACATTGTTATGTTAGATTGTACATTGATTACAATTATGACAAGGTGGTGGTTTAAGAGATATGTAATTGGTAGCAGGAATTTTTTAAGGCATTGTTGGCTATGCTCTAGTTTATCTGTTCATGTACACCACATATGTATGTAGAAGTTTCTTAGGCCTCAAAATAAAAGTCCCTTGGAGTAAGTAACATTATGTCAATCTCCATTATATGTGTGCATGAGAGAGAGGGAGGTAAGGAGATAGAGATAGGGGATACAGATAGAGAGGAAAATAGGGAAAGAGAGGAAGATAGATATGGAGATGGAGAACGAGAGGGATATGCAGAGGAGAGGGAGAGATGGATAGATAGAGATGGAAGATATACATATATAGAGAGAGATAAGTAATAGAGATGGATGAAGATATAGACAAGTATAAGAGAGAGGTACTAGACAAGTATTAGAACATAGAGGAGAGAACCCAATACCTGAGCATGTTTCAATAGTTGTGATAGTAGTTGTTATTTGTTTATATAATGCCCAATATTTTTATCAATATTGGACCAATAGTTGTGACTTTGAAGTTGTTAGTTAAACAAAATGTATCCTTTTCAGATCTAAAAAGCAACAAATCATAGGATAATTAGAAGTACGAAATTAGGGTGCAATAAAAAAAATTAAATCAAGGATAGAACATTTTCTAACAGATAACCATGCTCTTGATTGAAAATATTTTTTAACATCAAATTTACAATTGATTGTACTTTCTTACCAAATATAAATGATTGGCCGAGAGACACATAATATAAATCTACCGTTTCTTTATCAAAAGATGTTAACATACGAAGGGAGAACATGTATACACTTTTCTTGATTGCAGCTGGGTAGTGTAAAAATAATGGATTTCCTTTTATGGTGAAACAAAGACATACAAAATTCAAATATACTATCTTGTGCTCCCTATTTGCTTATTCATGTACAAATTTCCAAAACTTGTGATACGAATTTTATGTTTATTTGGTGGTTTTAAACTTCTTGTTATGTATGGTTCATAACCTATGGTTTATGAATCGTCACAATTTTAGAACAAAACAATCTTAGAGGAAAACTAAATGATTTCTAAAAAAAACAAAGAAATAGAAAATTGACCTTTATTTGATGTGCCCTTAATGCCAATTCTAACACTCACAAGTTCCCCACAGGCACAAAACTTCAACTAGCTTTCACCTTCTCAATTGCAACTCTAACTCCAAATGCTATTGAAGAAATTCTTGCAGGAATGTCCGATCTTGACCCTTCATTACAGGTCACATCCATAAATGCTATACAACAGGCTCATTCAACATATGTTAAATATCGTATTGAACTCTCTGATGGTGTCCATACCCATCCAACTTTACTTCCCAGCCAGTTCAATAATCTTGATGTTGAAGAAGCAATGGTTAGTGGGTCTATTTTCTGCCTTACAGAATATACATCGAAGATGTTAGACAAATACACGTACGTCCAACCTTATTCTATTTTTGAATCTTGTTCTCATTCGTTGCTGTGATTTTCCTAAAACATATGCATTGTTCACTTGTAGGGCTATAATTATCAACAATCTTGAAATGGTCTCTAATAAAATACCACTCATTGGCACACCAACTCCTCTTATGCAAGCAACAATTCATTTTCCATCCAGTAGCTCCCAAGGCCCATCTAGTTTACAACAAGCTGCAACATCTACCCAAGGATCAACCATACCCACTTCTGAAATACTTCCCATAAAATCTTTGACCCCATACTATAAGTGTTGGTCCATTGAGGGAAGAGCATTAACAAAGAGTCCAATCCATGAGTTTCACAATGCTAACCGAGAAGGAATTTTTTTTGGTTTTGACCTAATTGACAAAGAAGGCACTGAAATACATGTCACGTGATTCAATGAACTTGTTGATGAGTTCTATAATGTTGTGCACTCTAATAGTGTATACATAATTTCTAATGGTTGCATACAAGTTGCTAATAAAAAATATAGTAGCTCGATGAACCCATTTGAAATTTTCCTACACAAATCATCAACAATTACACTTTCACCATGTGTCGAGTCTACAATCCCCATGCATAGCTTGCATATCAAGTGCATAGATTCCCTACTATCAAGTTACCTATTCATTCTGTTGTTGATGTTCTTGGCATAATTTTATCTATCTCCCCTACATCAACTATCTGTAAGAGAGATGGAACCAAAACAATTAAGTGTACTGCAACAATCATAGACATGTCATGCTTGTCCATTGATGCTAAACTTTGGGGTCATCACTGTGAATTTGAAGGAAAAGAATTATCTACTTTGCTTCTTATACCAACCCCTCCAACTATCTTAATCAAATATGGACGTGTAACCTCCTGGTGTGGAAAGGCTCTTGATACTATATTTGCAACTATAATTGTCATAAATCCAAAACTTTTAGAAGCAATAATGTTGCTTGAATGGTATGCGACTGTAGGCAATGAAACACCCTTGCTTTCAATCTCAATAGATCATCTTTCTTCTGAGAAGTTTGCAAATCCAATTGACATCGCATCGATCAACAATACAAACTATCTTGTAAAACCAATGTTTGCGTAAAAGCAAACATTTCAAAAGTTCACTTGGAAAAATTTTATTATCTCTCTTGTCATCTTATGGTGGGCAATAAGAAGTGTAAGAAGAAGGTTGTAGAAAAACACCCCAATAGCTTTCATTGCCCAAAGTGTTCTATTGATCTCCCTGGATGTGATTTTAGCTACATGATCAAAGTGGATTTGGATGATGGAATAGGTGCTCTTGTTAAAGTCACTGCATTTGAAGGTCCTGCAAACAACTTGTTTGGAGTGTCCGCTAAAGATTTTCAACTACTTCTAACTGAACCTGATGCTGCTAAAGAGGTGTTGGATCGAGTTCTTGGGCACAAGTTTTTCTTTGAAGTGGCCATCACTCTGAATTCATTTGTTGGGAAAGAAATACAAAGCTTTGTCATTACAGCATTAAAACCTATTTGAAGTTTGCATGTACCTCTTACATTCCATAATACTGTATACTGTTTTCTTATGTTTTACATCTTTTGCTACTGTCAATACAACTGTATCAATGGAAAATTAGATTGTTAGCTATTAAACAATAAACCTCAAAATCCAATGAAATAACAAAGCACAAAGGAAATATAACAAAAATAAAAGGAGTAATACTACCAGAAATCTTCATCTTCCATGGTTCACCTTTGTTACACCTAGTTTGCAGCAAACGAATGAGGCCCTCATATTTCAAATGAGCAACCTATGATAATGTCAAAGTCCTATGCAAATGTTGAAGGATTTATGAAATTATGTCTATGTCTATGACAATATGCTAAAATGAAATAATGACTACTAATGCCAAATGACTATAATGACTACTAAATTAAAAATGAAGTTATCTAGATCCTGAAATTATGAGCAAAATTGTCTTTTATAGAAAACATAATTTTTAGTGGACGGATGAGATCGAATTCTAAGAAAGACATAGAACGAGAGGTCCAGATTAAATATGAGAATCCCTAATTAGGGTTAGGGCAAAATCTTTAATCGAGCAGTCAAAATAATATCTCAAATAATCAGATCGACGATGGAGAATAAATGAGATAAATTAATTAGAAAATAAAGATTTTCGACAATCAAGAAGATAAAGACTGCCTGATTTGTGAGATTCGAAAAATCAAGAAGATAAGAGTTGAACTGAAGATTCAATTTGGAAAATCAAGAATCTGCCCGATTACTTGATTTTTAGAAGATTAGTTACCATTTTGAATTAAATTAATTCAAAATATGGATTTTATGAGATAATAAATAATCTTTTTCAGATTATTTACCAAAATGGACTGACAGTTAAGAAAGTGATGACATTTTAAATAATTTCATTTATTTAAAATGAGAGAAATATCAAATTGGCAATTAAATAATTAAATTTAATTATTTAATTTAGCAGATAAGACCAATTAATTAAATAAATTAATAAATTTACTTAATTAAGGGAAGACTTTAGGCAATTAACGACGTATTTAATAAATAAATGAAATTTATTTATTTAATAATCATGAAGAATCAGAGGACATGAATTAATTAAATAATTGTGAATTATTTAATTAATAGTCGAATGTGGACCAAGGACATAATTAAATGTCACAATTATGCTAGGACGAAAGTGATAAAAATGAAGCTTGCAGGCCTAGGTCATTTTTAGGTGTCTACATTTTGCCCCTCTTTGTCATAATGTCGCTTGTCACATTGTGACAAAGAAAATAAGTCAAAAAATGCCCCAGTGCAAAATAAGATGAGGAAGAATGATGAGGAGGGTAGCGGTATGCCCCCTCGAGAGGACAAACAGGCTCCAAGAACACGGGTGTGCTCTCAAAATTAATGAGAAGACTAGAATATGAAGAGACAAAGAAATGTTAATGAAAAAGATATGGATGATGATATGGATGCAATGCCTATATGAGATGGGTGAGAGAAGATGACACAACTAAAGAAGATGCATGTTAGTTCTTAGACCAAATCCTTCAAAACTTTAGCATAGGACTTTAATATTTATTGCTCTTAATCATCATTGGGTGGTAAAAATGACACAAATGGACAACAAACACCATGATATGACATAGACCAAGGTGTGCAAGGTCATCCACTTGAAACAAAAGACAGTCATAGACAAGGAATGTCCTAACTCATACTAAGGGAAAAGTTGCCCCATTCTTTTTGTCAAGACAATCCATAGACAATAGTCAAAGAAAATAAAATAGGCTAGGAGACATCATCGCACCTCTAAATCCTTCATGGGACATCCTCGAGGTAGCTAGTAACATGACCAAAAAGACAAGATAGTAAAAATATAAGACAAAATAGCCAAGATAGTCAAAAGATAAGACAAGATAGACCAAAAAGATTAACAACCATTTTATTTTGTTTGCCAATGTTTGTTTGCCAAAGATGGATTTCTTGTCGATTTGACAGTTTTGACAGTTTAAGAGTTTTTCCAATTTAACGGTGTTGACAGTTCGACGGAGCCTATTGTCAGGAAGGACACATCCTAAAAAGGCAAAGGACATTTTGATGAGGTCCAACTCCAAGAAGGACACATCTTGAAGAGGACCAAAGAGTGACAAGATTGACATTATTTTGAGTAATATGTTTTGGCAAGTTGACTGATATTGACTGTATGATTGATTGGACTGTGCTGTCTGATTTTGACCAATTTTGACATTGACGTTTTGAATGACTGTCTTGTGTTTGAGTTTGACTATGTCTAACTTATTTGACTGATGTGACGATTGTGACAAATGCCATGATTTTATTTGGACCAACCTAAAAGGACTGACCTAATGTCTCAGAGACTCATCGACTAATGGCTTTGCCTACGTAGCAAATGCACAGAGACAATGTAGTTCGACAATGACATGGACTAACTGACATGACTGACTTTGACTCCATGTGGATGACTTTGACATTGATTTGTATGTTTTTGTGTTTTTCTTCAGGACATTTTATGATTTTTAGGTCTTTCTTTAGGACATTTTATGATGTTTTTGGTCATTCTTCAGGACATTTTATGATGTTTTTGTCTTTTTTTAGGACATTTTGTGATGTTTTTGTCTTTTTTCGGACTTTTATGATGTTTTTATCTTTTTTTCATTTTATGATTTTTTGGATTTTGACGTTTAAGAGGATCGTGACAAATGCATATGACTGATGCCTACACACGAGAATCCAAGGACAAACATGATTGTGCCCCTAGTCATGCTAAATATCAATTGACAGGTGATGACAACGTTGTTTGACATGGGAAGGACGCATCCCGAAACAATGTGAGGACGATGATAATGTGACGAAAGTATCGTTGTCTACAGCCAGGCCAGGAACACAGTCAAGTAAGATTTTGGATAATGTGCTTGTATGGATTAGGAATGACTCGGTTAGGACTAGATGGGATGATGATTATCCTTAGACCATTTGACAAGGGAAAGCCAAGATAGGTGACATACATGAAAGGATAGGGGGTGGCCTTGGTAAAGGACAGGAGACATGAGACTAAAGGAATTGTCATATGATTTTCAAGGACTATGTCACATAAGGATAATGAAGTATGTCAGCAATGACATGCCATTTCATGGATAATGTATGACCAAAGGATATGCATGTCAAAAATTTTCCCAAAACATGATTTATGTGTGTCAGTTTTATGTCAAGACCAAAGTAGGTTGGAAAAATGTGCAGAAATGATGGGGCTTAGATGGACGTAAATGTCATGAGGAAGGCATGGGAAAATGATATGACTTGCCCCCAAGTGTAAGAGTCCACATAGACGATTTATTTTACACATGACACCTGTTTGCCAGGTTTTCATCATGGTACTTATCTAGGGTGCCTGTTTGCCAGGTTTTCACCATTGGATGAAATTTTTCTCTTTACTATTTTCTTGACTTTTTGATTTTTTTGGTGTCACCAAGATTCCTGTTTGCCAGGTTTTCATCAGGGTGACGATTTTTTGATTTTTGATTTTTTTTTTTGTGTTTTTGATATTGTGGATAGCTTGGATGCTTTAAATGACCATTGACTGTTCTAAATCCACTGACGGTGCCATGATATGCCAATAATGACCTTGTTGAAGGAGTTGTCTTGTCAGGATCGTAGCACTTGTATACAACTAATTGATGTCATTGTGATCCTTTCTCATACTAGGGTTGGCCTTATCAAAATACGCACATTGCAATAGAGTGCCATGAGAGTCCTTGTGGTAAAGAGTTGCTGCCATGATGTGATAAATTTGTGACGTAGGATTTTTGGGCTTTAGGCAAGATGTAGGATTATGACAGATGATGGTAGATGTCGAAAGGTTGTTTGGACATTTGGATGAATGAATTTTTATTTTCCAAAACTTGGGATGGTGGATGACAAATTTTGGAGGGATGGTGTTTGGAACCAACAGTTTTAGATGCCTTGTTTGATGACCATTTTGAAGGAGGTGGACATGTGTTATATGTGGGAGTCCTCTTGTCTTGTGGTTCCACATATCTATTGACTTTTTCTTTTGACATATTTTCTTTGCTTGATCCACTTTTCTTTGGGATCCATTTGAATTTCATTTGTCCACTTGTCCCTTTGTTTGATTTAATGACCTTTGACATTTGATTTTGATCTTTTGACTTGTAAGAGTTTTGTTTTTGTTGGTTTCAAAGGGAAGGTTTATTTATGATAGAATGATGGTTTATGGTGTGGGTGGAGGAGGTGTTGGCAGCAATCTTATGACAAGGATTTCTCATGGACTCCATTTTGACGTTTGTATCTGACAAAGTTTCCCCCAATATCAAGGAGGTACCACTAACATCGTTTGATTTGCTGTCTGAGGAATATCCAAGACCTTGATGTCTATAATTTTCCTGAATTTGTATTGGTTCCAGAATGCCTTGCTCGTGTATGCCTAGTCCTCTGCCTTGATATTGCATGGTTTGATAGATTTTGTTAGCGATGGGGTATTTGTTGTTTTGAAAGCAATATGCTAACCCATCATTAGGTATGTGGATATTGTCACTTGTAATATTTTCATCTGCAAGAAAGTTTGCTCTGACAAAGATAGATGACCCTAGTTGATAAAGTGTCTTAGCTTCATTATCATGTTGGACATATTCCTAACTGATATCTTTGGTCTGATCGTGTGACATGTCAGGTTTAGATGATTCTGTTGGTGCTTCCAAGGCAATGTCGAAGCCATCATTATGTTTAGTGTCATAGAGTCCAATGATTTTAGCTATAACTTGATTATATGCAAGCATGTCCCTAGTAGGAGATTCTTGTTTTGGAGCAATATCGTCTATGTGTCCCATGGAGGCAAGTGTCTCATCGTGGGAAGTGTCAATAGTCGAGGCCTTTATAGGGTTGGCAAGTGTTTGATCATGAATGGCATAAAGGTCGAGTGGATCGTTTTGGACTTCTTGGTTGAAGATGGGGTTGTCATGGATTTGGACTTCTTGGTCAATGATGGGGTTTTCAAAAATAGGGTCGTGGGATGCACTACCTTGTTCTTGACATGAGGGTGACGTTATAATGTCATGCTTTGGGCTTTCATTTTGAAATGTATCCTCAAGTTTATTAAATGGGATTTGACTTTGGACTATAATAGAATTTTCATGAGTAGATGTGGCTTGTGAGGGGGTGACTTGAAAAGGATTAATGGCCAAAGGACTAGGATAGGACGTGGGAACTTGGACTAGACTAGTATATGAAGGACTAGGATAGGACATGGGGACTTGGACTGGACTAGTATGTGAAGGACTAGGATATGACATGGGGACTTGGACTAGACTAGCATGTGAGGGACAAAGATAGGACATGGAGTCTTGGACTGGATTAACTGTTGAAGGACAAGGATATGACATGGAGACTTCAACTGGATTGGTGTAAGGTTGATTGAAATAGGACATGGAGACTTGGACTAGATCATTGTGGTATGATGTGGAGACTTGACATGAGTTGGTAGATGGTTGATAAGGGATGCGGACTTGGATGGGATTAATAGGTGAAGGACTAGCATATGATGTGGAGACATGGAATGGACTAGTAGACAATTGATTTCCCTTGTCATGGTTAGGATAAGGGTAATAACTAGACGTTTGTTGTGAATTCATGGCAGGAGTTGTGTCAATTGACTGTTGATGGTGAGGGTAGACGGATGGAGGTGGCAAAGTATTTATGTCAAAGCCTTGTGGTAACTTAGCCCCTTGGTCCAAAAGCATGGCTAGATACCTTTGAGGGTCGCATAAGATTGAGTTTTCTACGAAGGAGACTATATCAGGATTTTGCGCTGCAGCTTCTAAGTCTTCGACATATACTCATTCATTTTGGTCTCTTTTTATGAATGGCTCAAAAAAAATTTGTGATGAAGATGGCATGTTCATGGAAGATTGTATGTTCATGTTGTGAAATGGGTCAGAAAAGGTCCAATGTTTGTTTGTGTCATAAGTGTTACTATCGATGTTGGGATTGGAATCTTGTCCAAAGTTTTCCATTTGTCGTTGTTGTCTTTGAAGCCTAGTCTCAACCGTAAAAGGGATTTGCTCAGATATGGATGACGTCAATGACAACTAAATGTGAGGATGATGACAACCTATGTTTTTCGGATTTTTTGGATAAAGGATGACAACGCAAGACTATGTTTTTGGATTTTTGACAATAAGGGATGCAATATGACAATGTTGTCTAAAGAAAATGACTAATGCCAAAGGACAATGAAGACTAAGATGACAAGCTATGTCACTAATTTTTTTTATATTTTTGGAATAAAGGTTGACAATGTAAGATGATGATGACGTTTTCCTAAGGAAATGATTAATGCAAGATGACAAGGGTGTCAAGGCCAAAGTGCCAAATGAGGACTAAGATGATAATGTTGACTAAGGAGATGATTAACATAAACTCTAGGTTCAACATGAGGACTAAGATGGCCAATATTAATACAAAGTCTAGGTGCAAAATGAGGACTAGGATGGACAATATTAATGCAAAGTCTAGGTGTGAAATGAGGACTAAGATGGACAATGCAAAGTCTAAGTTCAAAATGAGGGCTACGATTATTTTTTAATGTTTTGTTTGAAAACTCTAAGTTGTCTAAAGTTGATTGTTTGTGTCCAGATTTGTGAATGTTGTGTATAATGTTTGAAAATCTAGAAAACACTTGACAAGCACGATGTTTTGGTGTAAGCAAGCACACATGAGACAAGTACAATCCTAAAAGGCCAATAGGCCAAGGGTTTGTATACTTGGTATAGCCCACCGATATACCCCGAATTGGTGATAAACACCTTTCCTTCTCGAGAGCGGATAGCTTAGAATTTTGGTGGCATTGACTCCCCTCCACAGCTCATTAACGTCATTCGAGCACACCAAATTCAGATTCTTTGGGTAATGACATCCCAAGAATTGCTATCTCTACTCAAGGGGATCAGTAGTGAGTGTCTTCGGGCATGATATTGTACCCTGTACTATACCAAGCAACGGCCAAAGAATGGTTGGACACTAAAACAAGGGGTATTTAATTCGGGCATTCCATTCGTGGGGCATAATACATGTGGCGAGAGTCCCCTTTCAGATCCATCTTGTCGGAATCACACTTGTGATTCTTGGGATTTCCCCAAGAACCCACTTTTATATACCAGGTGGAAGTCCCTCGCTGTCAGGGTGCTACTGGTCTGAGTCATCCTGGGGTGAGTACTTTTTCCCACCAGAACAGACCCAAGTTCTAGAGTTAGTAACTGTTTCTCTTACACCCAGGATCACACAAGTGCGCAAGGGGAGAGGATACTTCGATATACCAAATCATGAGGGTGTACAATAGATAAAATGGGTTTGGTTTTCTGATCACCGAGTTTTCACAAGGTGAGAGCATAATCACCTACCATTTGTTCAAACACAATCAAACACTTGCAAACAAAATTCATTTTAGAGCATCAAAGGAAATGTTCCTAGATTAAAAAATGAAAACAAGTGGTTTGAGAGATAAATCTTCAACAAACGTAGCTGCAAAACCACATGTCAGTAGTTTGAATATATGTCTTTGACCCACAAAAAACTCCATCGCCACATGCTGCCAACAAAAAAACCAAAAAATTTAACGACAATTGCAAATTAAAACAGCGATAAATTTCTCAAAACTTAATGTAATTTTAAATTGTTTAAAGTTTCGAAAAGCTAAGAATCAAACCTTTAAAACCCAGAAATTATTTTCCAAGATTCTGCACAAAAAGAATGTTATATGCAAAAGAAGACGCCAGTTTTAAAAGCGAAATTAAAAAAATAGTGATCACTAAAATAGCCATAACTTTCTCAAATCTTAACGAAATTTGAAACCGTTTGAAGTTTTGGAAATCTAACACCGAGATCTAAAAAAATTAGAAAATGTTTTAAAATATTTTATTCGCCCATTTTCTGTTCTCAAAAGAAAGTGACATGATTTTGTATGACTTATTGGCTGTAACCTGCAAAACAGTGAAAACAAACAAGAAAACATAATTTTTTCTACAAAATGTCGGGTTCACCAATGTAACTATGGAAAATTAGATTGTTAGCTATTAAATAATAAACCTCAAAATCCAATGAAATAACAAAGCACAAAGGAAATATAATGAAAATAAAAGGAGTAATACTACCATAAATCTTCATCTTCCATGGTTCACCTTTGTTACACCTTCTAGTTTGCAGCAAACGAATGAGGCCCTCAGATTTCAAATGAGAAACCTATGATAATGTCAAAGTCCTATGCAAATGTTGAAGGATTTATGAAATTATGTCTATGTCTATGACAATATGCTAAAATGAAATAATGACTAATAATGCCAAATGACTATAATGACTACTAAATTAAAAATGAAGTTGTCTAGATCCCAAAATTATGAGCAAAATTATCTTTTATAGAAAACACAATTTTTAGTGGACAGATGAGATCAAATTCTAAGAAAGACATAGAACGAGAGGTCCAGATTAAATTTGAGAATCCCTAATTAGGTTAGGAAAAAAATCCTTAATCAAGCAGTCAAAATAATATCTAAGATAATTGGATCGATGATGGAGAATAAATGAGATAAATTAATTAGAAAATAAAGATTTTCGACAATCAAGAAGATAAAGACTGCCTGATTTGTGAGATTCGAAAAATCAAGAAGATAAGAGTTGAATTGAAGATTCAATTTGGAAAATCAAGAATCTGCCTGATTACTTGATTTTTAGAATATTAGTTACCATTTTGAATTAAATTAATTCAAAATATGGATTTTGTGAGATAATAAATGGGTATATGCAGGATCATGGTGCGCCAAAAAGTGGCAATATTATGGGGGTATGTGCCTGACGACTTTTTTTCACCCAAAATTAATGAAACAAAAAGGGTTTTTAGAGGAGATTCTCAGCTTTTCAAAAATATAAATTATGATTTAATTTGAATTTAATAAATAATTATTATTCATTTTCTATTAGAATTATGACTAAAGTCCTTATCGATAGGCTGATTGAAAAACATCCATAACTTTCAAACGGTATCATATTTTTTGAATCTGAAACATGCGTCACATTCTATGCTTCACATACTATAGGATTAAAAAAAGAAAAATTAAATTTCATGAAGTTTTGACCAAGTTAAGGTGGTGGGACATATGAGTTTTATTTTCTAAAAGTTGTAATAAAATTCATAATTAATTATTTACTTAGAAAAAAATTACAAAAAAATATGCATCACATCTAGACATGAGTCCTCTACTTATATATAAAATCTTACAAAAATATTATCATTTTATTATGGTTAGGGTGGTCAGCATTGCCACCTACTTCTTATTTTCCACCGAAATTTAAGTACTCTTGCATTGAAATTTCAAATTTTCACCAAATAGATTTTATTTATTTTTAAATAAACCTAGTATTTTAGAAACTACATTAAATTTTATACAAATTATATTCTTACATATTTTTGAAATAATATAGATAACTTATTCAAATATTTACGTCAAGTTTCCTAACACTAATTTTTCTGAATTTTTTGCCACTTAAGGGCCTATTTTTTGCACGATGATTTTGCACATACCCAAATAATCTTTTTCAGATTATTTAACAAAATGGACTTACAGTTAAGAAAGTGATGACATTTTAAATAATTTCATTTATTTAAAATGAGAGGAATATCAAATTGGCAATTAAATAATTAAATTTAATTATTTAATTTAGCAGATAAGACCAATTAATTAAATATATTAATCAATTTATTTAATTAAGACAATTAGTGACATATTAAATAAGTAAATAAAATTTATTTATTTAATAATCAGGAAGAAATATATGACGAAGGGTAATTAAATAAATTAAGAAATTTATTTAATTAAGGGAAGACTTTAGGCAATTAACGACGTATTTAATAAATAAATGAAATTTATTTATGTAATAATCATGAAGAATCAAAGGACATGAATTAATTAAATAATTATGAATTATTTAATTAATAGTCAAATGTAAACCAATGACATAATTAAATGTCACAATTATGCTAGGACGCAAGTGATAAAAATGAAGCTTGCAGGCCTAGGTCATTTTTCAGTGTCTACAACAACCATATGGAACCAAGTGTGCCTACAATTAGAACTAAGATGAATAGAAATACTCTTTTTATTCGACAATGTTATCTTCTCCACATGTTTTGCAATTCAATTTTATATGTAACCATGTGTGTGTACAATTACTAATGAAATGAATAGAAAGACTTATTGATTCAATAATATTATCTTGTGCACATATTAGTCAATACAACAGATTATTACTTCAAGATTTCATCTAGCTTATTTTGCACACCTACCTTACACATGTTATTTCAACTTTATTGTTAACTACTACACAATAATATTGCATTTGTATGTTCCTCAGCACCCTCTACCATGGAAAACCAAGTTGAAAGTATGGAAGCACAACGGTCTCATCGTAATCATCTAAAATGATTGTGGTACCATGCAAATAAGAATTCTATTAATAGACGAAGAAGAGAAAACCTTCATAGTAACCTTGCTAGCTCCTCCACTACCCCACCCTGTCTTTCCAATAACCCTAGCTCCTTGCAACCACAAACACCTCACTTATAATCTACATTTAACCCCACTTCTACCTCCCGAAATTTGCATCCTCCACTATTTCCTGCAAACTATTACATCGCTAGAAATTCATTCCATTCAAACTTGGACAACCTATCAAACATATCAACATGCCAAATATGCATGGAATGATATCCAGGAATAAAAACTAGCCTTTTCAATGGTACTAGAGCTTGTACAAGATGCATTTCTGAAAAAAATGGCAACCTCTTCTCAAAGTGGAACAACATGGACCCTAGAGAGCAGCCTTCTTGTCTACAACACCTATCTTAGATTGAGGAGATGCTTATATCAAGAGTTAGCCCTTTCCTCCAAGTTACTTATGCAAGAGGAGGACAACTCAAATATAATGGCCACACTATTTTTTTTCCTTGGGATATTACAGCAATTGCAAATTACTTGCCACGCCCCATACATGACTTGGATATACTCATTATTAATAAAAGAAATGTTGATTCCCAACAATACAACTTCTATGTTTGTAGAGCACATGTTCACGAGGCTTTGCAATATAAGATTTGTAATGACCCCTACTACAAAGATGTCTAATTAGATGAGACCTCTCTCTTATGCTTTCCTATTGCCTCCATTGACATCTTTGACTTGCTTAATGCAACAACCTCAACTTCAAACCCCACTGATGTTACCTTCATGGAGACAGATAATACAACAGAAGAACAATTAGAAGAGAATGTGCAACGAACAACATCATTTGTGGTAAACTTTCCCCCTACACGTATAGAAGTGCAAGAATTGTGAGCCTTGTTGCAATTAGAGGAAGGACGCCCAACTCCTACTATTGATTGGCCACCAATTTCTCTTACACCCTTCAATGAATACACCACAGAAGGATTATTTGTTATGGCATTCCTGACATTGTTTCCAAAAGGTAGAGCTACTTTCAATCAACAAAGTATGAAAGAAGTCAAGCTACATGAATATGCGCCCCATCTTCTTCGATACCATGATAATAGATTTGGCTAGCACCCATGGTTTAGATACTTCATTCTTAATATTCTGATGTGTCACCGTAGCCAAGCCATAGCTTCTATATTTGTTCAAAAACACTTTGAAAGTAGACTGCCAACAACAATTTATGACTTATGCTAAAGACTCAAGGACCTCCTAGATGAACATCTTGCAGACCAAGTTATCTGGTTCGAGTCAACAATTCGTGGCACTCACCCATACTGGACTCTTCGTAGGGGGGAGCTATCTGACATGGTTATTCAAGTTGTTCGTCCGACTCTATTCTTCACCCTTAGTACAATAGATACTAAATGGCCATACTTACATAATGTCATGCCATCTACCACACCAACAGATCCTACTGCAGCTTCCATGTGGAGAATCCAAAATATAGTGCAAAACCCACACCTCGGTGCACTTTACATGCTTCATCAATTTACTACATTTCATGAGGAGGTCTTGGAGAAGATTCTTTGCACAAATGACTACTGGTACAGGTAATTACCCTCCACATCATTTATATTTACTTCTTTCTTACATCATCTACTTTATAACATCTATTGTATCCAAGTATGAATGGCAACACCGTGGGTTTGCACATGTACATGGTTTCCTTTGGTCGAAAGATGCACCTGATATTGCGAAGCTGCAATGGAATAATCTTGCATTAGTACAAAATACAATCCACTACATTGACCAATATGTCTCTACTTGGAACCCACATCCCCCCCAGAGCTCAGCTACATCCATTCCAAGGTCTACCTTAAACAACCCTTGCCTAATGGACAAAAGACTAATTATGTTGTCCACCCCTTCACATGACTACACTGAACTGCTCAATTGTGTGCAGCATCATACATGTTGTCCCTTGCAAACATGCTTGCGAAGTAAAGGTGGTACATTTGAGTGCCGCTATAAAGCCCCTTGGACCATGCTAGACAATTCAACCCTCTCTAATGATAGTGGGCAGCCAAAGTACACCCCTACTCGTAATGATGACCGAGTAAATCTTCACAACCCCACTATCCTCTCTATTTGGCGTGCAAATGTAGATTGCCAGCCTATTCTCTCAATAGATGCAGTGCTCAAATATATCGCAAAATATGCAACTAAAGCAGAAACCAAATCAAAAACATATCATGCAATGCTTTCACGTATTTCAACATCTTTTGATCTTGACAAGCCAACACCAATAGCTTTTAGAAAAATGCTTGTTGACAACCTTGTTGATCGTGATATTAGTGCTCAAGAAAGTTGCCACCTTTTATTAAAACTACCACTCTGCTTGTGTAGCCGTACATTTGTTTCTCTAAATGTCAACCAAAAAAACTATCAACACATTCCACTCTCAGCCACATGTACCTCTCCACAAAAAAATTGTATTGATGCATGCATGGCATGTCCTATTAGTCTAGAGGCAATGTCATTGATTGAGGTTACTCAAAAATGGAGCTTCAAAACATCCCATAAGACAAACCACTGGAAAGAGCGTTCCTCTACTACAATTTTTTGAGTCTCCCCTCGGTTCACAAGCATTCCTCCCAAGGATGACCCAAGTTTACACGACTTCTGCTGGAGTGAACTAGTTCTCTACAAACCCTTTTGTGACATTGCAATTGACCTTGGTTCCTCACCAAATCAAATTATCACATAGTGGGAGAGGCTAGCATGCACTTACCATCTATGGCATGTTCACCGCAATCTACCAGATATGGCCTCCAATACAGAACCTGACTCTCCTTCAAATGTTGCAGAACCCCCAAATCACTACAACCAATCTGAATGGCAAGTCTTGTCAAGTGTTCACCCAGCCATCCGCTCCACTTAGATACACTTGACATGCTAGGCAACCGTGAATTAGACCTTAATCATGACTGGAATACTCATTCCATTAATACACTAGAGCTCAGTCAAGCATCCAACTTCGTAGAATCCAACTGCACAACATATGCAGTCCCCCTTCCGCCATTTGTAAATTCCCAACACGCCCTTTCAATGGAACAAAAAAAAACACTAGATTTAGTATTGTCCCACTTGTCCTCCACCACTTACCAACCACCACTAAAATTAATAGTTCAAGGAACTGGAGGAACTAGAAAGTCACACCTAATTAAACAAATCAGGTCTGCACTAGATTGTTCTACTCCAAACAAGAAAACACCGCTCTTACTTCTTGCACCAACAGGTGTTGCAGCATTCAACATTGGAGCATCAACAATTCATTATGCACTGTGTATCCCCATCAAAGAGTTGGCTCCATTGCAAAGCCAAACACTAGCAAGCTTCCAAGAGAGAATGCACTTTGTGCGCTACATTTTAATAGATGAAATGAGCTTCATCGGTCCAAAGTTGCTTGAATGGATTGACTATCACTTACGCGAAGCTTTCCCAGCAAACAACCACAACCCTTTTGGAGGCCGCTCAATCCTGCTCTTTGGAGACCTTGGCCAGCTACCATCAGTCAAAGACATTCCAATGTACTCTTCTACTTCATACGAGGGCACACTATGGCAGAGCTTCCACATTGTTTTTACACTGAACAAAATATTTCGTCAAGTCGAAGAAGATCCCACCCAACTTCTATTTCATGATCTCTTGTACAATTTAAGAAAGGCTCAACCTACTATTGCAGATTGGCAACTACTAATGTCAAGGTCAAGCTCCGCACTATCATCTACAAAAAAAAATGCTTTTGTATCCTCCATACATCTTTATGCAACCAATGAAAAAGTTTCACTCCATAATAAGCATATGCTATTGTCTCTAGCACATCCTATTGCCATTGCCACTGCAGAGCAAATAGGGAGCTCTTTCAACACAAACCCAGATGATGAGCAACTCCAACCCAAGATTTTACTTTGTGTCGACCAAAAGGTTTTGTTATCTTGTAATCTATGGACTAATACTGGCCTTGTTAATGGAGGTCTTGGCACAGTAAGAAAGATTGTCTATAAGGAGAGTGAAAAACCACCCCAACTACCCTTGTTTGTAGTTGTTCAATTCAACAATTATATTGGGCCTGCCTAGGATACAAACAATCCCAAAGATGTCCCTATTACCCCTATTAGTCGTGGTGGTTGCTACCAAATCCCTCTTAAAATGGCATGGACCTTAACCATCCACAAATCACAAGGGCTTACACTTCAGATGGCCACCATTGACATCGACAACATTGATCATCAAGGTATGACATTTACAACAATTTCCAGAGTCACTCAGCTTTCTGGCCTTCGTATCCACCCAGGATTCTCTTTTGAAAGATACACACGCATGCAACAAAGCCCATATGTTGCACGTAGGCTCAACGAGGAAGTTCGATTGTCCAATCTTTCTGCATCAACCTCTTCAAATGCTCAACTTCCTTTAAGTTAAACAATATGTATAGGTATGTTCACTTTTAACTTTTATTTGATTTCAAACCCCTCCTTCAAATCAAATAAATTTCAAGATCAACCCTTTCAACAAACACTATATAAACACAACCTTATTTCATTTTTCTCTTCCAGGATATTCTACGCAAAATATTGTTCATCATACTTCTAGGCTCCTTCCAAGCTTCTTGGTACATCCACTCTCACGTTAAGGTTAGTTGCCAATTCTGTTAGAAATGATATACAATGTATGCATATAAAAACATTTTCCAATTTTCCTATATATTTTAAATTGTTGGTTTTTGTTATATTTTCCAAAACAATTAAGACTACCACAGGTTGTGTCATACAGGACAAACATATCTAATGTCAAGTCACAACAAATTCAGGTACGTTGTGTTCTTTTCCAGTTAATTCTTCATTGAAACAAATCTACACAATGAATCTCAATATTATTGGAATTCTATGTCCACAGTTCACAACACTTACTTGTATTGTCTTTACTCTCATATGAGTTCAGGATAGAAAGGGTGTTGCTGCTCCAATTCAAACCCAAGAAATGAAGAGACCTAGATTATATTCAAGCTTTTTGAGCTGAAATATAACTGGACATTGAAACAAGTTCTAATAGAGATAGATCAGCCTCAAGTGATCATCTACTTGCATACCCTTCCAAGAGGATAGTGACTGATAACTTTTGGTTGTATCAAAGTTTCTAAGTTTAGTTCAAATATGTTATTCCATGTCCTCAATTTGTCAAAATAAGAGTACAATAATGCTTTTGTTCTTAGATTGGTATTGTTATTCAAAAATAATGATCTTGCAAACAATTTCACCACCCAGTTCACAGGGGAGACAAACAAGAGCTTTTATAAATGATGATCAAATCAATAAGTTTACAAGGGTTAGATATAGAAAACCTGTGAGTATCCAAAATACTTTCTATTTAAACTTCCAAATTATTATGTGTTATGATTCTTCTTTATAATAAAAAAAATATGGACAATATCCATTGATAAATACCTTTTCTTTTTCCCTTTATAATGTCAAAGTTGTACAGAGCACATAAGTTTTTGTTTCCTGCCAATCATCACTGTGTTGAAGCGACATCCCGACTAAAGGCCATGGAAAATGAAAAAATTCATGTTAATTTATGTAGCTTGGACAGGTGTCTCCATTCCCAAGAAGTTTTTATTTAATTATTTAATTATTTTCTAGAGACTTCTAGAAAGGAGTGAGTTGTCTAGATAATTATGTAATTAAATAATTGATTCCTCTAGAGACTTCTAGAATCGAGTTAGTTAGGGTTGTTAGAGTCTATTTAATCTTAGCCATTGATTGAGATTAAATCATGGCCATTGGTTTTCCAATGAGAAAATTATAAAAGGGGATCAATGGGAATTTGGAGAACACACACTCAAGTAGATTTGCAGTGATAGCAAGTAGACACACTTGAGAAAGACTTGCAGTGATAGCAAGTAGATTTGCAGTGAGAGAAAATAGTCTTGCAGTAATAGCAAGGGCGCAGTGATAGTGTTGGGGATAGCAGTTGTGGAATTTCAGCAGGAGAAATTGAGGGAAGAATTTCCAGAGAAGAATATTGTCGGAGCTCTACCAGTAAGAGGCAAGTAGCTTATGTATCTCTTTATTTGCTCAAGTTTAATAATATTCCTCATTTGTAGTAGTGGTTTTCCCTTCGGGGTTTTTCCACGGACAATTTGTCCAAAAATATTGTGTTCATTATTGTGCATGTTTTTCTTCTCTATTCCTATGATTTTATTTGTGAAGTTGTAGTTGTGTTATTTTATGATATTTTCTATGAATTAATTTTCCAAAGTCAAATAATCTATATTAGATAGGAGACTAATAATCAATAACTGCAATAGAATTTTCACATGGTATCAAAGCTGATCTGAGGGTAGAAAAAGCTCAGCACAGGAAAGAGGGTTTATAAAACCCAGTTCAACCTCTTCATATTTATTATTATTTTGATTTTATCTTTTGAGATGGCCTCAATAGGTTTAAGAGATTGGGACAGATTGGATGGAGCCTCAAATTTTGGCATCTGGAAAGCCAGAATTTCTTTATTGCTGGAAGAGAATGGTATCAAGGAATATGTGACCAGTGTTGTACCTGTATCTACACATCCAACACAACTCTTAGAACATAATAAGGAAGATGCCAAGGTGAGGAGCCTGATCCTTGATGGTGTCAAGGACCATATTGTTCCACATGTTGCAGAGTTAGATACAACAAAGAAGATATGGGATGCCATTCTGAATCTGTACCAGAATGCTACCACTAACCGGAAGCTGATCCTCAGAGAAAAGTTAAAGAATACTCAGATGAATAAGGGAGAAGATGTGACAAGTTACCTCACCAGACTTAGACTTGTCAAGGAGGAGTTGGCAGTTGTTGGAGATAAACTAGATGATGTTAAGCTAGTGCAAATAGCCCCAAATGGGTTTACTAAGCAGTGGGATGTCTTTGTTCAAGTTATTAATGGATGAGACACCTTACCGAGTTGGGATCGACTATGGAGTGGCTTTACTCAGGAGGAGCTTAGACTTAGTCTTCTCAGTGGTACCAATAGTAAGAGTCAAAAAAGTGAGGCATAGCAGGAAAATGTTGCCCTAGCAAGAAAGGGGAAAGGAAAAAAGGGGTCTAGCAAAGGATCAAATCCACAAAGAGAGAAGAAGGACTTGTCTAAAGTCAAGTGCTATGGTTGTCACGAGTTTGGCCACTATGTCAGTGATTTCCCACAAAGGAAGAAGAACAAGAAGAAGGCCAAGAAGCAAACAACAACTTCAGCAAGCGCAGGCGAGCTCTCTAGCAGAATGGAGGATGAGTTTGCACTCATAGCTTGTATGGCTAGCTCAACCTCACAGCGTGTTTGGTATATAGACAGTGGGGTGTCATTTCATATGATAGGAGTTATAGAGTACTTCTCCAACTATAAGGAGGAGGACATTAGAATACAGATCTCTATGGGGAACATGTCCAAACTCAATCCAATTGGGAAAGGAACTATTCTATTTCAAAGGGAGAATGGCAAGCGGATTCACATTCATGATGTGTTGCATGTGTCAGGGTTGGGTATGAATTTGATTTCCATAGTCATCCTTCAGGATAAAGGTTACAATGTACTCTTTAGAGGGGTGAATGTGTTAATTAAGCACAAAGATTGGAAATCACCCACAGCTATTGGAGTTAGGAGCGGCTGACTTTACAAGTTGTAGGTTGATACTCATAAGGCACTGATGAGCAACAATAATTCTAGAGATCAAGGAGAGCTATGGCATAGGTGGATGAGCCATATACATCATGGAGTTCTTAAATTTCTTCATGAGACAGTGACAGTTGTTCTAGAGGTGAGGATAGAGCATGATGATGTGTGTAAGGGATGTGTGTTGGGGAAGTTTGTGAAAGCAACTTTTCCAAGGAGTGACACCAAATCCAAGGGTGTTCTTGATCTAGTACATTCAGATATATGTGGACCAATGTCAACGAAGTCTCTCAGGGGATATGAGTACTTTGTTACTTTTATTGATAATTTCTCCAAGAAGACCTGGATATACTTCTTGCTTACCAAGGATGAGGTTTTCAGTTGCTTCCAAGAGTTCAAAGCTCTTGTGGAGAATTCGACAGGCAGGAAGATAAAGGTTCTTCAGTTAGACAATGGAGGTGAGTACAAAGGGAAAGAGTTCTAGGAGTTTTGTACCAGGGAAGGAATCAAGAGAGAGTGGATTGTTCCTTACAACCCATAGTAGAATAAGGTTGTTGAGAGGAAGAATCGGTCTATATCAGAGGCGGAAAGGGCTATGCTATATGACTAGGATATGCCACGCTACTTATGGGCAAAGGCATGCAGTACAACAGTGTACATATAGAATAGGGTTCCACATAAGGTATTGGGCAAGATGACACCAGAGGAGGCGTTCTCGGGGAAGAAGCCAAATGTCAGCCACTTTAGGATATTTGGGAGTTTGGCGTATTGTCACATTCTAGGGCCGACACGTTCCAAGTTAGATCAGACTACAGAGAAGGTAATTTTGTGGGGTACAGTGAAACCTCAAAGGCATATCAGATATTTATTCTAGGGACTAGAAGGATTATAGTCAAGCATGATGTCAAGTTCATGGAGGACAAGGCATTCGGGAGGTCTAGAGATTTGCCAGCAGATGATCAGAGTGAGTAGCTAGTGAAAGCTCCAAGGATTGTGTAACTAGATCAAGGACAGCGAAGCTCGAGTATAGTTACTAGTACAATCACATGCTCAGGTGCTAAGAGTTCACAGAGTATGGAGCAATCGATGCAATAGATCCAAGAGATGCATCAGGGTGACATGGAGGTTGATACTTCATCCTCTACAGTTGGTAGCGGGAACCAATAGTCACAAAGGGATACTCAGGAGTTTGTGGGAGCTCCTAGGATGAGTAATAGACAACAGAGACAACCAGCCATGTATAATGACTATATGGCATGAGTTAGTCAGTTGGTAGATAGTGAGCCTTCCAACTATCAGGAGGTTGCATAGCAGCAGGTGTGGAAAGATGTGATGGTTGAGGAATAGACCCAGAACGATGTGTGGGAGGTTGTGCCTAGACCAACAGATAGGGAAATGGTTGGATCATGCTGGATCTATAAGATCAAGCACAGTGTAGATGGTAGCATCGAGAAATACAAGGCAAGGTTCGTGGCCAAGGGGTTCTCTTAGAAGGAGGGAATTGACTATGAAGAGACATTTGCTCGAGTGGCCAGGTATACTTCTATATGAGCCGTGATCTCACTTGCAGCACAGATGAGATGGAAGATCCATCAAATGGATGTCAAGACGACGTTTCTTAATGGTGAATTGAAAGAGGAGGTATACATAGAACAACCAGAGGGATTTGTAGCACACAACAGTGAAACCCACGTGTGCATATTGAAGAGAGCTTTGTACAGACTCAAGCAAGCTCCCAAGGCATGGTATGAGCACATTGATAGATAATTGCAGGGAATGGGCTTCATGAAGAGTGGAGCGGATGCTAACCTCTACTACTTGGTGGTTGGGGTGAGGTTCTCATTCTTGTTCTATATGTGGAAGGCTTGTTTTTAACAGGTTAATTGGGGCTCATAGAGGAGTGCAAGAGCGACCTTGTAGCAGAGTTCAAGATGAAGGATTTGGGGCTTATGCACTACTTTCTAGGCATGGAGGTATGTCAGATAGATGGAGAGATTTTCCTTGGACAAGGGAAATACTGCTTTGAAATCTTGACGAGGTTCGAGATGGAGGATTGCAGAGCCATGTCTACTCATATGATCACAAATTGGAAGAAGGTAGATACATCCAGGGAGAAGGATGTAGACCCACCTTATACAGTTAGTTGATTGGATCTCTCATGTATTTGGTCAATAGCAGGCCAGATATATCCTTTGCAGTAAAATCTCTTAGTCAGTTCATGGTGGACCCTAAGAGAGTGCATCAGACAGTGGCAAAGCATGTGTTGTGGTAGTTGTGTGGTACAATCGAGTATGGAATCATATATGCTCAAGGTGACATGGTATTAGGTTGATAGGCTATACTAACACAGATTGGGCAGGTAGTACAATAGACAGGAAAATCACTTGAGGGTGTTGCTTTAGCTTAGGATTAGGAGTTGTCTCTTGGTACAACAGGAAGCAAAAGTCTATGGCTTTGAGTTCTACAGAGGCAGAATACATAGCAGCTAGCATGGCGATGTGTGAGGCGATATGGCTTCAGAAGTTGCTGGTGGCCTTGTTTGGTCAGAGGGTTGAGACTACAGTGATACACTGCAACAATCAGAGTTGCATCAAATTGTCTAATAATTTGGTGTTTCATGATAGGTCTAAGCATATAGACATCAGATATCACTTCATCAGGGATTATGTATAGTGTGGGATTGTTCATCTATAGTATATAACTACAGATCAACAGGTAGCAGACATTTTGACTAAGGCATTGGGGAAGGCGAAATTCATCTTCTTCAGAGATAAGTTGGGTGTCATGCAGAACACCTTCCTCGCTAAGAGGGAGTGTTAATTTATGTAGCTTGGACAGGTGTCTCCATTCCCAAGAAGTGTTTATTTAATTATTTAATTATTTTCTAGGGACTTCTAGAAAGGAGTAAGTTGTCTAGATAATTATGTAATTAAATAATTGATTCCTCTAGAGACTTCTAGAATCCAGTTAGTTAGGGTTGTTAGAGTCTATTTAATCTTAGCCATTGATTGAGATTAAATCATGGCCATTGGTTTTCCAATGAGAAAAGTATAAAAGGCGATCAATGGGAATTTGGAGAACACACACTCAAGTGGACTTGTAGTGATAGCAAGTAGACACACTTGAGAAAGACTTGCAGTGATAGAAAGTAGATTTATAGTGAGAGAAAATAGTCTTGCAGTAATAGCAAGGGCGCAGTGATAGCATTGGGGATAACAACTATGGAATTTTAGCAGGAGAAATTGAGGGAAGAATTTTCGAAGAAGAATATTGTTGGAGCTCTGCTAGTAAGAGGCAAGCAGTTTATGTATCTCTTTATTTGCTAAAGTTTAATAATATTTCTCATCTGCAGTAGTGGTTTTCCCTTCGGGATTTTTCCATAGACAATTTTTCCAAAAATATTGTGTTCATTATTTTGCATGTTTTTCTTCTTCATTCCTGTGATTTTATTTGTGAAGTTGCAGTTGTGTTATTTTTTGATATTTGTTGTGAATTAATTTTCCACAGTCAAATAATCTATATTAGATAGGAGATTAATAATTAGTAACTGCAATAGAATTTTCACAATTCAGGCTTCTCGACTGGCACATGCACGAGAAGATCTTTGGATGAATAGACAGGAAAAACTTTATTCTGCCTGGCTGAATTTTGTGTTGAAGCAACCATGTCAAATACTTCAAGTTCCTCAATGGCAGGAAAAAGCTTATTCTACCTTTTTGAATTTTGTCCTCAAGCAGCCAATGAAGTCAAATACTTCAAGTTGCTCAATGGCAAAAAATCTCACCGGCATCACTATTGAGATCACTCTGAATAGAAACAAAGGTAAATGAGACTTCTTTAAGACATCTGGTGGATCAAAGAATGAGACCTCATGGTAGTCCATGAAGTGACATCTTTTTTAGGTATTCTGTCAAATAGTTCATGTGCCTTGTTAATGCTTCCATTTTTTGCATGCATGTCTACTAGGGTAGTTTTAACTAAATATTTGGCAAATTTCCTCTATCCTTTATGCTTTGCTCTAGTAAACATGTCTGCAAAATGTGGAATCATAGAAAAGGCAGTCAACTATTTGACATAATGCCTCAAACAAAGGTTATCTCATGGAATGCAATGATTGTAGGATATGCACAAAAATGATTGCAAGATGTGCAAATTTTTATTGTTTTCCAAAAGAGGGTAGGAGAATTTCGATACATTAAAACCAAAATCTGATACTACTAGCATAATCGTACTTGGATATATTTGATTACATGATCCTCAATAATTTAAATCTCTACTTCTCTTATTTAAATAAATGGATGAAAATTATTTATAGGGTATAAATTTCTATTAAAACATAAAGGACAATTGAATTTTGTGGAGACAATATGCAATGAAAACTTCCATCTATACTCCTAATACTACAGTTAGCTATGATTTGCAACGTCTCAATGAATACCAAGTATTGTGGAGAGGTGAAGTAGATCTTTGATTAAGATGATATGTTTATACTATTTGTAATGAACAACACAATTATTAGAAATTTCACCTTGGTGTGCAATGGGTACACCGATGAGGTGTGGAATGCCAATTAGGTAATTTTTTTGGGCTATTTTCACATACATTTTTTTACTACATGAGGTGAATTGATAGGTCATTTATAAAATGATTTTGTTTGTGAAAAAATGTCTTAATGGAGAAGTGATAGCTTTAAATCAACTATGCATCTATTTATATGGATTGAAACATGAGAAATAAATAGAGAGGGATAGGAGTTTAAGAATATTGTGAGTAGAAAAATACAATCTACACTAGAAAGAAATTCCTTCATAGTTCAATTGTTATTTTCACAAATGGTTACCCACCTTGAACTAAACTTCTTTCAAATAAATAGTCTTGGAGAGATCTAGCTCCACAAAAAATTGAGCTACAATATAAACTATCTTCACCCCAAAACTATAGGAGAAGAGTAAGCAGTTGTGCCAACCAGGTGAGACAAATAGGGTCTTATTAGCACAAGAATGATATTTATACATTTCTTTTAACAAGTTGATTCAAGCTTGAACAACCACTATCTGTGACAAACATCATGTCCTCTCTAGGACAATGTCACATTTTTTGTGACAAGGACAACTTCACTGTCCCTTCTTTTGCATGCAATTATTGGAAATCTCCCTGCCCTGTGTTCATGTTACACTCTTGATCAACCACTACCAGGAATGGTCATCCTTTCTTCAACTGCACTTCCCAACAGTCTCATTTTCAATGGCCTTCCTTGCAATTTCAAATAAGATATTTCAAAATCCAAGTACACCTTTTTCCTAGCCATTTTTTGCATTTTTTTATTTTTTATTTTTTATATTTGCTTTTACAAGTTATTTTATAGTTGTCATTGTGATGAGTTAGTATAATTGGGATAAATTTTTTATCTCTAAATAATTATATTCATTTTTACAAGTTATTTTGTAGTTGTCATTGTGATCAAATTACAAGAACCTTTAATTTGGAAAGAGAGTACAAAGTTATTTAAATACAAGTATGCTCATTTTTAAAAGAATTGATTTTTACATGTATTCTTTCCAATTTTTAGTAATAATAAACTATCAAATTTTGTGAACCATTAAATTTTAGAAATCACATAATGATTAATTACGTGATTAAATTAATTAATTTAAAATGATACTTTAAATTAATTATAAAACATATTTAATATAGAGTTTGAAAGTTTACTTTTAAAGATAGGTAAGATTTAATCTTAAGTTTAAAATCTATTATATATTTTAATTTTTATATTCAAATTTCATTTTAAAATTTATTAATTTAAAAAGAAATTAACATGTATTACATATTTTACTTTTTATGATAAAATTTTATTTTAAAAATTAGTAATTTAAAAAGTAAAAATAATAATAAGTCAAAAATTCATAAAATCTTTTAAAAAATACTAGCAATGTCTTATAGTAAATTTTGTAAATGTCAAATTAATTATAAAAATATAAAAAAATTAATGCTAAAGTGGAATTAATTATAATTATATGACAAGGACTATATTTATATTATGATACTTTTATACTATACAAGAAATTATATACAAATATATATTTCTTATAATAAAATTATACTATTTTATGTTAGCTTCATTTTATCAAGGATTATCAAACAATTTTATATATATTATAGATTTATCTCTTTCATATATATCTATCCCCCTCTCCCCTCTCTCTCTCTCTCTCCCTCTCTCGTTGTTCCCCCTATATCTATCCCTCTTTATATCCCTATCTCTCAATATCTATGTCCCTCCATTATTGCAAACATAACATGATGTTGTTGGTAATGGAGCCTGATTGTATTCCCGATTTAGAGGTTTTATTACAATTGACCATCTTTGGATCCTTGCAAGTGGATGCATATTTTATTTGAAGCTATAACTTCTCCATTGAGACCTTTGTTTCATAAACAACATTATTTGCTGAATGACCTATCAAATGAACAAAATTAATAATTAATAAATGTATGAAAAAAATAGACCAAAACTTATCCTAATTGACCTTCCACACTTCTTCGCAATGTCAAAGGAGATATTTCAAAATCCAAGTACACTTTTTTCCTAGCCATGCTTTCAAAGAGTCAATGGCAAACAAAATCCTTACTAGATAAGGCATATGTGTGGTCGAGCAATCAAGTTTTCTTCAGAAAAGCAATGATAGGCCACCTACAGTTCTAAGACATTTTTCTTTACCCCATATAGCCAAAAGTGACAAACATAGCTAAATATTTGGCTAATCTCACTACTTGGAATTCATTCAAATTGGCTCATTATAGGATGCATGAACCATTTTCTTTCATCTTTTCTAAAGAAAGGATGCCTCAAAGCTTCATGAGTTGTCAACCTCATTCAGATTGGATCATTGTAGGTTGCATTAACCATTTTCTTTCCTTGAGTAATATTTTCCAAATAATGGATGTCTCAAAGCTTCCCGAGCTGTCAGCCTCTCGAAAGGTTCAAACTTGAGAAGGTTTTTCATCAAGTCTATCAGGAGACTATCTTAGTGATCCACATGTTGCCACTGTAGACATAAAAATGATTTAACAATCATGCTTTAGTGCACCCATAAAATGAAATCAACACAAGATCATATATTTCTCTTTTCATTAGCACACCAATAACTTTACGTAAATATTCCCCTAAAATTGTACATATTCAAAATAAAAATCATCATTAATATCTAAAAAAGTAGTATACATATTCAATTTGTCTTATTATATTTATTTAAAATTGCAATATGCAATTTCTATAAAAAGCAAAAAATCATTATGAAATATCTCACCAATATTGTTTGATGTGTAAAGGACCTCACTTAATATTAGTTATATAAAATAAAAATTTTGTGACCAATACATTACCAAAAAAATCTCTAATGATGACATTGTCGAGTATAAGACATTAAAAATCTCTAATTACCACATTATCAAGCATAATACATTAATTACAATTGGAATGATTGATAAACAACAATAACAATAATCCTATGCTGGTAGCCCATCGATCTTTGTGTAGACCGCTCTCACAAGACACATGCTTCAAATAGGCGATGCATGCATATTAATTCAACAAGTATTTCAAGGGAGATAATAGAGCACCCGATCAGGTCTCACCATAGTCCTATCTTTCAAGATGGTTGTGACATTTTCGAAGAAGTTGGTAGACCCATTTGTGACCTTCGTCTTTCATCTGTTGAAAGGATCAAGACTGCAATGTAAAGATAGAAGATGATGGAGCAAAGTCTAAAGGCAATCGCTTGGGGATCTTCAGGCAAGAAAGAGCCTTTTCCAACAGAGATTCTTATTTAAATTGTTTTAAAAAAAACTATTCAATATTTTACAGAAAATTTGTAAAATAGAAATATTAATAATAATAAAATAAATATAATAATAATTAGTATTTTTATACCTATTTGAAGAAGCTTGAGCTAAAATATGTGATCGATGGTTGGTATCATCTACTACAACATGGAAGTCGATTGAACTTGTTTCATCTATTGATTATCAAGCTGAAAAAATTGTAGTTTCCAGTTTTCTATTTCATATTTAGCAGTTCTTAATGAAAAACACAAAAAACATAGACCTAAGAAGGCATGAGCAGACTTCCATTCTAATCAACGCAACCTTGGTTCATCATGAAGTAGTAAAATTGTTTCTGCAAATGCAACAAATATGTGTTCAACCTAATCAGTCAGTTCATAAGTTAACCAACAGATGACATCTGTTTAATGCATCTTTGCAAACAATAAGGGAGAATGCTGCAAAAGTTTTCAAAAATGATTGGAGGATATGCATTAAATGGATTTGTTGTGTATAAATTTCTAAGAAAATTCAGAGATAAATGAATACCTTCTTTTGTGGAAGACCTAAGCAAATTCAAAACCCTATACTCCTCGCACTCAGGATTTTTGCTCATAGTTCGTTAGATTTTCAATTTATAGAGTGATGTATTATAGGAATTGTATATTACAATTTTAAATAAATATAATAAGACAAGTTGAATATGTATAATGGTTTTTTAAATATTAATTATAATTTTGATTTTTATGTAGTGTATCCATAACAAATTTAATGGAAATCACTTTGACATTATTAATGCACACCTAAAGTGCAATAGCTAGTTATTATTATTATTATGCCAAAGGCGTTCCCTTGCTAAGGTTTTGGAACTCATTTTTACTCTGAACGGTGTATATTTCAGGAGACTACGATGAAACTAGTTTGAGTCGTTCACCAGTTTTTGCCACAGCTCCATTCCATATCCCAATCCTGTTCATCTGAAAACGACATTCGTATCACAATAACCCCGTTCCGTTTACTCCGGCCGCCCTCATTTTTAGATGTAAATGTCCCTGCTTTTAAATCATTCTTTACTTAGGGTACAGTTCCATGGAGGGGGGCTTCCTTAAAAATCTTAGTGTATGCTGCTTAGCTTTTTTAGGAATATTCTAAAGTTCTTGGTCCCATGGATTTAATCTTGCAATTCTACTTAAAATTTTAAACTCCAAAATTTAAGGAATGAACTATAGTGCTTTGATAAAAAATAATAAATAAATAAAAATTCTCTCAATTTTATTTTCTAATAAGAATTGAAAATTTTATATGAGAGACAAGTGGCATAAAAAACTCCTAAGCTGTAGGGGCAATTTCTAGCCCCACCCCAATTTCACGAGCGGAAATATTCATTCCTATACTGTAGGGGCTCCTATTTTTTTGGAAAAGATTCCAATTAATCCCATAGCATGATTTCTTTTTCCATGGGACCTCCTACTGCATGGAAATAGAAGCCCAAGCCCCCCATGGGACCATGCAGTTAGAAATTTAGCTCCATTTACTCCGGTGTCATCTCCCTGCATTTTGAATGTGCAACGCTTTCTGTTTCAGGCCAAAAAACAAATGTACAACGCTTATCTATGAAAATTTTACAGGTCAGAGCCTTATTCTCTTGTTTTCTTTGAATACTATATAAACAGATGAATTATTTTATGCATGCATGTCTACTAGGGCAGTCTTGACCATGATATCTGACAAAGTTCTTCTATTATTTATGCTTCGATGGATGTACATACTATTCCAAAGCTCCCATTTTGGCATGGGTAGGGATGATGCTAGCAAAGGCTGTGGAATTTGGCTTTAAACCTGACAATTGCATTTTCTTGGAAATTTCTAAATCCTTTTCAACAAATCCATTTTGGTACACACAGGAAGCATACTGGCTAAAGCTGTGGAATTTAGCTTTACACCTGCCAATTGCATTTGGTTGAAAGTTTCTAAAGCATTTTCAACAAATCCATTTTGTACATATCTGCAATAATTACAGTTCAGGAGAAGAGATTTTTCTTTCAGGTATTATGTCAAACAGTTCACGTGCCTTGTTCATACTTCCACTTTTTGCATGCATGTCTACTAGGGCAGTCGCGACCATGATATCTGACAAAGTTCCTCTATTATTTATGCTTCGATGGATGTACATACTGTTCCAAAGCTCCCATTTTGGCATGGGTAGGGAGGATGCTAGCAAAGGTTGCGGAATTTGGCTTTAAGCCTGATAATTGCATTTGCTTGGAACTTTGTAAAGCCTTTTCAACAAATCCGTTTTGTTCATATCCTGCAATCATTGTAGTCCACGAGATCAAATTTGTTTGAGGCATCTTGTCAAACATTTCACTGCCTTGTCTATGCTTCCACATTTTGCATACATGTCTACCAGGGCAGTTGCAACCACAGAATTTGGCAGGTTCCTGCAATGTCGTCTGTGAAAACACTGGGTTATGGCAAGAGGATTATCCAGCTTTTCCAGCACAACATCCATGAACCCCTTTTTCGCTGTGGTGAAGATCACAATCTCATAACTAAGATGTGGCAATTTACCAGTGCCTGATTTGAATTTCACTATCGATGTGTTGCCTTTGGAGGTTTTTCTTGATCTTAATGATATTGCTAAGCATATGGTGGAAGCAGGGTATGTGGTAGAGTGCTGCCAAGTTTATGACAACATAAGAAGGGTTTTTCTTGAGGAAAGTACTGTAAGAGTGGGTTTTGAAAAGCTGTACATCTATTTTATTTAAGATTTTGATTGGGATAATTTGCGCTGGCCCTGTTAATTTCAAGTCACAGAGAGACGGACACTTGATGAAGACAATTGCGAGTAGCCAAGTTATTGAACATTTTGCATGTCCTCCTTACAGAGTATAATGTGTTAGTATTGGAGAGCCACTTTTTCTAATTTGATGAAAATATATGAGATTCATGTATACAATTAAAACTTATCAAGAGCTAGATTTGTTTGAGCTCCATTCCTACCCAAGTTGAATTTAGTTGCTCATCAAATGAAACACATCCTCAAAATGTGATCAGCCTATCAGGAGGACAGAGATACATAGATTAAAAAATTTAATCATTAAACAATAGGGAACCTGGTGAATTGCCCCAATTTAGTTTTGATATCCATCAATGTAGCATGTTGTGCGCAAACAATAGTTCTAACATCAGTAAACCTAAACAAACTCACAAGAAAAAGAAAGAATTTTTGCAGCTCACATACTGAGTTTTGTACAAAAAATTTGCTAGCTTTTCACGAGTAACTCAACAAGTCTCCACCTGCAACTTGGCTGCCAAAGAAAATCAGAAACATTGTCAAAACCCGCTTTCTTTGTGTTTTTTAATCATTTTCATCTTCCTCATAAGGATCTCAGAAGAGTGGACTGATTGTTGGGTGACTGAAAGGATTTATTGACATTTGGTTAAAAACAATAAAATTATGCAAAATAGTATGAACCTCAAAGACCCCTGCTTCCCCAAACTCCACAAAGGGTGCTGCTCCCTGGCCCTGTTGAGAGCTGCTACCCCCAAACCCCTGATCTGGTTTTATGATGTAAAAAATAAATATTGCTTTGGGCTGCCCTGGATAGAAAAGAAATTTGTTTTCTCCCTGTATTTGGCTTGCTATAAAAAATGCAGTGTTCTTCCCCTATTTTTATGAATTTTTCATTGGTTTCAGTGTCCTGATTAAATTCTGAGTAATTGAGTTCCATTTATACTTTTTGTTTGCTGAGTCAATACCAAATCTGAGTGATGCTACTATGATCAAAATAGATTTGTGTGTTCTCCAAATTCATTCCTTACAGGTCTCATACATTATTTAAGTTTATTTTATGTATTAATATTAAAAAAAAATTGCCCAGTTTTTGCCTAGTCCCAAACAAGAACAACACCCACAACCACGCATCCTTCATATCAAGCCTATGGAATGATGTTTATTTTTCAGTATACTTTTCACCTATTTTTCATTATAGTTTTCACTTTGATGGAAGTCTATACCCTGTTTAAAAGCTCCCATTTTGGCATAGGCAGGCAGGACGCTGGCTAAAGTTCCAGAGTTTGGCATCACACCTACCAATTGCATTTGCTTGAAAGTCTTTTGTGTATATCTTGCAATCATGGAATTTGCTTGAAAGTCTTTTGTGTATATCTTGCAATCATGGCATTCCATGAAACCGCGTTTCTTTGAGGCATTCTGTCAAACAGTTGACATGCCTTGTCATCAAATGGAATGGGATATATGATATATGGAAGACTAAAGTCCTGCGCCTTTTCCAGTAAATTTACTTCATCAACAAGAAAATTACCAATTGATTTATTGGTGAGAGCAAGTAGGTCATGGGAATAGCTCTTAAACATCTGGTGAGTCAAGAAATACAATTCATTTCAGGCTCACCCTGGAAATTTCCATTGTCCCCTTGTATGACAAACTTGTGTAACGTACTCTTGACTGAATCCATCCCGTGGACTCAATCATTGTCTCAAATTCCTAATGGATGCATTGATCTCTGTCTACCTCTTAGAGAGGGAAGTTTTATGTAAGCAATATGGTCTGCAGGAAAATGTGTGGACTGTTGGAGCTATTGTATACATATTACTTAGTGATATTCCACCTTTTTGGGCAGGTGAGATGCAGGAAAATGTGTGGACTGTTGGAGCTATTATATACATATTACTTAGTGATATTCCACCTTTTTGGGCAGGTGAGATGCAGGAAAATGTGTGGATTGTTGGAGCTATTCTATACATATTACTTAGTGATATTCCACCTTTTTGGGTAGGTGAGATGCATATTTAAGGGATGCAATTGTATTTTGTTATCTCAAAGTAGCTTTTTTTTATCGAATATTGTATGTATTTATATATGCCAATTCATGTCTGATGGAGCTATTCTATACATATTACTTAGTGATATTCCACCTTTTTGGGCAGGTGAGATGCAATTGTATTTTGTTATCTCAAAGTAGCTTTTTTTATCGAATATTGTATGTATGGATATATGCCAATTCATGTCTGATATTCTTTTTACTTTAATATTTTTTAGAAAAACAACAGTGAGTATTTTATGTTGTTCTACGAGGCCACTTTGTTTCGATTCAAAATCTTGGCCTTCAATTTCTGAGAGTGCTAAGGATCTAATCAGAAAGATGCTTAATAAAAACCCAACTTAGTGCATCAAGATTAATTGTCAAAGAAATTAGAAATGAACCTCTGTGCAAGACTAGGGGACATGTCTTTGAAAAGGGTTTTGGTAGCTTTTCTATTTTTTGCAAAAACTTCACAAATACGCACAAATCTTTTTTTCAATGTAAAATTTCCAAAAACTTCCATAATATTTTGAACTTATCCTTATTTTATATTCACCGCTTTGTGCACCGACAACAATGTTTAACCGCCATCCTGCAACTATATATTGTTGTCTGTTATCAATATTCCTGCATTGTATTGTTATCTCCCTCCGATTCTACAATTGGTTTCAGAGCCACACATGGAGATGAGGTTAAGCACTCCACCACCACGTTGGATCCCACAGGCCGCAAAGGATGCGACATTATCACCCACAGTGACACTTCCCTGTGTTGATCTGCTTTAGGTAATTTGTTTGTCAAACCCCACAGAATTTCGACTGATGACTAGCTGTCAAGGTTGAAAGCGGTCAGGGGCTTAAGCATTCCTAGCTCTGAGGTAGAAAGCAATAGCAGTAGGTTGTATGCAGGATTATACCATATGACTTGATCGAAATAGGAATTGTCTGTAAGAATCAGAGGTAGTGTGACGACATCCTGTTTTTTCTGGTGCAAAGGAGATGTGGTCTGATCCAGAGCATGACCTCTCCTCATAGATTTTGTGGATTTTATATTAAAAAATATTACTGTAAAGATGAAAGTGGCATACGCATCCTCTTTTTTCTTTATACTTTGGGCTTACAGACATATTGAGTAGTGTGTTCAATGATAAAATTTGTACTAAATTTAGCAGATGACCTTAATCATTCTTAATTCTGATATATCATTTATTTCTATACATTATCTTATTTTTTAATTTAATTATTCATTGTCTTCGTTCAAGTTTACAAATGTAGAGATATTTTAGAACATCTTTGTGTTCATAGATCTAAACCAGAATGCCCAGTTTTAATTATTGCACATCAATTCTTAATATTAAATATTGCACATCAAGAAATCCAAAATTGTTTTTGCTGCTGTTACTGACAGTTTTTGGTCAACTTTTTGGTAGACTCTTTTTTTTTTTTTAAATGTCGTTTGAGTGTTTCCTGTAACAGCAATGAGATACGTTTAGCAGACCCAATAAAAATTAAAGCCTCGTCTTCTTTGTGCAGAATTGAAATTACAAAGGAGACCGACCTTCCTCAAGATATATGATTAACTGCCAGATCCAGTTCTCTGTTCATGGTGATCTCTTCCAATCTTAATTTCAGCAAACCGCCAGAAAATGCTAGAGGACTAGAGAAAAACAATGATGACTTATATGTGACATGAATTAGAAAGGAAACACAAGGGAAAGTGGAGATGCAAACCACAAACTAAGCCAAAATAGTGACAGGTGCTTCCACAGGTCAGCTGTAAATGAACCAGTGCTCTTGCAATCATTACTTTGCCTAATGTTTCTTACACTGCTAAAAGATATATTTTCCCTCCTTAAAATTAATCTGCATAATAAGACTATTAAAAAAAAAGCAAAATGCATGGGAATTAGATATTCTTCAAAAATTAAAAAATAAACAATTCAAACTCCAAAAAATTTAACCATCATGGGTAGATCAGTCAAGTTATAGGAAAACAAGGATGATGCATGTTCAATTCTTCCAGAGTATCCTAGATCATGTGAATGGAGTGGTGCATATTAAGACTTTGCTTTGCATTAGCAGATATTGATTCAAGAAAATCTATTGAATAAAATAATCAACAGATTTATATCCAAAATCAGAACTTTGTTAAACATATCATGTTCAAATCATGAAAATTTTGGATGGAGAAAGATTTAAATAAATTACTTTAAACACTTATGCAAAAATTGTTTCTTATTCTAATTGGAATGATTTATTTATTTATTTATTTCTAATTGAAATAGAATTTTACCTTTCTGTAATTCTAACTTCAACTTTATTGGGCCTAAACATCAACACCAAATAAATTAATAATTAATAAACCAATCATTCCTTAAAAAACAATATGTAATTTGTAAAACCATATCAATGTAATTTTTTGTATTTCCAGAGAAGTACCAACAACTATGCAATTATCCAATGGTAGTGGAGTTCAATCATTATGGTGGAGTAAATTTAGAGCTGATTTCTTTCACTTGTTCATTGCTGAATTGAAAAGCCTTATCCAAGGCCTCCTCTGAAATTGCAGGATTAGACCCGAAAAGTGAAAGAAAGAATCTGAGCTTCAGGCATTGGATTGTCAAAAGCAGTGATTGCCACAGCCTTGGAAAACTCCATATTCTACTAAAAATGCACTAACCCCCTTGGAATTTCTGAAAGTATAAAACATTGTTGGTAGTGGCAAAGGCAGCAATAACAGAGATTGTATACTTTCATGAAAGGCACCATTATTGCTGCTAACCATGTTTTATATTCTCAGAAATTGAAGAATGCTCCAACTCTTAAACAAGCTGTTGTCTACACAGAAACAATGTATCACACAAATCCAACCTTCTATCCATAGTTTACTATTGCCCACAAATATACTGTGTACAATACTATGTAAAAAGTGCTGCCTCCATTGTCTCATACAATACTGTGTACAAAGTGCTGCCTGCATTGTCCCATGAACAGACATATTTGTAATTTGTTTCATATATTTGTAATTTGTACATATGACCATTTTCTACAGATATTTGTAATTTGTAAGATATTTGTAATTTGTTTCTGGGAGTTCATATACTTTAAAAACTACTTTCAATGTGGAAGATATGCTGTACGAAATCTTCATTTATCAATATTTGCAAATAAACATTTGTTTCCACTTGAATTTGATAATGTTTTGCAATACTAGACATTTCTAGATTGACAAAGAGAGCCTCACTCCCTTGTATATAGTGGAAATATCTGAAACCCTATAAATTTTGATTAAACAGATTTATTTAGAAGCCCGTTCTGAACATATTTTACCAAATGACCCTGTTAGAAAATTGAGGTAAGGTATTGCTTTGGTTGTTTTTGATGTTGCAGTTGAAAAGCATGCCAGAGAATCACAGTTTATGAAAGTCAGGATTGATAATGCACGAGCTGTGCTGATCAAATTGTTGGGATCCTTCATGGACCTCTGGCAAGCTAAATAGGTGGGTTTATACTTCTTGGCTCTGCACTTTTGTTTGACAAAAGATGGTCATTATAATTTCTCAGGTTTTAACTATAATGACAGATAAAAGTGGAGGCTAAGGTACTGTAGACACATCAAATTAGCATTATGCATATTCATCCGCTCAATAAATAAATCAAATGCATCACATCCATTCACCTAGTAAATCAAGTTCTTATCATCAAAAGCTCAATCATAGTTTAATTAAATAAATCAAGCTTTATTTAATTAAAATCCCAAACATGCATCTTCCATCCTTTTCTGATTTAAATAAAACAAATATTTAAGTCTTAAAAGTCAAAATCATCTAATCAGCATTAAATCAGCATAATCATCATCTATTTAATCTAACCCTGATTAAATACTCACCCACTTGCATTCTCTAGATTTGGCCACTTGCACATGAAATTGCATTTAATTGATTTATCAAAATTATTTATTTTCAACTTGGCATAAAGGAAGAATATTCTCCAAGTTTGAATCTCCCCCCAAGTGGACATGTACACCAAACAGCATTTATGAGGCCTTACATGCCTCTTACATGTCCCCTTCCAAAGTCAAACTCAACATTTATTGGAAAATTTGAATTCAAATTCTCCCTCTCATGGGAACTCTTCCCAAATCTTGCACAACCATTGACTACTCACCATTTGACAAGTGTCATCTTCTCATTGGAGGATCTTTAGTCCCACATTCACCATCTTGGCCAATCTCTCATCAACAAAATCTATAAAAGAAGGCTTAATCCTCATTCATAGGATCCACAATTTTATGCAAGGTTACTCTCTTGGTTTGAGAAATAATCTTGTTCTTCATCTCCATTGCAATACATCATCATTTAGCTATTGATCAAGGGTTGGGAAAGGGTCACTAGCACATGTGACACCAATCCAACATGGAATAGGTGATTATCTTGCTTTTGAAATGTATTCTTAATGTTGTTTTTGTTACTTGTGGCATTTCTTTAGCATAGATATTTTATTTCATGAAGGTATTTGCAGATTTGTGTGTTTAGACTAACCTTTCTAATAAGTATTTGAGGTTGGTCTTAAATGCAGATTTAGGGTACTTCAGGTACTGGTCCATAGCAGTCTTGAAAAGGCTATAGTGAATGAAGCAGCAACTTCAGGAGCTTCATTCCTTGTCCTAGGAGCTTCAACTTATTAACTGCCCAGGTGGGTATATATACATTTTTTTCCCTTCAAAAACCATTGTTTTAGAAGACAGCTTCAGAAGTACATTTCAAACCACTCTGTGGTTCATTATCAGGATGAATAATATGCAAAGCAAGTTTCTTCTGCTACCATGTTCTTTGGTTTTGTTTTATCTTTTAGTTCTCAAGTGCGTTGTATATTCTAATATTCTATACAATGAAGTGTTAATCCTCCATGCAATGAATATCTTTTCTCATATGAAATACTTGTAGGATAATGGATATCAGTTGTTGTTCCTTAGTGCTCGTGCAATTGCTCAGGCTTACCTTACAAGGCAGTTTCTTGTCAATATTAAGCAGGTACCTCTACACATGTCAAGTGGATTTTATGATGAATTTATTGGCCATAGTTTCTGTTATTTTATGTTTCCTCCTAATCTTTATACATGCCTACCTGTTGCAGGATGGTAAGGCCTTACCTGAACTCCACGTATGTATCAAATGAATGGCCCAATCAAAGAGGAAGATAGTTACTGTACATTGAAAACAAAGGCCCCACTAATCTGAGATAATAGGGTGCTGTTGTTATAACCATAAAGAATTTAAAAGGTGAATGTACAAAAATCACTAATATATAATTACAAACATGATGATAATATTGACAAAACTACCACAAAAAATGTAGAGGATAAACTCATGAGCTTCCTAAGCATAAATGAGAACATAGTCTCATAACAACAAAGTAACTTCCTGCAATCTTAGCAGGAGTCCACCAAATCATCATAATCTGACGTAATATCAAATTTTTGCAATCGCAGCACATGAACCCAACAGAAAATTTTGGATTCAATATGAAACTGACCTTCCTACTTCCTAAACTGGGGCCTTGAGGGACCATTTTCTAGAAATAAAAAATTGATTATTAGTTGTATGTTTAAAGGTTTAAGGTCTATTTGCAGATGATGTAATTTATGTACTTTTGTATGAGGTATCATCATCTGGTAAGACTACTGTTGCAATCAACTTGATTTCTTCTCCATTTTATTATCTCCATTATGCACTTCATAGGTGGACAACAAAAATGTTGTTAAAAAATTATTTCAGAGTACCAAATGGATATAGATTCCAAGTATTGTGCTCTCATGCAAGCCACAACCGTGAAGGCATCGTGCCAAGCTCAGTGTTTTTTTTAACTGATTTCCATATTTCTCTGCTCCAAAAGGAGAGGGACTTTTAGTTCCTCTTTTTCTTTTCTCCATCCCATGCAACTGTAGAAGATGCATGCATATCTGTGTGAACTTGTACGTGCAGAAGAATCATTTTGCTCAAAAAACTGAAAATCCATTGAAAGAAATACAGTTTGGTAGTGTCAATTAGTTATGTTGACATGTCCCTGCTCTCACTCAAGGGATCTAGGGGTATAAAAAATGGACAATCTGCAGAGAGATTCTTGCTCAACCTGTTAAGCATACTGTTACTTATACCTATTAAACAGCTAATATTTTTTGAAACACGTAAAACTTCACTCCATATCTTTGATAAGGAAAACCTCTATTAAAGGTGTAAGAAAGCCGTTGTTTCTAGAGAAGTAGGGTCCAGTTGCCTGGAAGGGGGCTTCTAACATTTCTTAGAAGGTGATGTTGAGTAGATTAAGGGGCTTTTTCCTGTAAAATTGTCTCATTGAATAAGAAAATTTCAGCTCTGTTACAGGCTTTGGGAGTCTCCCTCCACATTACTAGAGGGAAACTATCCAAGAAGTTATAACTAGATGCATGCTGCAAACGGAAAATAAAATCTCTTAACATATGTTGCAAGCTTCCAATACCCCATCCCCAGAACTTGTAGAAATACCCCACTTAAACGATAGGTGAAAATCTGATTTCAATCGATAGTTGCATTGTTAGGGGTCAAAAAAGAAAGATGATTCTAGGTTTGTTGTTAAAGTTTGGATGATTTAAATAGTCTGGTAGTGATTTCTGCAATAGCTTTTTGGGTATTATTACAATTATTACCTTGGCATGGCATCCTTTGATGGGATATGAACAGCCATCATTGTTATTGCTCCACTTACCACTCAGTCACATTCACTTGGCTGTTTACTTGTACACAATTAGTTGAATAAAAGTTTCTTCAAATGTCTTAAAAAATCCAATAGTATATGCATTTCTTTTAATTTTTCAGAGTTTCTTACTGAGTTTTTATGTAAAGTTGTTGAATATGGATCTAGTGACTGAACATAAGACCTCTTACCTATTTTATATTTATTTTTTGTTTTAAAGGAGAATTGATGATGCCCTCTTATTATCTTATACTAGTCAATTATAAAGTAAAGGAGAATTTGGGAAACACGTCAATTACTGGAGAGATCATAAGAGTGATCAATATCAACAACATTACTAGAGAGAGTGCCTCCCATCTAATCTATACATGGTCCTAGATTAATAATTCGCTCCCAGTTTAGATTTTAGGGTATTTGTTCATTATGAACGGCTTTCTGTAATGTAACTTTGCAGTTGAATGATAAATAACAAATCTTTCCTATCAAATGTTGGCAAAACAGATTTGGTTTAAGAAAAGAACATAGAATGATATATTTAATTCTTCAAGTTCTGTTATCAAGACTAGCTACCAACAATTTCAAGTTCTAGCTTCATATTTCCATGTCTTGGTTTAAGAAAAGAATAGAGAATGATATATTTAAGCCTTCAAGTTATGTTATCAAGTCTACCTACCAGCAGTTGTTTTGCTTATTGTAACCTAGAAAAAGTGATTGTTCTGTTAAAATAATAAGCATGGTTCCATGTAGCTATTTTTCTTTCCTAACCCTCTAAAAGTGTTACTCAAAAAATTTAAGAGATGTTTTCCTTATCAAAAATAAATATGGTGTGAAGTTTTACGAGTTTCAGAAAAATCCTATGTTACACCACCGTCGGGAATGGGGGGACAGGTTTATGGGATGGATGGACAAAGGGGCCTCATTTGGGGATGGTGGGGGTACGGCGGCGGGGGGGCGGGGGGTGTATATACTATATACTATACATATGGTACGCAAACTGCTAGTTATGAAAAAATGTATGACTATTAAGAAGTAAAATAGCAAAATTGCAAATGCCAAATTGAAATACTAAATAGTAAATACTTGAACATTGAACATTGAACATTGAAGTTTTCAATATTGAATTACTAATGAGAAATTAGAATACTCAATACTACAATTGTCGAATCGGCAAATGGAAGATTTCTATTATATGATATCAAAAATATCTGATCATAAAGATGATTACAATGAGTAGCATGATATCAAAACATGTACAAAATCAAAATGTCAATAAAAAAATGTGTTAATTTTTTTTTAAACCATGTGATTTAAGTTGCCGTCGTGGGGGACGCTTGGGCAATGAACTATTTGGCATAATACCTCAAAGATATGCAGTCTCCTACAATGCCATGATTGTACGATATGCACAAACTAAATTTTTAGAAGGATTCACACAGCAAGTGGCAGGTGCAAAGCTATGTTCCACAAATTTTTCCATCATTCTTCCTGTATCCAATCTCTTCCTCGCTTTCCACCTTTGATTTGTAGGCCCAACTTCAAAGCAGCATAACTACCAGGATCGAATCTTTGAGCACACCTCAATTGATATACAAGGAGTCTTCCACCATCTTTTACTAAAGCATTTTTTCATCCTACAGAGAGTGGTTCTCTCACTAGCTATTTTTGTTCACAATGGTAAACCATTACTTATTTCAAAATTTTGGCCTTTTTTCAAGCTTTCTACTACATCTACTTTCATGTTATGATTCGAGGCCAATTATGTTATACAACATATCAAATGTATGCAGATGTGACAATATTTACCTCAAACTTCTCGTAAAGGTATTTTTTTATTTATTTTAAAATTTCTTTCTTAGTTAATTCGTTAGTCAAACTTTTTCATTTTGGATTTTGTTGCTAGAATCCTAACCTCAATTCCATTTTGCTCGACGATCTGGAACTTTTTGTAGCTTTACAGGTTTTTGTTGAGAAAAAACAATAGCAGCTTCAATCCGGTGGTTTTGAAGAGGCTGTTTATGAGCAATATTCATAAAGCAACATTGTCTCTCTCTCGCCTCGTTCCTTAAATGGAGGGGGAGGTTAGTAATATTGTACGATCTTCATGTTTTTTATTCCTCTTTTAGTCTGGAATAGATTGAAATCAGATTTTCACCGGGCATAGGGTTTATCTTTTCTGGGACGTTTTGGGGTAGTAGTGCAGGGTTTATCTTTTCTGAGACGTTTTGGGGCAGTAGTGAATGTCTTTAAGCCTAGTTTTTGTATGTGTCTGAATTATACAATTGTTAGTAGGGAATCAAAAAACTACATTGAATAAAATTAAAAACAAGAGATTCAACTGTACAATTTTCTATTGCCGCCTTGTAATGCCAAAATCAACTGAGTAGACATTGAGTTTTTTCGTTAGGTGGAGATTTGTATTTTTTAACGTTCAATACTACCTTTTCATACAACTCTTTGGGATAAATACATCTCCCTCTTTGTCTGTAACATAATTACAAGTATACAATTACCCTATAATGCCAATATTAATTGAGTACATCTTGTGTTTTTTTGTTGAGGTGCACATTTGTATTCTTAGTTGCATGCTTACATATTGTACAAAGGTAAATGTGATTGAATAAGTGTTTCTTGTGGGGTTGATACAAGGATTGGTAACTTCATGTAAATGTGCACTTCAATACGCTAGGTATACCTTTTTCAGTTCACTCCACTAATTTGACACAAATCACAAGGCTATAGTCTTTTCCATCTTATAAACATCTATTCATATGCGCTCATTCACATTGGGTGGACTCAAATATACAACTTAACTTTGAACCATAACATCTAATGCACGAGAATGTGCAATTTAACTTTGAACCTTAACATCTAATGCATTGGCATTAGGTCCTGCCTTGCTTGGGTCCCTTTATTAGTATGCTTCACAAATTGTACTCATTCACATTCATGCACTTGTTTTCCATACTGTAAACACATCTATTTGCACACACTTGCTCACATCTATTGCATTGGATGAATAAATTATCTTTGGACTTTGTGATATGAAATAGGCAATTTAATTTTGTACCTATAACATTTATGCACTAGAATGACTAATTTATTTTTACAACCTGGATTGCTTATTGCTACTTGTTGATGCTATAGTAAGCACTTAAACAATCTATTATGTATTTGTTAGAGTGGATATTTATGCATGTCTTGTTTGCTTTTGCAGCATACTATACTGGTCTTCTGTTGGCATGTTGGGTGCTGAAGCAGTTGGAAATGGATGATGAACATGATGGCAATGAGGAGGTAATGCATGAATGAATCTGTTTATTGTTGGATCTTTACTACTGCTTGTTGATGCTACAGTAAACACTTAAACAATCTATTATGTGTTTGTTACAATGGATATTTATGCATGTCTTGTTTGCTTTTGCAGCATACTGTACTGGTCTTTTGTTGGCGTTTGGGTGCTGAAACAGTTGGAAATGGATGATGACTATGTTGGCAATGAGGGAATTAGTTGATCCCCAAAAAAACTTTACAATTATTTTTGATTTTTTTTTATCTTTTTGTTCTATTCATTGGAATATGGATCACGACAGCTGTGACTTCTAAAGTTGTTTAAATTCTCTTTTGAATTGAGCTTTACCGTAAATGTTTTGAGAAAGCAAGCCTTTTGACAGTAATGGACAAATAAACTCTCAATTCTAGACAACATTTTATGTAAAATATCAAATTCACTTCAATCTTCTCAACTTAAAAATTGATATTTACATATTTTTGAGGTAAATGCTGGATATTTAAAATTTAATATTTTCTTTCTACAAAATCAACATATCCTTCTACAAATTGAACATTTTTTGTTTAATATTTTCTTTGATGTTTTTGAGGTCTGTACATATGTTTTTGGTCTATTTAGAATAAAGGCTAAGAATATTACAGCTTTCTTTATGTCTGAAATTTATGGTGTATGTAATGTTTGCTGGCTCATTGATTCATGAATGGCCGCTTCTGTGTTTCAACTTCCTTCCTGTCTCAAAATTATGTTGTATGTAATGTAGTTTACAACACCACATAACTCTTGTCTTCGACGTACCCATTGCACCCCAAGGTACGATTGCTAGTAATTAAATATTTACAACTATTGAGTGGATAGTTTAAAGGTAGAGACTGTGACGATGTTTGGCAACCACCAAAGATACTCTGCATTGCTCTTGTATTCAGACGTCTCAAGTTCTTCCGGATGTGTTTTAATATATTTCTTGAATTGGGCGGGTCCCACCAATGCCCCCATGTTGTCTGCACATATTCCACTGCCATTGCCCACCAACGCATTTTCCTTCAGTACAAGAAAAATGAAATTAAAGTGAGGGGAATTCATCTCCTCCAGAAATTGCTTGGCTATGTCAAGACGCTCATTGAATTTTCCTTCCACCACATCCACTTTGGACGACAGCCCTGCCAAACAACACTCTTTTTCAATGTACGTTTACAATTTGGAATGCAACTAATTGAATGTAAGAGAAGTTTACTAAATGCGTATTTTTAATGAAATAGGCCCCAAACTCGAGGCAAATTAGGCCAAGCTTAAGATATCTAAGTCTATATAATTGAAACGAAGTTGAACAAATTAGCTCCCTACAACATCATTAAAATAGTTATGCAGGAAAGATTAATGCATAATCAGTGGGAGGTGGGTCTGGTCTTTATGATTCACCCCCACTATAATGAATCATCTTAGCTTCTCTTCAACATCACTAGGTTTAACAGTTAAATTATTATATTTTAAATAAAATGATTATTTAGTCAATATTTTGAATTTTATTATTAACAAAAGTATTTTAGTTGTTTTTAAACATCATCATTTAATTTAATGATTAATAGTAATTTTTTTCTTATTAGTCGATAGGCTACATATAGTGTGATATTTGAGCTTGAAACAGGTCTCACACCTGCAAACTATTAGAGAAAAGCCTCCAAAATCTCACTTATCACATAAAAGCAAGATAAATATTTATTTGGTAACTAGATGGGAACATTCTAGTTCCATTTGCAATGTTTTTTGTCAACTTGATGACAACTTTATTTTTTCATTTGCATTGCTTTATGTTTTAAATCTATATGCAAATATTTCATAATCAAATAATACTTAATTTTTTTAAGGAAAAAATATAAATTTGTCTAAGTTTATTTCATTCATTATTTCACACTTATTATTAATTTTTTAATCTAACCACATGCAACTAGAAATTATAGTGCATCCAGACACAAACACATACTCTAACATATTAACATACATATAGTTTTCTATCGACATAATTCTTGGATCTCTTTAGATACAAGTGCTGCTAATTATATATATATGAAACTACAATATATCACATTTTAAATATAAGTAATAAGAAAATTCATCAAGCTTTCATCATTGGCACAAAAGATTCCATATCTAAGTTCACTTATTTCTCTCTTTAAAAATTATAATAATTTTTGAACATGCAGAAGAAAGGTTACAGTAACCAAAAAGTAGTAAAATTAGAAAAAGGGATGATCAGCATTAGAAATTGTTAGAAAATATCAAGACATTAATGGAACTTATCTTGTTCAGCAGGTTAAGGTGGATTTTATTAAATAATGATTAGAAATAGGTTTTGTTATGAGAATACAAAGATTCAAGTTTGTAGAATTTTTCACTAATTAAGTCTGGGGTCTTATGGAGGGGGACTTCTTAAAAAATTCAATGGGTGCTGCTAAGAATTTTTAAGATTATTTTAAAGTGGGTGGTCTCATAAATTTTGTAGCATAGTTTAAGCTCTTATATTTATGGAAGCTAGTGGTCTCATGAATTTAATTATTTTGTAAATTCAATTCAACAACTTAAATAAATATTAAATAATAAAAAATTAATTGGTGAAAATTTTAAAATTTCATATGATTGATAAGTGGCAGAAAAAACCCTAAGCTAGTGGGGCAATTTCTAGCCCCACCCCTTTTGCACCTACTTAAGTTTTTGAGCTAAAAATTAGGTGTTGTTGTTGTTGCGAAAAAAATCTAATTAATCATGTAGAATTATTTTTTTGCTTCATGGGATCCCTTGTTCTTTTAAAATAGTTCTCGGAGCCTCCATGGGACCTCACCCTAATTAAGATTGGAAGTTAGGACTTTCTATTTTGTTGCTGGAGTAACCACTAAACTATTGACCCTTTTGTGACTAATTCATCTTTCATCCAAATTTGACTTATTTCCAACAAAACCAAACTTATAGCTGAGAATGAGAAGACACAATGCAAGAGGATGGGGGCAAGAGGCTGTGAGAGGACACAAATGGAGGATCGTGGCTAGAGGAAACTACCCAAAACCACTATGTATACACTATTGAGAATTATTGTTGCAGATTCAACTTTGGCCTCAATAAGGGAAATGGGAAACTATATGTACTTTGCATTTATCAAAAATTAGGATGTGTTTTTCATCTCTTAACATTTGAGATCACACATATATAGACACTTTGTGATCTATTTAAGATGAGAATACACAATTTCTATAATTAAAAGTGATACCTGCATGTTACAATTGTTTGCGCTCATCTGAAAAGCCAAAAGCTTACTACCCTCTTTGTGCAGTTGTGAAGCAATCCTGACAATAGAATAGCCATAGTATGTCCTGATCTCAAGAACCACTCTTGGATTATATTTCTAAAGGGCCTTACCTAAAATGGGTCCCTTGTCGTCCCCAATGTTCATTAACCAACTAGAGGTATTTGCATAGGTCTCTATTATGACATCCAACAAATTCACCACCAGTAATTCACCAACGAAAAATTCACCACCAACAATTCATTGCGGGAAAATTCACTGTCATGACAATTCACTGTGCGAAAAATTAATTACATGAATGGCGGTGAATTGTTGGTGGCGGTGAATTTTCCCATGGTGAACTGTTGATGGTGAATTTTCCATTAGTGAATTGCTGGCAGTGAATTTTCCTAGAGCCATCTATTACATTTAAGACGGAGAAGGGATTTTTCCTTTTTAGCTGTTTTGATGACATGGTCGAGTAAAGCTCTCTCTCGGCCATCCCCTGCTTGACTGGTCACAATAATTCATGTTCATCACTCCTTTTAGAAAGGAAAATATTGTGGCGGAAAGAGCTACGAGAGCCATGATGCTAAACTGTGATTATAATGTTAGTGTTGGGAGCTTTGCATAAGATTTGTATTTAGTGTAATAAACTATATTGTAGATCATTGGGGTCAATTCACTTATATTGATTATCATTTTAGGTAGGATTTGTCTCTAATGTAGATAAGGGTCCATTGCTCACTGTTCAAGAGAAGCTCAATACTCATTTCACTGGACTAAACTAGAGTATTCCTCTTGGTAGAAAAAAGAAAAAGATAAACCAAAGAAACTCTATTTAGTTACCCTCTTAGAGAATATTAGGAAAACTTTGTTGGTGTGAGAATTCTGTCACCCATGACTAAAGACCTGGCATAAATAATTCATCAAAATTGTTGTCTTCTATGTGCATTTTCTACGCAACTTGCGCCATTTGAAGAAGAAATGATTTAAGGAATAGAAACCACAGATGTGAGGTCTGAAAGCTCTAAATAATTGGCTCATCACATGTTATTGGTGAGGCATGAAAGTCTTGTGAGTGGTGATTGGCATTATTTGTTGAAGACTCTCTTGTGACTCAATCTATGTTTAAATTTGATGGGCGTATGGACGTATTTAAGTATTTTAGATTTAAGTTTCAATAAAATTTTAAAAAGATTGCATCACATGAAATAGGAGGGAAAGAGAGACTCTATATTGATTAGTTAGGATTGTATAGGGTTATATTTATATATAAATTTAGTTTATAATTTAAGGTTTTTTTAATAAATAGTGTTACATATATTTAAAAAGGGTGGGTGGAAATAATCACATTCTTAAAGTTCAAACACAGTTATAGTAAAAAACATAAAACATCATAACAAAAGAAACAAGTTGTTAAGAAGTGAGTGTAAGAGTAGAGGGGTGAGGAGGTGGATCCTAGTCATCCGATGTGTTGCATACATCAATATTGTTTGAAGTGTCCATGGGAGAGTCCCATCCATCATTATTATCTTTAACATTGTCATTTTGGTTATCTTCATTAACATCATGAAGAAGAAATAGAAAGACCTAGATGGGAAACCTTGTCAAAATCTAGGTAGCCTATTGTATAGGAGGAGATTGATACCCTCAAGATGAAGAGGTCTCAAGGAGAAAATGGTTGCCAACTATCTCAAAGATCAAAGCTTAGGTGATGGGATAAAATAATAAATTTTGTTTATTTATATTTTATGCAAAAATAAAATGAGAGTTTCAAAAATTGAAAGAGTAAGTCATAAAGGTCTTCTGGACAAATTGACAAGCCCTCGGCCAAGGATGATCGCACAACATGTGGATGTCCCTATGATGGGATAGCATCTTGTATGGACTAAGAGCTGAGACTATCACTAAAGATTACTAAGGACCTACTAACACTATGATAACAAAACTCGTAGATTCAGGAAATTAATAGATAATAAAGTAATTTAAAATAGACAAAATGGAAAATAAGTGATAAAACAAAAAAATACTCACAAAAATTCTGAGAATGAAGCAACCAACAAAGATACACTTTTAATATCTACACACATAAGGAAGTAAGAAAATACTCCAAGAAGTTCGAGAATAAAGCATCCAACAAAGATACACTTGTAACATCTGCACACATAAGAATGAAAAAATAGGTTTGAGTTGTTTAAGGGATTTCCTTAGTCAAACCCTTGCATTGGTGTTCCACCTCCATGGACAGCCAAATATGATTGAGATAAAATAGACAAGATAAAGAAAAAATAGAAGTGCTAGAATAATATGAGCTAACAAAATCAAGAGACAATGTAATAGAAAGACTATGGTTACCTTCCTTTAGTAAGTAAGAATACCAAATGGAAGAAGCTACAATCTCTAAGCTTGAGGGTGATATTCCAATAGTGCCAAAATTTCAACATAGAGAGAAAGAATGCAATGGAGGTGGTAAATAAGAGTGAAGAAAGTACAAGAGAGATTGCAGGAGCTTCAGAATGTGAGAAAGATTAATTTAAAATGGAAGAGATAGCAAAATTGCTTAAAAATGAAGAGTTTTGAGAGGTATATTCATGCAAAGGGTCATTTCAGCATGTCTACGAACTAGCAAAGGTGTTACACTCACAAATAGGTAGGAATTGTTATGTCCAAACAACTATTATAGTTCAGAATCTTTTTGGGAATTTGTGTTCGTATGTGCAACATAAACTCACCTTAAGGGTAAAAAATGAATAGGTTAAGAAAATTAAATTAAGGATATTATATTATTGTCTTTAATTTATCTAAAAGGGATGCTTATGGAATGAAAGATTATATAGGATGCAATTTATGATATTACATTTTTCCCCCAAATTTTCAAGCATATGTATTCTAGTAGATGTGAGCTAAAGTAGAGAGAGGTTGAAGAGAATATACAGCTAGGATGATGAGGATGAAGGTCCTTGATCTAGAATATGCAATTACTGAGATGAGCTAGGACACAGAAAGGAAACAGGTCTTCTATCCTACAAAGCTAACTACAAATTCACCACAAACATGTTAGTTGTAGACAAACATGCTAGATGAAAAAGTGAAAAATTATAGACATGAATTTCATCAAATATAAAGACAAGTGAGAAATATGGATAGAATGTTGTGTTATACTAGAGACCATATGGCAAGTTGATAGGTCTATGACTATTACAAACTATTGTAGAACAGTCACAAAAAAGACAAGTCTTGTCAGGTTGCCCCCAAGCTAGATGATGAGATCAAGGTAAAAGAATTTAAGTAGATAATCAAGTTTCCCCTAAGCTAGATGAGATCATAAGACATCAAGATATTTAAGAAATTTTTGAAAAATAATAATAACTAAATATGATAGCCCACCCTTAGAATGATATGTGCTACACAAAGGAGGACAAATCATTCTAAGGAGAAGACAAACAAACAGAGAGATGTTGTTTCATGACATATATAGCAAGATGTATCCATCAAATGTTATTGCACTAGGGATAACACATAGAATCCACAACATCAAAAAAATAAGAGATAAAGAGATTAAAAGCATAAGGGGATCCAAGTATTTGAGGTCATAACTGATCATAAATATATATATTGTAAATTATATGAATTTTCATCACACCCCAAATAGACTGGAATGAGAAAAAGAGCATGTATGAAGACAAATAAAAATATGAGTAAACATGGAAGAGGCCTAAATGACCCGATGCTTCGAAGAAGGATGAAAAATTTAATCTGAAAAACAAATTAATTTACAAAAAATAGAAGGATGAAACATATATAGAAGAAGTCACAATAGATTTTCTCTCTTGTATCCAAGTACCTACAAGGTTATCGAGGGTCCTCTAGGAGAGAGCACAAACATAAACAAACAAGTATGAGGGAACACAAGCAAACACATAAACCTAATATAAAGATAAGAAGAGGTATTTCTCTAGTCAAGCACCTCTAACAAATCATTTTGCTCCTAATCTAGATCATTGTAAGGGGAGGGAAGATGAGCTTGCAGAGGGAGGACAATGAGAGCAGTGTTGTGTAATCACCTATAGCAATAGCCAAGGAGGAGGCCGCCTCATTGTCCCCATTGATGAGATCCTATGAGGTTAGCATCAATAATATAGAAAAGATGGATGAAAGAGTTGGAATATCCTCCAACGATTCAAACATGCTTTTCTCTGGAGTGGAGTGCAGTGATTGAACAAGAGGAGGTTGAGAAATCAAGGGGCCATTGTTTACCTTTGAAAGAGGCGAAGTGACAAACTCTAGGGAAGAAGGAGATTCTACCATCATAATAATGGAATAGACAAGACTAGGGTGAGATGAAGAAGATGAAGAAGGTTTTTTATGATGATATATTAAGATGAGGATTAGAAGTAATGTTCTGTGTTGCCACAATAGTGGTTTACACTTTCTAGGAGATCTTGATTTTGGCTAAAATCACATATTTTTAGAAAACATAATGATTTAAGCCTTGAAAAGTCCCATTTAAAGGATTCCAATTGAATAGGGTTTGATCAAATCACCTTAGACCAAGCCCCCTTGGATAGAACCCCGCTAGTTTTAAACCATACCTATAACGGAGTCTCCTTTACACCTTTCAAAATGCTGATAAAAAAGCACTTTTGATTTACTTTTTGGGGGATCAAATGAATTCATTTTTTAAAAAAAAATTGGAAGTATGTAGTCCTTATTATAAGCTTCCAAAAAAGTAGAATTTTAATTAAATTAAATTTGATTATTATATTTATTTTTTATTTCTTGTGAATGTAGGTTTTTCACTGAAAATCAAGCTCTTTGTTTTGCACATGTGGAGAAATAGAAGATTATAAAAAAAAATTTGAAAAACATGAGTGCACCAGATATTGGAGTCGTTGATCCAAAAAAAATAAAATTGAATTTTGATACATTCAAAAAACATTATGCATTATACAGTCACGCTATATCTAAATTATAATTGGTTTGAATTTGAAACTTGATTAAAGAAAAAAATTTCAATAAAAAACTATCTAACCAAGTGGAAGCACTAGCTATCAAAGTTACAAATCTAAATTTTAAAGAATTATAATTTTATCCTTCATGGAAAAAAAATTATGCATTATACGGTGAGAATCACTTTTTAAAAATGTTGTTTTCTGAAAAAAACTAGTTTTCAAGGGAGATAGAAAAAGAAGTTCGATCTAATTCCAAAAATTTTGAAAAAAATATATTTAGAATCTACAGACAAAATTTCATGAGACTCTATTTTGCATCATCTTCAAATTCCTCATGGTTTAGCCGCCATAGGTGCCTGAAAGTGAAGATTTAGTTAAAAAAAATATTTTAGTGTCCAGTTTGGCCAAAAATTGTAAACCACTATTGTGGGATCGCCCTGTTATTGGTGGAGAGATGTCACTGATGGTCTCTAGTATGTTGTATGCTCTGTCCTATTGTTCCTAAGGAAGTTCTGGTCTTCGTAAGTTGGTGAAAGTTTCTATTTCAGGAAGATGCTTTGAAGGTTGTTTAGGAGAATGCTCTGTATTCCTCTGCTGATGAAAATATGGTCTTATGGTTTGGGATTCAATATTTGCGTTATGTGGATGTTGCACTTTATCTTTTCAAGTCACTAGTTTAACTGTAGAGGGGGTTTTTTTTATTTGTAGTCTTTTGGTAGTTTTGTTGGTTGTCTAGACTAGTCCAAAAAAATCTCTGTATTTCTCCACATTGATGTTTTTGCTCTTGTGGTTTGGTGGACATGCTCTCAATACTTGTACAGTGCCTCAATTCAATTTTCATGTGATGGTGTGTACTACAAGTTGATTTGTTAATGTTTTATCTCATGGTTGTGTATTTTGTGTTTCTGGGATGAAGTATTCTACCTTTTTTTTGGGCTATGATGGTTGTTTGTGGTATGACGATGTGAAAGAAGTTTCTAGAAGTGTTGTTGGATGTTCATGGAACATCTCTTTGTGGTCCATGCATCATTTGTTGATCTATTTGGTGCCACATATTGTGTTGAGTTGGTCTTTTGGGAAATTTGTGGATATCTAGCTAACAAGGCTTGTTATCTTTCTTCTCCAACCTATAAAGTTTTGTTAAGATGTATTTGAGTCCTAACCTATTTTGTTGAGAACCACATTGAGTAAATTTAATTGCAAGTGTGTTTTTAGGCTAATTGGTATTGTGCTACATGTTTCATCTACACGTTTCCTTGCTGCCAACTTGGGTTGATGTGTGCCAGTGTGTGAGTTGTTTGGGATCACATTAGAAGATGTAATAAGATTTTTTTTGGTCCTCTCTATCTTCTGGATAGGACAACATTATGCTTTTATGGCCAACTTATTGAAATCATTGTTTGTATTCTTTCTAGCTGACCTAATTGATGTTTTGAGTTCTTTTGGAGGATATAAATGCATGAAAATTTTAGTTACAAGATGAGTGAGAGTGTGTATATGTGTGAAGATGAAATGAAGTAGTGAGTTGTGAAAAGCAAAGGGAAATGAGCTTTAACAGCTCAATCAGTAGAGTGCATTGTTGACAAATGTTTTAATTGCTAAATCTTCATATATCCTTCTCTAAGATAGTGAATCTTATCAGGTCCTTGTAATTTGTATCTTTCCCTATGGTTGTATGCCTTAGTACTACAAGTCTCTTGTATCTTTCCCTAAGGTTGCACACCTTAGCTTGCAATTCCACAGCTAGTGAGCCTTAAATTTATGGTTCAATTAATAGCCACCAATTTGAAAACTTACACTAGTATAAATATAATAGACAAAAAGGGTTTTTTTACACAAAAAACAAAGAATTGATTTTGCACAATGAACAATTGTTGATTATATTTTTATTTTTTCAAAAAAAACCAAAATATTACATATTGGACAACAAAAGCACCTAGTAGTTAAAGATTTTTCATATATAATTGCATAATGTATTATGATGTATAGTTCATACATTATGGATTCATTCATATAAATGGATTATATATCCATACGACTATACATATTCCATACAAACACTAAAATATTAGTATACAAAAAAAATGAATTATTTTTTCCACTAATTAATTTAACATGAATCTTTGTCTCTCGACCCCGCTAAACTCAACCATGATATTTAAAAGTGACTAGAAATCTACAAGATTTGGTTAGAAAAACCTACAAAAATGATGGTTAAAGAGGGACAAAGTTGCACTGAGTGTGCCAAATATGTGTACAACAAAAAATAATATAAATTATAGATTAAAGCCTTGAATATTAAAACTATTTAATTTCTAACTAAACATCTTAGTTAGAACAAAAAAGCATAAAAAATGAATGAAGAGATAAATCTCACCTATACAATTCTGGTGACACCATGAAAGTAGTCAGGGTAAAAAGATTATTATTGAAAGGGACATGGTTTCTCATAGCAACAACATGAAAGTGCATTTATGAAGTTGGTTAACATTTTTTAAAATAACTTAGAGATGGGTAGATGCATAGGTTTTAGATTGGATTAATAAACAATCAAGATTGATGCAGGGATCGATGATTAAAATCAATTTATTTAAGTAGTTGCAAACTTGAAGGTGGAGATAAAAAGTGAATTTTTTTAAAAATTTTATGGACTTTTAGGTGTAAAAGGTAGGATTTAATAATTTAATTTACTAAATAATGTGAGATAAGAATGAAAATAAATAAAATAATGTAACATTTATTTATTAGGACATTATGGAATAGATTAGGATTTAGGAAAATGGATTATGATAATTAAATAATTTATTTTAATTAATTAATTTAGTTAATGAATAAAGGTATATGTGATAGGCAATTTTAGCATGTGTATTTGTAGATATCTACAAATCTATCTAACAAGGATCCTACTTGTAGAATTATTTTGATTATATAGTAGTTTGACCACTATGTTGTTATCTTTTTGGCTTGCGCACACTTTTCTAGGTGTGATGACACTCTACACACCTTTTGTGAAATAGTGTATTTAATGTCTTTATAAATATTAATATAGACATGCAATATTTATCAAAATAGATATGTAGATACAATTTATTGAAAATTTATATTTTTAATTTTCAAAGACATAATTCGTGCGGGTGGTTGTCAATTGCAAGCATACTTTCTTTTATTTTATACACCTTAAAGGATGTAGTTACACACATGTATGCACACACATATTAGTGCCTTTCTAAATTCTAACTACATGTATTTATTTTCAACTAATGATTACCTTAACACATTTTAATTGAATTCTTAAGTTTTTGACACCATATAGACTATTAGCATTTCATAGCAATTGAAATCTCCCCATTACCCTTAATATTTCAGCATATAAAGAAATTACACAACATATATATTGCAATTTTTTGGAAGTGACATGTACACAAAAGAGTAGTTCAAGAAACTATGACATAATTAAGTTTTATATTTCTAATGTTTTTGCATTTACCTATCAGCTCACTCATTTCATACTTCACTTTAGCATCATGTAGTTCAATGGTCAAATAGTCCTTTCTAACTTTACACTTTATTAATATATAAAAATGTGGCAAATATTTTTCCTATTATTATTGGTAAAAAATGGACTATTGACTATTAAACTCAATAATATTTAAAAATAGCCTTCATTCCACCTTCAAATAATCAATTTACATAAACTCCCTTTTAATTATATTTTAACTTCTAAAGAAAACTCCAACACAATCATAGAGTGGTCAATAGTTTATTTCTTGAGCAATATGTTGTCATCCTTTTCTTTTTTTAAATTAATAAAGTATTTTCTTCAATAAAAATTCTCAATTTCATATTCTAGAAGAAGGCCCTAGATGTACTAAAATGGTATTGAATTCATCCATCATGTACCAAACACTAAAGAATAAAACACACAAGCCGTGTTTGATTTTATTATGACAAGCCCTTTTTCATTTTAAAAGAGGTTAATAGTCTATTTCTTAGTAATACATTGTCATTCTTTTCCCTTTTTTTTGTTTTACATTAATAAAGTCTTTTCTTCAATAAAAATTGTCAATTTCATATTCTAAAAAGGGATTTCAGGTGTACTAAAATGGTGCTAGGTTCCTCCCACTTGTACCAAACACTAAAAGATAGAAACACAGAATTAGTGTTTGATTTTCTTATTAGAAACCCTTTTCCATTTAAAAAGAGATCAACCGTCTATTTCTTGAACTACATGCTATGGTCTTTTTACTTTTTAATTAATAAAACTTTATCTTCAATAAAAGCTGTCAATTTCAAACTGTAAAAAAGGTCCCCCATGTACTAAAAGGGCGATGGATTCCTTCCACCATGTGCCAAGCAGTAAACGATAGAAACACATAATTCATGGTTGATATTATTCTTACAGGTAGGTTTTCCATGGAAGACCTGAATAACGTAGGCCGCACTTGATTTTTTTAAAGCTCGACTGAGAGTAGTTAAGTACAAATGCGATAGATTAAGCATGGACTGGAAAACAAGATTTACTACAACTTGGTGGGTAGTTTAAAAGTAGAAACAGTGACGCTATCTGGCCACCACCAAACGTACTCTAAATGGCTCTTGAATTCAGACGTCTCAAGTTCTTCCGGCTGCGTTTTCACATATTTCCTGAAGTCCGCGGGTCCCCCGAAGGGCCCCATATTGTCTGCACATATTCCGCTGCCATTGCCCAGCATCGCATTTTCCTTCAATAGAAGATAGTCTGGCATATAACAGAATTTCCAGTGGTCTAGGAAAACGAAATCAAAATGAGTGGAATTCATCTCCTCCAGAAATTTCTTGGCTATGTCAAGCCGCTCGTTGAATTTTCCTTCCACCACAACCACTTTGGATGACAACCCTGTCAAACACAGACACTTCAAGTATCAGGTTCAATGTAATATATTATCAAGATGAATATATACAATAATATTATCGATTTCTGAATTTGAATATGGGTAATTTTATAATATTGGCGTTCTGGATTAACTTCATGATCAATTGTCAAAATTAGATAACTATTCTTTGTGGACAATTTTATAACATTATCGTTTCGGATCAAATTTCATGATCCATCATCAGAATTAGGTAGCCAAAAAATAAAGAGAAATCGATGAAAATGAATCATGTGGATAATTTTATAACATTGACATTTTGGATCAAACTTCATGATCTATTATCAAAATTGAATAACTAAAATATAAAGAAAAATCGATGACATAAACCATGAAATTTCATCCAAAACATTAATATTATTAAATTGCACAGTCAAATCCAAATGATATCTGTGAAAACTTCATTCTTTTAATATACACAGTTTCAATAGTTAAACACGGTACCTGCGTGGTCGATAATTTGCCTGGCGATGTTGCAATTATCTGCGTTCATCTCAAAAGTCAGAAGCTTGCTGCCCTCCTTGTGCAGCTGCGAAGCAATCCTCACAGCAGAATAGCCGCAGAATGTCCCGAGCTCAAGAACCACCCGTGGATTATATGTCTGAAGGGCCTTATCTAAAACGAGTCCCTTGTCGTCCCCAATGTTCATTAACCAGCCAGAGGTCTTTGCATAGGCGTCTATTACATTTAAGACGGAAAGGGAATTCCCCTTTTCAGCCGTTCTGAGAACATGGTCGAGCAAAGCCTTCTCTCGCCCGTCCCCTGCTTGACCTCTCGCCCAGATCTCCTTAATGTTAATCACTACTTTCAGGAAGGAAAAGGTCGTGGACAGAGATGCGAGAGCCATGTTGATCTGTAATGAAGATTTAGTGTTGGGAGCCTTATATAGGATGTATATTTATTGTAATACACTACGCCCTTTCCCTTATTAATCACGCTTGTGGAAAGAGTCAGGAAAGCCCAATAACTAGAACATTGTACATCTAGAACATTTCATGCGTATTTGACCGTGACTAATTAATAAGTACTTGACAGACGATGCCCAACAACTGCAGTGGGGGAGGCAGGCAAAGGTCTAAGCTCGTGCAGTAAGAAGTCATGAATGTCAGCAGGAGTTGTCATTATTCGGTGAAGAAGGCGTCAGTCAATCTTGGCCTACATTTTAGGTGTTTCTGTCGTAAAATACAAAAACATTGTATTCTATAAAAGACAGAAGTGTCAAATCAATCTTTGATTTATTGGTAAAGTTTTAAAGGAGTCTATAAGGGTTAACATCATGGTGTAAATTTTTGTAGAATGGGTACTCTTCAGTTCTTAATAATTTAAATAAAATAATAAAATAATTCTTTGTAGATGATATAAAATCATATATGAAAAATAAATAAATAGAAAATAAGAGTTTAAACAAATTTTATAATATTCTATAGACTGATATCTAATTTCTAATTTATATATTTTTTAAGATAAAGTGGATTGTCAAATTTAATCCCTAAAAGTTGGATAATGCATTTTATTGATTAAGGGTCAAAATGTCTCATAAATAAATATTTAGGTTAATTTGTTAAGGTTTTGGCTTGTGATTTTTTTTTATGTTATAGTATTTCTTTTGAAATGAGAGTTGATTTTGTTGGTTTGTATTTATTGTGGTATCTTTTAAGTTGCCATGTCTGCAAGAATTCTCTAACCTATTAAATAGCTTCAACCTTCCATCACTCTATAATTACTATTGGAGTCTTCCATCACTTTGCAATTACTATTGGAGTTAAAGGTTCAATACTGCTTGACAACGATAGCACCACTCAAGAGGCCTCAAAATTTTGTGCCCAAGGTGTTGTGTAAGATATGTTTGTTGAAGAGCCCTTAATGTGGTTCTCATTCAAAAATTTGAAAATACATGCCATCAACTATAAAAGTTTACCTTAATAGGATATTTTGTGGGAAAGGTCCTTTTGAAAGTATGATAAAAATTGAGTCATTCAGGTTTACGTCCAACATAGGAATCACCTTGATATCATGAAAAGATTTACCAATTTTTTTATTTTTTATTTTTTATTTTGTTGAATCTAGTCATGCTAAAGCCATCCTTAAACATGGCTTCTAATTTGTCTCATTTCCTTTACTTGTCTTCTCACTATAGACTAGAGATTTTGTTGTCTCTAATGAGAAAGCTCTACTTGTCCCTATTTGGTGGATATTCCTAGTGTACCCCTCCAATGTAGGTTATTTTTTATAAGAATCATAACCTCTCTAGGTTGTATTGTGTGTGTCAAATCAAATTAGTTTTTTCTCAACTTGACCATAGAAGAGGTTACATGTAGAAGCAGTTCTCTTCAAGTATTTAAAGGTGGTAATTGAGACCCGAACCAATTAGATGAGATATAATCAATCTATGTTCTATTTAAACTTGGCCAACACTTGCAACAGATGCCAAAATTCTCAGCATAAGATCTAGGATTGATGTTTGGCATCTTCACATTCTAAATCCAACTCTTAACCCACTTTTGGATCTCTACCTCCTAAAAAATAGAGGAAGGATAGTCTACTATGGTGAATTGCAAAGCCAAGCACCCTTTGTATACTATCGTATTAGCCAAACCATCCTCAAGATGTAGGGTCCAATCCTTGAAGTCTCCAAACATAGTTTCAATACTTCTAAACACACATAAACTTGTTAACTCTCATCATATTTATAGATGTCTTCTGAGGGAAAATTCTCTCAACTGCGATTAGTTGATTTATTTTTGGCTTCTAAAAAATCCACCTATTACTTTATATGCTTCCCCACCCCTAACTATAAAATAGAGGTCTCCCAACCTACCAATAAAGACAAAGAAGGATAATATGAACCAAAGAAATGACAGTATATCCCTCTTTCTATTGAAATATGAATCCTTAATTTAGAGGAAGCCTCTCATCAAAATAGTTACTCTACTCTAGATGAATTGGATAATAAGATGATTCTCAAAAATAATTTAAGAATTATGTTTCATAAAATGTTTGAGGTTTAATAAACTTCTCACAAAAGCATTTCATTTGTGAAACTCAATAATATTTTCCAGGACTTGATAATCTTTATTTACAAGAAGTAAACATTTCTATTTTTTTCTTTCTATCTAGCATGCCATGTTATATGGGTTTTTAACTTCATTTGCTACATAACAATCATGAAATAATCATGGTTATGTTTTCAACTTTTTCTCTCTAAGGTGGCATGAAAACCTATATGATCAAGGATGTGATTCCACCAAGAAGGTATTATGAGCTCCTTTTAACATTAATAATCATAGCTAAGGAGTTATTAATAAATATGTCTTAAATGATATTATTGAGAGATTCACTCTCTAGAGATGAATTGTAAATTTATGCTTACCATCACTTGAATTTTCTGCAATAATGTTAATAAGATTGAGATGTATTGTGATAAGTTTGGATTATTTCATATGCATTTGATAGTTAGTTAAAAAGAAGCATGATACCTTATGCAAACTAAATTGGGAATTTATGATCCCAATATTTGTTGATGTGATGAGCATATCATGTGGTACGTATGGAGCAAATTTATAGTTAGAAATCATAGGGTCCTTAAGAAACTTGAGAGAGCTATGTTTACTTCTTAATCCTTATTTTATTTCATCCTTTGTCACACTTTTATTTTTGAGACTTTATTAGATGTTTTCCTTTCACACCACTTTCCAATATAATTTTATATTGAGTGGTAGCTTATCATGTAAGAAAGCTAAGGCAAGAGAACAAATACCTACACTAATCTTGAGAGGAGAATAATTTAAAACTTTATACATATCTAACAGTTATAGAAACTTAAACATAAATATCATGCATACTATGAAATAGTGATTTATGTGGCGAAAACCCTTTTAGGAGAAAAACCCCAAATTCCAAAAGTTGTCTAATATATTATTCAATAAAACACAAAGATTACTTCATATACTTGCAAAGCAATCTTCTCACATGAGTATCACCACTAGAGGTCAAGAGACAACATGAATGCTATCAGACTCTCAAAAAACATCATCATCTACCATTGTCGTAGTACAACACCCTCATAAAATAGAGTTACATTCTAGGGCAAGACAAACCAACAAAATATCCACCATTAGATCTAGAACATAATAATTAAAAGTTTAGATTTACAATATATCATTTATTTAATGTATATCGGTTGTTTTATGATGAGTATATATATATATATATATATATATATATATATATATATATATATATATATATGTATGTATGTATGTATAATATATATATATATATATACATATACATATATATATTTATGTATCTGTGTGTGTGTGTGTATCAACAATAACCTTTATATAATTGCAAGGTTGAGACATATTTTCCCAAAAAATCTCCCACTTGTTGAACACCTTGCAAGAGCAATGGGATGGAGTAAAAATTCTCTTAATTGCTAGGGGCCGAAAGGCCCATAGTCTCTAAACACCATCTGAACTTCTATGTGCTCATTGGCTTAGTTGAAGAATCATCAATATTCATCAAAGTCTCTATCTTAACCAACTTCACCATACCATCTTCAACCATATCTCTAGCAACATGATACTGTACATTAATGTGCTTGGTCTTGGCATGAAATGTTGGGTTCTTGGCTAGACATATTGCACTCTGACTATTGCAATAAATTATCACTACACCTTGTTTTATTCCAATATCTGAACATAGTCTCTTAAGCCAAATGGCTTCTATACAAGCATGAGTAGTTGCCATATACTTTGCTTTAGTAGTGGAAAAATCAACCACAACCTATCACTTACTCATCTAACTAATTGCACCACCAAATAAAGTAAACACATAAGCATTGGTGGATCTTCTTCTATCAACATCACTTGTCCAATCTGAATCCACATAACCATGAATATCAAGGGAATATTTATCTCCAAACATATTATTATGATAACATAAGGAATAATATAAGGTACCCCATAAATATCTAAATACTCTTTTAACTACATCCCAATGAACTCTACTAGGATTAGACATATATCTAGAAAGAACTCCGACTAGTTGGGCAATGTCTAGTCTAGTACAAACCATAGCATAAATCAAACTTCCAACTACACTCTGGTAAGGAACTCTACTCATATCTTTCATATCTGATGGGGATGTTGGACAATCTGAAATAGATAACTTTGTTCCAACTGAAATAGGTGAACCATATATTTTAAGAGGTGTGAAATGCTACTACTCTCTTTTGCTCAATTAGGGTCTTTCACCTAATGAAAAGAGATAGATCCCACACCCAAAATCTAGGTGGTTCACTCAAACTAAGCTATGAATGATTAAATTATGACTAAACACAATGATCTAAATGCTGCTACTTGAAAAAATGGATTGATTATTGAGTAAAAACTATTGAAATGCATGTTGTTTGAACACACATTCTGTAATGCAAAAACACCTAGAAATGAATGCAAATCAAAATAGAAATGGATGAAATTGAAAGTGTGGACCTAATATATTGTAGGAGGCTGGAAATGACATTTAAAATGCTATTGATGTTATAAATCTAGCCTATTGGGACTCATTCACCATTCTAGGTGAATTAATCCTAGTTTTATAAAACTGAACCGAAACCTATTTTAGACAAAAGGGTATCCTGAAATGCAAAAAACTTTGTTTAGGCTTGGAAATGGGACTCATTCACCACTGATGGTGAATGAGTCCACTTTTGAATTTTTGAATATCTAAAAGAGGAAACAGGAGCTCTCGATCTCCACTTTGGATTTCTATAGGTGTCTGCTTCTGTAACTCTAATTTTTATATTTGAAAGTGACTTTTTGTTGATATTTTCCTTGGAGAATGAAGAAAATACCTTAACAACTTTGTAACTTGATTCTTAATGATTTCCAAGCTTCTAAGAGGCCTAAATCTACAAAGACACAAGACAAGAAGGAGAAATGTTGAATGTTAGGGCATGGGGGTTTTCTTTGGTCAAACCCCTTTTAGGTAATTAAACCAAGATGATTAAAGAATGTAATAAAGCATGAAACAAAGAAGTTATTACCTTTCCATGATAATTGATCTTGAAGTTCTGCAACAAAACATGAAGAATTTTCCCTTAAATGTCTCAAGAAGCTCAATCTTAATGACTTGCAATATGAAACCCTAACTTGCTTGGCCCTAAAGAGAAGATGGATGATGAAGGAACTATGAAATGAGTTAATGGATGTGAATTATGGTCTAGAGGCTTGATTATATAGGAAATTCACCTTATTCTAGGTGGATTTAGGATACATGGGTTCATAGGAAAGAAAGTTATGTTATGTTAGGTGATAATGTGTTGTTAATGCCTCATGGAGCATACAAACACACGTCACAAGGGAAATTATGAAAAAAATACCATAAAGGGGGTCACATAAATAAGAGAAGTCTTAGGAGGCATGAATAAAGAAGGGTACATGTGTGGATGAATAGATGTATAGGTAATATGCCTCCCCTTAAAATATTAGCATGCATAATATATAAATATTTCAACGAAAATAAAAAGGGGGAAATTGAAAACATGGGATTTGTAGGAAGGAAACATCAAATAAGAATAATTTTATTGAAAAAACTATTCATACAACATGCATATATATTTTTGATCATCTAGATCACTCGAAGTGTAGGAGAGAGTATATGTCTTATATGTAGGTCTTGGGAGGTCTTAACTTAGACTCTAGACTCCAAACTAGAAATCTCCAGATGCCTAGAATGAGGCATCCCTAGGAATTTATAGAAGGGGTTGAGCTTGTAACCTCATGGTATTTTACAATAATTTTGGAATCCATCCATACAAAGATGACACATGTCCCATTACCTACCACACTATGGAGGATACAACTATTAGGTAGTCTATCGTGAACACTAACATAGTGGAGGAAAAGCAAGACAATCACTTTTTGGACACTCATGAGTGAGGAGGGCCCACTTAACACCTACAAGTGGCTACAAGGATCACACTTTTTATGATAGGGTTGCATCATGTTATCACATCTTAACATGGGTGACATCATGGTATAGATAAACCCATGTGTTAGCTTCAAGGGAAAGGTATTGGGTTCATCAACTTTGTTGGTAATGGTGTGAAGGCTAGTTCCTAATCTTGAGTATATGCATTGAACACATAATCTCTTTGTAAAACATAGTCCTAGGAATATGCTTGGTCCATTTTGATCCTTCTAGCCATTGTTGCAAGTTTTAGAGTTATCTCCAAGTCTTCAATTCTAAATCCTAGGTACCATCTAGCTTCTAGTGGATATAATTCAATTATGGGAAAATCATATCCAATGTGGATAATGTGTCAAATATTGGTCCATGCATTGAGTCATTTTCTACCATAATCTAGGGTGAATTTACTCTAAGAATTCCTTCATGTCTACATTGAACCTTGAACCAATTAAATATGTATATTATTCGAAGGAGTCTTGGTGCAAAGTAATTTTTCTTATCAACCTAAACTTAAGACATTTAAAAGTAAATTCTTCTTGCTTTTCTTGGACCAATTCATTCCAAAGAATCCTTGTATTTTGACATGGATACAACCATATCTGATACACCAATGCCTTATTGGGGCATCTTGTAATCCTAGAAGTGCTAAGAAGTCTCTTTCTTTCTCAAATTCAAGTACTCCCTGTCCATGAAAGTACTAAATAGTTTGTCTGAGTTCACGAAGCCATTTTATTGAGAAAATATGATTCAAGTAATTTCACAATTATATCCTCTGGAAAGTAAGGGAGAACCCTTTTCTTTTCTTCATCTTCTAAGCTTTCATCATCTTCATGGACAAACATTGGAGTTCCATCTAGCCTATAGAATGTTGGATTTTTTAAAACAAGACTAGTATAAATTGATACTACAAGCTCTTTAGTTAAGGCATCTACTAATGGATTATTCTCACCTTTTATTCATTATATTCCAAAGTTATAACTAAGAAATTCAAAATACGATCTGGCTACTCTTCCTTGGGCAATGTCTTTATTGGGCTTCTTCTTTAAGAAAAATTCCATTGCTTGCTTGTCTGTGTAAACAATAAATCTTATTGGTTTGAGGAAATTTTTGAATTTTTCCATACCTATCTTTACAACCAATATTTCTTTTTCATAAATATGGTATCTACTTTCAATGTCAGCAAAGGTTCTAGATCTATAGTTGCAGATATGCCTTTTCCCATCTTCTTCTTCTTGTATGAGCACACCATACCATGTTGTATCAGAAGCATTGATATACAAAAACAATGGTAAATCTAGAGCTTAGGGATTTGGAGAGAAGGTACATCTTGTGCATATCTGCCCATATGAATCCTTTCTCATTAATGGCATAACTGTGTGGCAAGTTTGGTCTTGGATTCCAAAATTCTGGAGGTATAGCATTTATCTTTTCCAAAGACCTCGAAGATTGAGTATCTACAAAAACATCCATAGGGATCTTCTTGAAACTTGGAAAACAAAAGTTAATCATAATATAATTTCCATTATTTTCCAATAATAGGGATGCAAATTTTTCTTTGGTTTTTGGAATTACACTGGTGTTGCTGCTGCTTTCTTCCTATGTCTCTTCTTGTTTTGATTTTTAAAATTTTTGCTGTTCTACTTGTTGATCAGCCTTGAACAAAATATCTTTGATTTTCTCACTATGGCAGAAAGATTCCTCAATTCTTTTTGTTGGGTTTTAAGGGCAGCTTTTAGATCATCTATGTCATCCATGAGAAGATCAAGTTTTTTAAAGATAACAATAATATCAATTTTTGAAAATCTATCTTTATGCTTTGAAGAAGATGGTTTGTCTCATTCCCATGGTGGAATCTTGTAACCACATGGTCAATTTCTTTGGCTACTCTTTTCTTAGGTTTCTTCTACAATTTCAATTATTTTCAGAGTTCTTTTTCTGACTCCAATTTCTTCATAGTTTCCAAATGTTGTTTCACAACATTCTTCCTTTCTTCTTTTGTTCTTGTAGTCTTATATGGATCTTTTGATTTTTCAATTTGAATTTTAATCTTGATATCAACAAGAGTTTTTTTAAGCAAATAGACCAAATAATCTTCTTCTTCATCAGAAGGAGATTCTAATTTAGATGATGACCTTTTATTATCATAATGTCTTCACCTATCCTTATGATCCTTAAACTTCATCATATAACTAGTATCAAGAAAAATCTCAAGTAATTCATACAAACTCCCATCATTAGGGAAAACATCTTTACTATTCACTATTTCCCAATCTTGGTTTTCATATTCAAACATTGCATAAATTTTTGTGCCAGGATTTAGCTTTTTAGGAAAATTTGTTACATAGTGAGGCCCTTTAAAAATAAAACACTTGACTCCAATAGGGACCTTCCTATTTCTTTTCCTTAATAAGTATGGTGGTGATTGTTTAGAAAATCTTCTTCTTTTGCATGGAACCGCCTTGTATTTTCTTTTACCATGTGGTTGCGCCCACAAAAGGATATGAAAATCATGGCAAAACCTATCCTGGGAATTGGACATTCTAGCAGGTGACTAATACCTCTTCGTGGATGTTCATTTACTTTTCAAACCAGGGAACGTAAACTTTAAATGGAGCAGCACAATATGTGCACTAAGAATTAGTTTCAGTCACAATCTATTGAAAAATAAATAATTGGAAAGAAATTTTATCTATGCAATAATGCAAAGTTCTCTTAACTCAATCATAATCTAACCAAAGCAGAAATCGTAATAGCTACAATTGAGGGACAAACTATAAACTAGCCTTATGCTATAGGAACAAACACAGGGATGGATTCCCAATGCTGCAAGAACAGTATAAGACTGAGCTTGTGCTGAAAACTTCTAAAATGAAATCTAACTTGAATTAACAAAGGATAAACAACTATGCTCCTATAGATACTTACTAAGTGGCCACCCTTAGCAAGCATCAACTAATTGACATAGAATATTGTGCTCAGAACTCCATCAACTTTTATTCATAATGTGAAATCATTTACATTGACTGTTTTGCTTCAAAAAACTAAGAAAAACTCTTATTCATATTATAACTCTAACTCTTACATAATCTGCTTCTCTATCTATCTATCTATCTCCTTCTCTCTATTCAATCTTAGTGGGAAACATTCACTTCCTATTTCAAAAATAGAACAAATCAACCAACTAAATCATTAGAGAAAGGGATGCTAGAAATGCATCCTCAAAAATTAAGGAAATACTCTAAATGACATTGCTCAACCTAATCCGTATAAACGAAGCACCCACTCTTTCCAGATTAAATGCTACTTAAAAATCCTTCCCAACAGTTTCTACCAAAGAGTCTTCACCAGAGCTTCCTTGAAGTCATGGACTTTACCATAAGGCCGGGTGATTGGCTTCGATTTGAATTTATCACAATACCTAACCCATGAAACACAAGGTAATGGATGCGGAAAGAAAGGCACATGCACATACTAATAATATCTGATTCCATTTAATCACATTAAATTCATTCACTGGTCCAAAACTATGGCGCTACAATGTTACTAAAAGTCAATAATAAATACAAACATGTCAACATGATCAGCTACAGGAACATGAAAGTGTATTGCTACAGGATATCCCCCAATAAAAGGTTTCAAGAGAGTTAAACAACCATAATCAACAGAAGTAAAGGTATTAAAAGTACACCATGATATCCAGATGATGAGCATATTTTGGGCTCATCATTTTTCCCCCTACTTAACCCAATGCTGGTCCTCCAGCATTAAACTTCCTGGTGGTCTCTCTGAAATTAGTGGCTGAGGAATGACCCTGAAATGGAATTCCAAATTTGTAACAAAAGCCTCTATAACTCTACCATCCTTCATACCTATGGGCTTCTATGTCTCCATTAAGTTTTGTAGCCTCATAAGAATAAAGGGGCCACATCAGCACAGGAGGTCTAAATGTTAATGGCATCCACAATTCAAACCTCTTTTGGAGTCCTAGCTGTATGTATTTGCTTGACCGTTTAAGAGCTGTTGTAAAATTTAGTGGACTGTGAGGTTCAGGCTTTCTTAACCCAACAGTTAATCTTTCCCACCTCTTTTCAACTCTGGAGTATGACAGTCTCCAAAATGAGTATGATTGTTCCTAAAATTCATCATATACCTGTTTCTTGAGATCAAATGTTTTCACTCTGGCTATATCATTATTAAGACCATATGTCAAAGTAAGCCAAGTTTTCAGCATTGTGCGGGGGTCTGAACACTCAGAACGCAATCGAACAGGCTCATTCCTTTTGACTTCTTCATATGTTTCCCATTGCCTACCATAATTTGCTTCATTTTCTGCCCAAGACATAAGTGATCTGAAATGGATGTCGCCAATATACAGAAGAGGATTCCACTTTGTTTCAAATGGAATTAAGAAGCCATGAAGGTAAAATTCACACAAAAAATTTCTAAGCCAATTAGGGGCTGCCTGATAGGTTCGAAGTCACTGTCAATATATATGCGATGTGTACAGATTTTTGGGTCTAAACCCCTCATATCCCCATAGTCCCATGCAAAAGCTCTTTTGTGGGCTTGCAACATTGTGGCTAGGGTAGTTTGTTGAGATGGAGACAACTTATTATTAATATGCAGACAGCGTCCTGGAGATACTTCTATCTATTTGGTGAGATCATTTATTGAGGTTGCTGATAAAGGTGGCACTTGTATATCACATAATAGCAAATCATGATGGCTCTCAGGATTCAGTTGTCATAGGAAACATTGATGAGGACGGCTGTCCAAAACAGATGGGTTATTCAAACCAGAACTAAACTGCAGAGTGTGTAGAAGCAAATTATCTTCACTTTGAAGCTAGGAAAATGGATCAGTTTGTAGCATCATTAACTGAGCTAATGAATTGACTTCTTCAGATTCCTCTCCTAGATCTAGCCAAATTGGTTGAGACAAATCTGACAAAGGTTGTGCAGGTGGGTATAAAGCCAATTTCTTCCTTGTCTGACCATCTAAAATTGTCATGTCTCTTGAATGGCATCCTATAAGGGTGTCAGCTATAGCTAACCAAGGTTTGCCTAGGATAATAGGATATACCCCTAGGGTTTCCTTAGTGGACAATATGGTGAAATCAGTAGGGTATTCCCAAGATTCAAGGGTGACAATGACATCATCTATTACTCCATCAGGTGTAACCGTGGAACTATCAACAAGCTGTAGGACAGTCGGTGTAGACCGAATGTTTGGAATATTCAAACACTCCATAGTGTGCTTGGTCATCACATTAATGGATGCACCAACGTCAACCAAAACATTTCTTACTACTTGACCATTGATATTTATTTTTACTATTAGACTTCTAGGATCAGTATATTTTGGAATGACAACTTTCCCCAACATAATATCGGCTAACTGTCCTAGAACATGGATAGTTTGGGGGTACTTTTTCTTTCTTCCTTGTTTCTTTAAACAAGCCTCTTTAATGGCTTTTCCATAAATTGAAACATCTTTAATAGCTTGAAAAAGAGGAATTTGAACTTGTACATTCTTTAGCTGTTCCAAAATATCAAAGGTGGGCTCTTCAATGGTCTTGGGTGTAGTAATCTACAATCTCTGAAAAGGTGGTGTAGCCTGAGGCTGCAGGATAGGTTCCTTAGAGGCAGTAGCTGATACAGGTATATCTTTTGCATGATGAGTAGGTTGTTTAGAAGAAAAGTCTAGAGTCCCTATTATTAGAGGTGGTTGTGGAGTAGGGAGATTGGTTCTAGACCTAAGATGAATATCGTTGACATTCAGGGCATAAGATGGATACTGGTTTACTTCTGTAGAATACATAGGTTGTTGTTGCTACTGCTTATTATTGGGATTTGGAAATAGTTGAGTAGGCATAGGCATTTGTTTTGGAGGGCCAGTATTTGCTACAGGTGTTGCAGGAGCTGCAGAAGGAGGCATAAGGGCTGGAGGTTGTGGCTGCTGAGACTACAGGAATCCAGGGGGTTGGTTCTACCATTGCTAAGGATCTCTCCATTGAGGGTTCTGCTGCTAGTTACCTAGAGGTGGAGTCCATTATCCTTGTGGGTGCTACCAACTTCCTTGAGGAGGTTGCAATTGAGGGCTCTGATAATTAGGCTAGTATGGTTGAGGAGAATTCCAAGGTGGAGGTGGGCCATATGTAGGTTACCATTGGTTATTATAATTAGAGTAAGGATTACTAAAATTCAAAGGATCTTGAGGCATACCTTATCTTGGAGCCCATGGTCTCCTGTGTGCAATAAAGAAGACTTGGTCATCATCACCTTCTATCATCTTAAAATTAGTAGGTAACTATTTAGCCTCCATATTGGCCACCAACTTGCATCTACATTCACATTTATTTTGTCTACAATGTGGAAAGAACTCAGCCAAGATTGCCTCAGCCTCCTCATGCTTCTTGCGAGCTTGCATGGTATCCAACTATGTAGCCATGTTATTTATGATGTCCTACTTGAAATCAAACAACAAGTTTGTGATCTCCATCTGGGAAACTCCGCTGGAAGAAGACTTTCCCACTGTAGCTTGATGACCTCTACCCTTCTTCACATTTGCTTGAGAGTAATTGAGACATATATTCATGAGATCATCCCAAGATGCTTGAGTGATATCACCGCCTCCCATCAGGTCCAAGGGATCTATACAAGTATCATTGATTCCCCTTAGAAAAAGCAATTTTTGAGATTCTTCATTAAGAGTATGGTCTGAATTCTTTTTCAGAGAAAACAAGAATCTTGATATATAATCCTCCAGGCTTTCATCTTCCTTTTGTTGAATTCAGAATATATCATCACCTTTATTGCCACTCTTACAATATTCGTTGTATTTCTCAAGAAATTTTGTTTGCATGGTTGCCCAACTATTGACAACACCTCTTCCCAAACTCATGAACCATCTGAGAGCTCCCTCCTTCAAGGTAGCAAGGAAAAATTTTAGTTTGTGAGCATCTGAAGTGTAGTCATAACTACAAAAGAGGATATCAAACTCAAACAAGAAAGTCTCTAGGTCTTATGTAACTAAGCCATAGAACTTAGGAAGAAATGAAGAAGGAATATTTTTAAGGTTGTCATTGTTTTGTTGAGGAATAATGGGGAATTCAAAAGCAGGAGGTCGATTCAGTGGATTACATGCCATGTTCATCTGACCAAGTATAGGAGCAAATGAATTTTCTTCAGGTTCTTCGTCAAATGGGCCAAATAGCAAGTCGACACACAGACCTTCAGCAAATGGGTCAATATCTAACTCTCCTTCGTCCTCAAATAGGCTATAAGCTAGTTTAGTTTTCTTAGTAATGAATGGTAGGTTGGGGAGAAATCTTCCCTGAGCGTCTCTCCTTCTATGCATGCAATGAAAATCGGTGGTATTTTAATAGATTTTGAAAATACTTAAAAACTACTATAAACAATGACTATAGCAGGTTCTTAGATTGACACCGTCCCCGACAATGGCACCAAAAATGGTCGCGCCCACAAAAGGATATGAAAATCACGGTAAAACCTATCCTGGGAATTGGACATTCCAGCAGGTGACTAATACCTCTTCGTGGATGTTCATTTACTTGTCAAACTAGGGAACGTAAACTTTAAATGGAGCGGCACAATTTGTGCACTAAGAACCGGTTTCAATCACAATCTATTGAAAAATAAATACTTGGAAAGAAATTCTATCTATGCAATAATGCAAAGTTCTCTTAACTCAATCATAATCTAACCAAAGCAGAAATTGTAATAGCTACAATTGAGGGACAAACTATAAACTAGCCTTATGCTACAAGAAAAAACACAGGGATGGATTCCCAATGCTGTAGGAATAGTATAAAACTGAGCTTGTGCTAAAAAATTCTAAAAAGAAATCTAACTTGAATTAACAAAGGATAAACAACTACGCTCCTACAAATACTTACTAAGTGGGCCCCCTTAGCAAGCATCAACTAATTGACACAGAAGATTGTGCTTAGAACTCCATCAAATTTTATTCATAACATGAAATCATTTACATTGACTATTCTGCTTTAGAAAACTAACAAAAACTTTGATTCATATTATAACTCTAACTCTTACATAATCTACTTCTCTATCTATCTATCTATCTCCTTCTCTCTATTCACCCACGCAGGAGGAATGCTTATTTTGAAAACAGGAGAACAACTAACTAACTAACTCAACAGAGAAAGATGTGGATATGAAATACATCCCAAAATCAAGGAACAAACTTCATAAATGAGTTATCCATTCAAACCGATCCAAAGAGAATCTAGCACTCCACTCTTTCCAGATTGAATGTCATTTAAAATCCTTCCCAACAGTTTCAGTCAAAGAGTCTTCAGCAGAGCTTCCTTGAAGTCATGCAGGAAATGGACTTTACTACAAGGCCGAGATTGGTTGCGCTTGATTCGATCATACTTTCTTCAACAACCTACAAAACACAAGGTAACAGATGCGAAATAAAAGGCGCATGGCACATACACAATATCCATTCATTAGTCACATATTTAAATCTATTTCATCATTCAAAAACTACATGTGCTATACCAGTCATTTGGGAAGTCAATAGGGTAATAAATACAAACATGTCAACATGATCGGCTACAGGAACATGAAAGTGTATTGCTACAGGATATCCCCCAATAAAAGGTTTCAAGAGAGTTAAACAACCATAATCAACAGAAGTAAAGGTATTAAAAGTACACCAGGATATCCAGATGATGAGCATATTTTGGGCTCATCACCATGCTTCCCAAATTTACTTCTTTTGAATGTATGTTCCCCTTCATACCTATTTTGGGAGCACTTTTTGCATTTGCGTCTTTTAACACAACCTTTCTTTCTAAATTTTTTGAGCTATTGAAAATATGCTAGCTGGTTAATAGGTGGAAAGTCACATAATTCTTTCAAATTACATGTATAATTATATTCTTCTTTATTTTCTTGCAAGGCTCCTAATAAACATTGTTTTCAAGCTTGTAGCCAATAACTCCTTTTAATTCTGCAAAAGTACATTCTTTTATTGTCTTATGTTCTTTTTTGATAATATAGTCTTCTACCCATGTGCCTAAGGCACAAGGTAAATAATTTAGATAATATTGTTTTGTAGTTAGGTCATGTAGTTTATTGGTTGCTATCATGAATGCTTCAAAGACTAGATTGTATGAGTGAAACTTAGCTAGATTCTTTAACTTCAAAGTTTGTAATATCTTATTAGGTTTAGTTATTTGATTTGAAGTTTCACCATAGAAAATATCAATTAATAGAGACCTAAATTTTTCAAAACTAGAAGAGAATATCATACTTTCCCATGTCATTCTACTTAAGATAATCAATGTTTTTATCTATAGGTGTTCTTTTTCCATGATCTGGTAAGTTATTTGACTAGTTTCTAAGTTTTCCAAAAAAAATCTTACTGCATACAAAACTTTTGTAGGTTCATTCCATGGAGCACTCCTATCAAACATGTTTCCAAGTGTATTTTCCCAAGTGTAGATAGTGTCAAATCCACTTACTAAAAATGGCCTAAGTTGCTTAGGATTAGCATTTTCTGTTACTGCATCTTTCATCTCAATATCAAAATCAACAATTTTCTTCATGGATTCCCATGGTTCAACTTCTTGCAAATTCTTATAATCAAACAAATCTAACTCTAACTCGTCAAAATTATCTACATTAGTATTTATAGAAGAATCAGACTAACTAGTAGAAAATTAAAAAGTATTTAAATTGGATGACTCTTCAACATCAGATTCTTTGTTGGAAAAACCAGGTTCATCCATGTACGTAGGTTCTGCTTGTTCTTCTTCTACCTGTAGCTCTTGCAACCAATCATGTATTTTTCCTTTTTCTTCTTTGTTGGCTAAACTATGCTCTTTGACTTTAGGCATGGCCATTTGTGCAAATGGTTGAGCTCCTTTAGTAGATGCTTTAATAATCTCCTCCTTTTGATCTTTCTTGTTCTTCTCTGCACTATTATTCTTTTTTGTTTTGGGACTAGTTGCTCTTGTGTTTTACCTTTCTTTTCTTTTTCTTCTTCCTCAGAACTATCTCATCCATTTTGTGTTTTCCTAATTTTCTTAGCTACTAGTCATATCTTTTCTAGATTTTTGGCTACAACATCTTTAAGCTATTTTTGATGTTCTACATCTTGTTTTCTGGCACTTTCAAAATGGCTACAACATCTAATTGTCATAGATGGATGTTATATAACTATCTTGATGAGTCTGGTTGGTTACTATAGTTCTAACATATTTTGTTGTGCCTGACTTACTTGGTAGCTAACACTAGAAAGGTTGTTTATAATAGAGGAAGAGTGTTGCTCAATCTTTGTGATAGAAGAACTAATTTTACATTGAGTTGAAGAGGCATTGTTAAGCTCAATTTGAGGCTTTAAGCACTTATTTCCAACACTTCTGATATCTACAACCATGTCATCAATGTTGTCTTGTGCTGAGATCATCCACTGGGCTAACCAATTTCTCTATGCTTCAAAGTTTTCTTTGTTTCTCTCCTAGATCCACATGAATTCTTGCTTCATATCTACCCCAAAGTTGTTTGTCTAGATTAACAACTATAAATGTCTCAAGGGTTGGCCATCTACCAGGTTCATAGCCTATTACTTCTTTCTCTTTTCCTTTCATTTCCATTTTATAGATTTTTTTCTTTTCAACTCCTGCTCTACGAAGCTTCTCTTTCATCATGCAACCTTTTTCACTCTTTCACCATGCAACCTTTTTCACCCATCTTGGTGATTTTGATTCCTTTCCCTTTTTTATCTTGTTGCTCTTCTTCCTTTGGAGTCAAGGACAATTTTTCGCTGACTTGTCTAGCTAATCTATCCATCAACTAAGGATTACTGCTCAAGTCAGAAAGTGTATCCAAGGAAGCTCTAGAAGGATAACGATTAATGGAGGGTTTCATGTACAAAGGGAAATGACTGGATGATCCTAATTCTTCTTCAGGATTATAGTCTATGTATGGCTTATGGGAAGTAGTTGGGAAATTTCTATTAGAGTAAAGTAATTAATTAACTTTACTCTCCTCTTAAAAATTCACTTTATGCACATATATTAGTCATTTAATAATTAATATTAATTATTAAATGCATTGACCTTTAGGGTTAGGGTTTCCTTTAGGTTGAGATATCCTTTTATAAGGATTGATCTCTTGTATTCACTCCTCTTGGTTCATTCATTTTTCTGATAATACATTTTGCACATTGTCAGAGGAAAACCCTTGTTTGTTTCCTACAAATTTCTTCCTTGTGACAGGTTTTTGCATGCAGGTTTCTTGAGCTTAATAGATTTGTTTTTCATCAAATCTTACATGGTATCAGAGTTGGATCTACTATAGCTTGTTCATGTTTGAAGAAAAAAGGGAGCAAGGGTTTGATAGAAGAAATTTGGGATTCTTCGGCTAAATTGAGAGGTTATAGTTTTAATTTTTAGATCTAGTATTTTTTGGGTGTCCTTCTCCATGTTGTTCATAGTGGTGTCCTTCCTGGTATCATTTACCAGACTTGCACCTTATTCCTCTGAACATCGTGCATGAGCCGACATCTATATTAGTAGATCTGAAAAGGCAGAACTTCAAACCCCCGGAGGCACCGTACTTTGACTTGAAATTTTTTTACCTGCGATTGCTATCCAGATCTATGGTTATTTTCATCAGAAAAATTTGAAGGTACACATGATACTCATTTGAAATTTTTCTTTCCCTCTCATTGTAAGCAATCTTTTCCAGCTTCTACGGTTCGGTTTATTGAATTGTGGGGGGGTGTTTTATTTCTTATTTTCTATAATTTACTTTAGTAAACTTGAAATTATATCAAAACGTAACCCCTTCTAAAATATGGCCAAGACCTCTTCTAGTATAGAACTTTTGACCCCTCATAATTATCACACATGGAAACCCCTAATGACACGGCTTCTTGGGTCAAAAGGGTTGTGGTCTTGTTTAGACACAATGCAACCAGTTTTCCAGAGGCCTTTTGAGGTCATGCAACACAGGAACAAGAAGGATGAGGCAATGGGGTTGATTGCTTTACATGTATCAGATAGTTTACAATTTCATCTTGATGGGTGAAATACCCTTGAAGCTATGTGGACCCATCTTGATGGATTGTTTGGTACAGTGAATGCATTCAGGGCACTTCATATTGAGGTAGAGCTTACCTCTCTTATTCTAGGTCATTTTCCATCCATTGAGGAATTCTTGATGAAGTTCAAACAACAAAGATCTATCTTGCAGGGTTGTGGCAAGACAAAGACTGATACAGAGTGCATCTTCCTAATCCTCTCCAGGCTTCGGGGTCCATTTCAAATCTTCTCTTCGACCTTCCATTCCACCATGGATGCCTTGGGTGCTCGACATGTCATGCCTACTTTTGAGGTGTTTTTTGATCATTTGACTCGTGAGCAAGCCAAGCTCAAGTGGATGGATTCACTTTTAGGTTCACAGAACCAAGCGTTGGTAGCACAGTCATCTCAGGGGAAGCAGAAGCAGAAACAAAAACCGAAAACCATAGAGCATTGGAAGGATTCCAGTTCACAACACTCCTCTAATTCACCTTCTCTTAAGGGGGAATCATCAAAGAAAGACATACATAAGTGTGCTTATTTTACTAAGCCAGGACATGATGAGTCCAAGTGTTATGAGAAGAAGATAGATGCATATGCAAAACAGGTTTCAGATTTGACAACTCTTCTTGAGAGGAACAATATTCATCACTCTTCTTCATCTACATCAGGCAGGTCTTCTTCTTCTTCATCATCTTCATTCCAGATAGATGAACATGCCCCACATATGGGTCATGCATTATGTGCAACCACTAGTTTACATTCATCTAGATGGCTATTAGATTCAGGTGCTTCACACCATATGGCATCTTCTCAAAACATGTTCTCATCCTTCGAGGCTACTTCCTTACCACACATATTGATGGGTAATAACACTTATATGAGTGTATGTGGGAAAGATTCTATCGACATTGATAATGGTGCATTTAATGATGTACTATGTGTTCCATCTTTGTCCACTAACCTTCTCTCCATCTATTAGATTGTTCACAGTGGGATAGGGAAAACAGTTGAGTTGACACCTGATTTAGTGCACATCAGAGACATTCGGACTGGCAACATTGTTGCAACAGGTACAATTGATCCTTCTTCCCAGTTGTATGCATTCACACACTTTGGTCCACCATCTCCACTATCTGAGTTTTCCTCTCTTTCTACAAGAGAGCATGCAGTATCTAAGGTGAATTTTGGTCACTTGAACTTATGTTTTCTTCCATTTGTTCATGATACTAGTGTTGAGACTTCTACACCTCTACCTCCTATTGAGATCACATTTGTTCAGTAGGATTCCTCTTTAGCTATGACTAACATTGTTGCTCCACTCATCGAGCCATTAAGTGTAGTTGTTGAGGCCATATCAGAGGATATTCCTTTCCTCATAGATGACAGTTTTAGCACACCTGTTATCCCATCTTCATTGAAGATTCCATTTTAGGATCATCTTGAGTTGTTTGATTCACCATCCTTTTATTCAGACACTCATACTATAGTTCTATTCTTCAGTGAGCATCATCCAAGACCTCCATTTTCACCTCACATCTAGGGATTTCCTCTTCCTCGACTGTTGGATTTGTTTCTTCCTCCGAGGAGAAACATTGTTTTGATCATTGGCACAGTGGTTCTCTCATTCTCGGGGGGCTTTGGAGTCTCTTCTCTCTCCTATGGGG
>VDFB02000003.1:334608572-334639737 GCA_007258455.2 Sequoia sempervirens
AAGATCCACCTCAATGCCTTTAGCTAATACAATATACCCCAAAATTTTAGCCGATGTTAGATGGAATGCGTATTTCTTGGGGTTCAACCTCACATTGAATTTCTCTAGTTTGGTGAAGATCTTGTCCAAAATTTCCAGATGTCCTTTAGTGAATGATTTCATCAATAAGTCATCTACATAGTCTTCCATAAAAGTGTGCATCATATCATGGAAGATGGTGGTCATAGCTCTCTGATATGTGGCTCCAACATTTCTTAACCCAAAAGGTATTATGTTCTAGCAAAATGTGCCCCAAGGACATGTGAACACTATATTATCTTGATCTTTAGGTGCTATCTTTATCTGATTGTAACCAGAAAATCCATCCATAAGTGATAAAATTTCATGTCCAACTCTCAAGTCTACAATGATGTCAATGCTAGGTAATGGAAAGCCATCTTTCAGACAAGCTTTGTTAAGATCCCTAAAGCCCATGCATATCTTGATGATTTTTTCTAGATTTGAAACTGGCACAATATTTGATATCCACTCAGCATAGTTAATAGGTTTGATAAATCCCACATCCAATAGCTTCTTCAATTTGTCTTTTACAAAGAGGGAAATATGATGATGCATTTTTCTCAACTTTTTCTTTACTTGTTTTACCCTAGGTGTTACTAATAAATGATGCAAGATGAGCTTTGGATCTATACCTGGCATGTCAGCATAGGACCACGTAATATTGACGTGCCTATCTTCAAATAATTTGGTGAAGTTGGGTTTTTCTTCCTCTGTCATGGATGTTGCTAGATGTAGGGTCTTTATTGTTTCAATTGTGCCAACATTGATGGATTGTGTGAGCTCAATTAGCACTAGCAATCTCTCCTAATAGTGCTTAGGAAGAGTGTCAAATATTCCATCTCTCGGTGCCTTGGAGAGGATTTCACCTTGATATGCGCTCTTTATTTTTACTTTTTCTTGATCTAATAGTGCCATTAAATGGTTTTCATTATTAGATCCATTTTTAATGTTCATTTTGCAACTAGAATATTTGGCACTCCCCTTGTTTAAAGCCTCATTATGAGATTTGTTGGTGGAACATGTTTTAAGATAGTTGAAACAAAGGAAATTTATGATGGCATCATTGTTTGAAAAGATGGGTATTTCAAGCAACTCATTTTGTTCCCAATCAATCAATTTAGGGTGTATTAATGGAAAAGAATCATCAAATTATCTAAGACCAAGAGGGGTGAGTGTCATGATGGAAATGTCGTTAGAGTGTCTAATAGCAATATCAAGGTCTATGATATTACTCTCTTCTAAAGTATCTATCTCACTCGAAGCATGATCATCTTCACTTGAGTAATCAATATGTTGTGATCCAATTTCAAGTGGTCTATAACTTGAGCTTGTCCCTTCATTCATTTTGGTGTATAGCTTTGTACCACATTAATTTCCTTATCATGACAAGACTCTTTAGAGAGGGAATCCCATTCATATTCATTGGAGTCTATTTCAAAACTATCTCTTAATTGAAGGAGTCTCTCGACGACCTGTTGTCTAGTTTCTTCTTTTGTTTCTTCCCTGTACTATAGTCTCATCTTGTCCTTAGAATTCATTGTGATGGGTTGTATTGGTTCTCTAATACCTTATTTTATTTTACCAATAGGACCTTTTCCCTTGTATCCCACCTTTTCTAGGATTGTCTTCCCTTTTCCATACTACTTTTTCAGTACATTTGAAGTTGATGCTTGTGATGATTCTTTATACTTGTACAGCCAATTCAAAACCTCCTTGTCTTCTAATTCATCAAAGAGTGTGGCTGGTTGTGATGATTGTTGTCTTGAAGTTGATGACTACCCATATGACTTAGGAGAATATGAAAGTTGTGATAAGCATAAGGATTGCTCAAATGAGTATTCCCCCATGCCTTTGTCTTTCAATTCATTATTTTCAAGCTATTTTGCTAAGGTATTGAGTTGACTTTCCTTGTTTGATGGAGCAGAATCACTGATACCCTTATCTTTTGATTGGTCCTTTTTCTCAACCCATTTTGACAAGGAATTTAATTGTCTTACACTGTTGGATGAGCTAGGTTTTGTAGCTTCCCTATTATGTGGAACAAAAGTCTCTTGTCAAAAATAATACTAATCTCTTGTCCATTAAAAGGAAATTTCAAACACTAGTGATATGTCAATGGCACAACTTGCATCTCATGAATCCACAGAGTATGTTGTATTTCAACTCTTTATCCAACACTTGATAGGTTGTCTTTGACAACTGGTCCTACTTGATTTGGTAAGACAATCAATCCTTGGGAGGATCTTTCTTCATCATCATATGCTTTTATTGTGATTTTCCTTCTAGGATCAATATCATTTTCAAAATAACCTAGTGCATGGACAAGTTTCAAAGTACAAATATTTAAGCCAACTCCTCCATCTATTAGAACACATTTGACATGGTATTTGTCGATTAAGACCTACATATGGAGGGAAACATTGTGTGGATGGGTGATAGATACATCATCATTTTCGGAAAATGATAAGCAATGAGGTGTGGTCAAATGTCTCACCATAGTCTAAAATTGGAAAACTTCCAAGTTATTTGGTATTGTGGTGGTTACTAGAGCATGTGCTAAGATTTCTTTGTGCACTAGTGAAATATTGAGAAGCTCCAATATGCATATTTGAGCAGGTATCTTCTACAACTGATCAGTGATGTTATATTGAGTTGCAGGTGTAACAATTGTTTTGGAAATGGAAGGGGTAGCTCCTTTCAATGTTACCTTGGCTTTTCCTCTTGTGATTGTATTGGTTGGTGATTTTTCTTGTTTTAATTTTATTTTAATGACATTAATTTGATTATCATTTGCATCAATGTTGGTGAGCATATTTATTAGCACAAGGTCATTGATTCAATGTGAGGTGGCGTCGATATCGTGGTGATGATTTTCAATTGTAGCAATGTTACTTTGGCCCTTAATTTTTGATGTCCTTGGTTTGATGTTCAACCGCCTCAACACAATGAATGGTAGAATCATAAATATAGTTCATTTTTTTTCCCTTGATATTTGATGAAGAGGATTCCCCTTTTTCATAGTTTGGTAGACTGTTCTTGAACACTCCATGATCATTGTTTGTTTGGGGTCCTATGAATATGGTCTTGGTGTCAATCATGTCTTGTATCAAGTGTTTTAATTGCATGCAATCATTGGTTTTACGTCCTTTGTTTCGATGAAAGTCATAAAAATGTGCATCATTCCACCATGGAGGATTAGCTTGTGGTTTCTAATATCTTGCCTCTGGTAATGTTATGACTTTAGCTTCAAGAAGTTCCTTTAATGTTGATTGTGATGATTGTCCCAAAGGGGTGAATCTTCTTCGATTGGAATATGTTTGATATGGTTGTCTTCTATATTCAACATTACCTTGATTATTTTTTTGATTGGCTTTTTGGTTGTTGTTTTGATTATTGTTTGTATTATTGTTTTGATTGGTTTTGGTGGTTGCTGCTATCAAGTTGAACACTAGTTTTGCATCTTGTGTTTCAATAGCACCATCATTGTTACCAAAATTTTTGTTTCATTTCCAAAAATTTGGGTTATCATTATTGTTGTAATTGTTAGAGGAGCTTGATGTGTTGTTTTCATTGTAAAGTTTTATCACTCCTCTTTTGACCAAAAATTCTTCAATTTTAATCCCATTTTTTATCAATTTTTCAAAGGTAGGTGGGCATTCCAATTCCAATCTATAACTCATCTTGTCATTTAGGTTATCAATAAAGATTTCCATCTTTTCTTTTTCACATATGGGATGAGAATACCTCACAAATAACCTTCTCCTTTTTTGCAGAAAAGTGAGGAACGATTCTCCCTTTTTCTATTTCAAGTTGGAAAGGTATTTCATTGTTATATCATGTTGGATGTTATAAGAATATTGGTTGAGAACTTATTAACCAATTCTTCAAAGGTTCTAATTGGTGGTGCGAGTTTGGAAAACCATTCAAGGCATTGTCCACCTAGATTGTGTGGAAACAACCTCATCAAGTAATTTTATTCGTGTGTAAATTCAAGACTCATGGTTCTAAATTCCCTCACATGATCTATTGGATCAGTTTTTCCATTGTATTTATCATACTTTTGGAATTCGCAATGTTTGGGAAAAGGAATTATGTGGATATCTTGATCAAAAGGATATGGACAAATGTCTTGTATCAAGTATCATTTTGAGGTTCCCCTTTGCATGTCAAGAATTTATTGTTGGAGGTTTTCCATTTGATGAATCAAGGAAACCACTTGTTCTCAATTATTTTCAAGCTTTCTAGGAGGTGCTTTCAATTGATTGACATCAAAGTCATTGAGAAATTTGACACCTTGTTTATCCAACATTAGGAGGTATTTTTTCTCATTTCTTAAAAAAATATTTTCTAAGCACTTGTGGAAATTCATATCTTCTTTAGCATGTTGGATTTATTCCTCAATTATTTCTTCACCTTTATTTTTGTGGATTCCATGGAAAGGATTCTCTTTATGTTCAACCATGGTGTTTTGAGTTTCAATGTTTTGAATTTCGATGTTTTTTGTTTCAATGTTTTGAGTTTTGAGTTCTTTTTCCTTGAGTTTCTACATTTGTAATCTTGTTTGAATAAGAATGAAAGTGTTATACTTTGACTAAACTTTGATCTTTGTTTGGAGGAGTTCCAAGGAAGAAAACTAAATCAAATAGAATGTCAAATTCTATTGATGAGACTAAGTTTAATCTGATTATATAGCTTTGTCTTGTGATGAAAGGATGGAAAATCCTGAAGATGAAACTTGGCTTAACAATCAAAGGTGTGATAAGTTGGATGATTTAGGCAATTTGAGATGTTTATATCTTGGTTTAATTTAAAAAAATTCACTTGTAGAGGTCAGTTTTAACAATTTTAGACTCTATGGTACCTAAGGAATGATTAGGGGTTGAAAAATATTTTGAATTCTGGTTCAAACTATGAAATAGGGGATAAATTTAACTCTCAGGTTTTGCATTTAATGGATGCACTAAAAGACTACACAGATGTGCTAAAAAAGAGAATGGATACACCTTAATTTTGACTTAATGTGCTATAAAAATGCATGCATGCACTAAAATAGTGAATATATGCACTAGAAGACTACTTAGACATGCTAAAATAATAAATGTATGTGCTAAAAGACTTCTCATATGTGCCAAAATAGTGAAAAAATGTGCTATAAGACTATTTAGATGTGCTATAATAGTGAATGGATGTGCTACCAGATTGCATAGATGCACTAGAAAATGCAACGAATGTAGAAGAATAGAGAATGAATGTGCTAAATTGGAAGTATGTTTTTGATAGTTTGTCTATTAGTTTTTCTTCGAATCTGAGTGTTTCCAAGGTATAATTTGTTGATCAATGAATTTTTCTTGGTTTCCAATTTTCCAAATATGGGAATTGCATGTTTAAATGGATGATTTTCTTGAATTTTGACCTCAAAGACAACAAGTTGTCAAACAAATCTTTTCACCTATAGAACTAAACACTGATTGTGTATTCAAGAATCTAGTATGATTCTTTCAATTTCCACTAGTATAAAACAAGAGAAGACAATTCAAGCACTTTTCTATTCTCAAGGGTCACTTAAAATATCACAACCTACATCTTAAAACCATGTTAGCTCACACAACCTTGCCACCCCCTAGAGGGCACCCATGTTTTTTCCTTTTCGAGGTCTTAACCAAAGCCAAATCCTTCGCTTTTGGTCAGTAATCCCTGATGGTTATATGGTGAGTATCTTGGGGGAAAATTCTTCCCTCCCCATTCACCATGATATAGTAAGTGTTTGGAAATTGACATGATTGGCTTCTACACTAGAGTTTGTAGTAAGGGTTTCTGTTTGGTGTAGTAATAGATAAAATCCCTTAGGAGACCTCCCAACCTTTAGAACAAAGGCTTTGGGGATGGTTATCTTGCACACTACCATCGAATTTTAGACTTTCTCTGAATTTTCTTTTGCTTATAATGGGTTGGAAAACTTGGCTTTGGTTTTTCCCACTTAGGTTATTCTTGTAGGGTGAGTAATTTTTCCCACTACGAGAAGCCCTCTAATGGTGTTAACAAAGCATAAAAATTGAGTCTAGCATTCTAATCACCCAGTCAAGGAGAAAGCATAGTCCTATCACTTCAAGCATGAAAGACAAGGGGTTCTTTAAGCTTTTAATTAAACTAGGTTCCTAATTTAATCAAAAGAAAGCATTCAAATAATTCTAGGCCCTGCATACACCATTAGTAGTTGAATCAATTTTTCTTTGACCAATGTATCAAGGTACTTGCAAACTAAAAACATCAATTATTTCTTGGGATTTTTTAAAATTTTGTAAATTTATACTTATGTGCTAAACTAGTCATCACATGCTCTAAAACATCAATGCACTAAAAGAACTATCCAATGTGCTAGAAAAACTAATAGATGCGCTAAAAGAACAACTCAATGTGCTATAACTGATATTGAATGCACTAAAAGACTCCTTACATGTGCTAAAATAGATGGTGTATGTGTTTAAAGAAATATAGTATGCACCATAATAGACCCCAGATGTGCTGAAAGATTTGTTGTATGCACCGAAACAGACCTTGGATGTGCTAAAATATTTTTCGTATGCACTAAAATATTTGTTGTATGTGCCGAAACCAAAGTCGTATACGCTAAAATATTTGTTGTATGCACCAAAAGAACTCACGATCATGCTAAAAGGTCACGTCTAGCCTATTTACAAAAAGCTTTTCCAAAAAATGTTAAAAATAGGTTTCAGCCCCATGGTGGGTGCCAATTTATGTATGTGTGAAATGTTGGAGATTTAAAAAATCAATAGTAAACACACAAACATCAATGAGACGTATTATATTAAAGGTTTGAATCATAAAACCACTCTATTTGTAGTAAAACAAATCTCTAAAAACATTCCATTTTTCTCTATTCTCAAGGATCATTTAAATCATGAGTTCCTCATTTTTGTATGTGCACTATGACTGGTTTGGATGACAACTTAAGAAACAAGATGTTGTCTAAGATAATATATGATTGATATACAAATGATATGAAGCTAACATTATGATGCTGCTATCTAAAATGGAGATGATACAATGATAATGATATTAAATGCTATATGAAATCTGAGATTGATAATGGAAATGAAAATGTAAACTAAGACATGATTCCAAGTTAGAATGATAAAGCAAATCTAAATACTAAATGCAAAACAATAATAAATTCTCCAACTATGAATGCTCCAATGTTATTCCTACATAATAAGTTTGCTAAAAGATGTGATGTAAAATGTTGTAGCAAGAGGTTGTATTTATAGGATTTCCAAAGCATCTTCCAAAGCATCTTGTGATGTGGTAGTGATCAATGGTCAAGATTCAAATATGAGAGATGGACGGTGGAGATGGAAGAATCATGGAGGATGTTCCCTTTACCAAAGGCAACATGCCAAATGTATGAGAGAATCAAGTGTGTGAGAAAGCCATGTGTTAAAAGTTTGTTATGGAATTGGTTGAAAATAATGTGATTTAAATATTAATCATATTTAAATGCATGTGACATTTGATGATGTGGCCAAAAATTGTTGTAGACATGTGCTTAAATTCAAAATTGACATTTGAATTTAATGAGAAGGTTATTAATTAAATGAAACAAACTATGTGAATTTTTTTATTTAATTGAATTAGAGGAATGTGATTTAAGGTGAAGAATTTAGAAAAGTGTGAACTATATAAATAAATTGAGAATTTATTTATAAGTAGATGAATGAAAGGAGTTCATTAATTAAATAGCTAGTATTTCATTAATTAATTGTCTTGACCAATTTTAGGTGTATACAAGCCTAATTTCAAAATATGCCAAATGGATGCACCTAAGTTACCATGGAATTCATTAATGGAATTTCTAAGCTAAAAATGCATAATTTAAACTAAAAAAGAGCTAAATATATGCTAAATGTGGGTGTAAATCAGAGTGATTTTAATAGCATAAGTGATAAGGGTCACACCGCCTAAAACTCACACAAATCAACACAATAGATACCAACATAGAAGATGTGAGACAAAAAAATAACTCACTTTCAATTATTTTCTAGAAAATGAAATTGCAAATTCAAAAGTTACATGCTTCAGCCTCATGGGCTTGATTCATCACACAAAAATCAACTCTAAAAACAAATGCATTATTTGGAGCCACAATTTGCAATATTGGAGCCACCTTCTACAACCCCAAGTTAACCCTTTTTTTACCCAATAGGCACCCTAGAATGTTCTAGAAAGTTTAACTTTCCCTTTAGTTTTGGTGTCAAAAGTCTCGCCGTATGATTTCTGGCCTAGGAAGAATTTTTAATGAAATTCACATTTTAGAGGGGCAACATTGTGGGGCCATATCTTTTGATCTAGTTGTCTGATTGGCTATTATAAAATATTATTGGAAAGATCTCAAAGATATGTACAACACCAAATCCACCAAAGGTCAGTTCATCAACCATTTGAGCTATTTTGGGGCCTCTAAGGTTTTCATATCTAAATTTGAAGCTGCATTGGAAAATTTTCCCAAGACAAAAACTTTAATATCTCCTAAACTGTGTAGGGCATTGAGATGATTCTTTCATGACCAAATGTTTTTTTCAATTATGCTCCTTAGGGTAAATTTTCAAGTGCATATGAGCTTGTTTAGGGTAACTTATTAAAATCTAGTAATTGACTATTTTTCACCTTTTCTAACTCTTGATTGTCTTACACCCCCTAATTGCCATCATGGAACTCAAAACAAAAAAATAAATTAAGGAAAAATATTTTTTTTGGGTGATGCAATATTATCGTACAACATTGGATTCTCCTACATCAAACACCTAGGGTAATTTGAAAGCTGACCCTGTCACTTCTCAGGAGTTGTGAAAAACCAAGATGGTTAACCTTAGCCTCAGACAACCATGATGAATCTTCAATAGGACTTCCTCTCCACTTCACCAAGTACTCTACATATTTCCTATTTCTTGTGCTTCTACCCACATGACTATCCAAGATTTCTTTTATCCCCTATTCTGAAGTAGGTGCTAGAATATTCCACTATTCTTCTATTATTTCTTTATCAATTCCTCCATGATATTCTATTAAATTTGAAATGTTAAAAATAGGTGAAATATGAATTTCATTAGGAAATTCTACCTCATATGCATTTCTTCAATAATGCTTCTTAAGGATCTTGCATGGTCCAAAATTCTGCATCTTTAACTTGTTGTATGTACCAATTGGAAACCTTTCCTTTTGGAAATGAACCATGACTTCATCTCCTACCTAGAACTCCTTATACCTACTTTTTTAATCTTCCTTAGCCTTATATTGTGAGCTCATCTTATTGATATGTTTCTTCACCTCTTCATGCAAATTCTTCAAGTGCTCAACAAAATCTTTAGCCTCATCACTAGTATTCTCCCCCTTATCTAGCTTTCTTAGTTTAGAAGCAGTTCTTGGACTATTCCCATACATAATCTAGAATGGTGATTTACCAATGCTCCTATGGAAAAAATTGTTGTAAGAAAAATTTTCCTATGGTATAATCAAATTCCATCCCTTGGGATTATATCCTACTAAGCATCTTAGTAGGTTACCCAAACTCCTATTCATCACTTTCATTTTTCCATCAGTCTGCATGGGATGGTGTGCAAAACTAAACTTCAAATATTTCTTCAACTTATTCGATAATGTCCTCTAGACATAACCAAAAAATTTGGTATCTCTATTTGAAACTGCACTTTTTGGTAGACCATGTAGTCTCACCACCTCTCTAAAAAAACTCTGCAACATGAACATCACTGGTTGGATTATGACATGGAATGAAATGTGCTATCTTTGAAAATCTATCCACCACCACAAATATGGAATCATGCCCTCTTTGTGTCCTTGGAAAGTCAAGAAAAAAATACATGCTAATATCCTCCCATGGCCTCTCAAGTACGGGTAATGGCTAATACAATCTAGTGTTTTGACTTGTTCCTTTTTCCATCTAACATGCTCTACAACTTTGTACAAACTTCTTTACATCTTGTTGTAACTTTGTCTAGTAATAATTCTCACTAACAAGTGAAATGGTCTTATCCCAACCAAGATGTCTAGCCAATCCTCCACTATGCTTCTCCTTAATTATATTCTCTCTCATAGAACTTCTTGGACTGCACAATTGGCTTCCTATAAACAACATCCCATCTTGGATTAAGAAATCCAACCATCTTGTCCTATCCAATGTAATAGGTTCCAAACAAGCCTTCCAAGCATTTGCAAAGTCTAGATGTTCAGGATACAAAATCTTGAATTCATTGAACCCAACAACCTCTATATTCATTTCTATCAACAAATTTTTCCTTCTACTCAAGGCAAGGTATGTGCAGGATCATCATGGAAAAAATAGACCCTTAAGTGGGGAAAAATTCAAAAAAATCAGAGTTAGGAAAATTGACATAAAATTTTGAATAAGTTATCTATATTATTTCAAAAATATGTAAGAATAGACTATGTATTAAATTGCATGTAGTTTCTAAACTACTTGGTTTATTTAAAAATATATATATATTTGGTGAAAATTTGAAATTTCAATGCTATAGTACTTAAATTTTAGGAAAAAATTAAGTAGGTGTCTGCCTAATTTTAGATATAAGTAGAGGAATTATGTCCTAATGTGATGCATATTTTTTTATAATTTTTTTCCTAGTAAATAATTAATTATGATATTTTTATTACAACTTTAAAAAAATATAAAAAATCATATGTCTAACCACGTTAACTTAGTCAAAACTTCATGAAATTCATTTTTTTTGTTTAATCTTATAGTATGCAAAGCATAGAATGTGACACATGTTTTAGATTAAAAAAAAGTGATACTGTTTGAAAGCTAAAGATATTTTTCAATTAGCCTACAAATCAAGACTTTAGTTGTAATTCAAAGAGAAAATGAATAATAATAATTTATTAAATTTAAAATAACGAATAATTTATATTGGTGGAAAGTTGAGAATCTCCTTTAAAAACCCTCTTCATTTCATCAATTTTCGGTAAAAAAGAGTCATTGGCCACATACCTTATGCATACCCATCATATCACCACCGTTTTTCCCATCAGGATCTTGCACATACCCGACATCTACAACTCTATTTAACCTTCCACTCCTATGCTTCAAAAAAAGGTATAACTCTACAAAAACTCAACTCATTTTAGATTCCTTTGATCTAACTTTTCTTGACTATAGAGATATTGCAAAGATTGGTGATTAGTATATAAAACAAACTCTTTTGGAAACAAATAGTGCCTCGATTTCTTCAAAGCCTGAACTATAGCATAAAACTTTTGATTATAGACAAAATATTTCTTCTTACTATCATTCAACTTCTTAATAAACTAGGAAATATGCTTACATTATTGACTCAAAACAACTCCTATGGCAGTGCCACTAGCATCACAATCTACCTGAAAGACCTTATTGAAATTATCTAGAACTGCCAAAAAAGGTTGCTCTATAGCTTTCTTCTTCAACATATCAAAAATTTTGGCTGTTCCTGTAGTCCACTAAAACTCTTTTCTATCCCCTCTCATTGCTTTAGTTAGAGGTGCACAAGTACTACAAAAATTCTTAATAAACTTTCTATAAAAACTTGTTGGACCATGAAATGATCTTACCTTTGTAACACTCCTTCGGGTAGGCCATTCAATGATAGCTCTCACCTTCTCTAGATCCATTTTAAGACTCGCTGTTGAGATAATAAATCCTAGATGCACCAACTCTCTCTTCAAAAAACTATATTTCTTCAAATTAATTAACAACTTCTCCTCCCTTAGCTTCTCAAAAGCTCTTCAGATATGCATCAAGTGCTCCTCCAATGTAAATTACTAAAAATCAAAATATCATCCAAATAAGCAATAAATTTTTTTCCTAAAATTCTTTCAATACCTCATTCATAAGCTACATAAATGTGCTGGATGTATTGGTTAACCCAAAAGGAATTACTCACCACACGTATAAGCCCTCCTTGGGTTTAAAGGTTGTCTTCTATTCATCTACTTCTCTAATATGGATTTGGTAATATACACTCTTCAAATCTATCTTTATGAAGTACTTAGCTCCACTCAAACAATCCATAATGTCATCCATTCTTGACAAGGGAAATCTATACTTGATGGTGATCTTATTGATGGCTCTAGAATCTGCACACATCCACCATTCCCCATCCTTCTTTGGTGCTAGTATTGTAGGTAATGCACGTGGACTCAAACTCTCTTTGATCAATCCCTTTCGCAACAACTCTTACACTTGTTTGTTCAACTCTTCACTCTCTACTAGAGTCATACGATGAGATTCCTTATTCAACAAACTAGCTCTAGGAATCAAGTCCATTTGATGACTAATCTTTCTTACTAGAGGAAAACCTTTAGGTAGATTATCAAAAAAAATATCTTGAAACTCATTCAACATATCTGAAACCTCTACAAGTACCTCACTAGTATCCTATTTATCAACTCTAGGGATTGTAGACACTAAAAATTGTGCCTTGCTTGCAATTTCTAAATTCTCCATCATTTCCTCTTTTGTCTTTGATAATTAAATAATTTTAATTATTTAATTATTTTCTAATGTCACGAGTCTTCTATTAATTAAATAATTTTAATTATTTAATTAGTTCATTTCTATCTTTATTCCCCCTTGATTATGTCACTAATCAAGTCCCCTTGATTATTTAATTCTTCTTTTTTTTGTCCACTTTCCACTATAATTAAATAATTATTTTAATTATTTAATTATTCATTAGCCTTTTCTCTCATAAATTAAACAAATTTTATTTATTTAATTTGGTTCTCTCTCTTGAATTTTGAATTAAATCATTATTTAATTCAAAATAATTCATTTTGTCACATTCATCTATAATTAAATGATATATTTATTATTTAATTATTCATTGGCCAGTTAGATTAAATAATTTTTACTATTGAATTTCTCCTACCACCTCTTTATTCATGCCAACCTTATCTTCCACATCAAATATTATCTTTTGACATCTCATTTAATTTCAGCCCTTAATTGAATTATTTTATAATTTAATCTTAGCCATTCATTTCTTGTCATTTTCTTAATTTTGACCTAACCCTAGTCCATACTACAACTTTCAATCTTGGCCATTGATTAAGACATCTTATTGACATCTAATCTCAACCATTAATCCAAATTAGACATTTCCTATAAATAAACTCTCTCATAAACCATTTAGGGGTTGATTCTTCAAGTATCCTTACGCTATCATAATCATTCTTGAATCATTCATCCATTTCTATCTATCATCTACACATATTATGCAAGTACATGCTACTAGTGTGAAACAACAATCTTCAATATTTTGCTAGTTACTTGTCATAGGCTTATTATTGCACACTCAAATATGAGGGAAATTCTCATATTCAAGCAAAATGGAGAAGTGCAATGGAGGTGAATCAATGGTAGCATGAAGATTTGGTAATATTGTTTTATGATTTATTTCTTTATGCTCATTTGTACTTCATTGTTTATTATGGTTTGATTTATATGCTTCATTGCATTAACCATAATATTTTAGCTGTAATTACATTGGTGAACTTGACATATTTTGACAACTTTCAAGAAATTTTGGAGTTGGATTCTTTTTGTTGCAGGTTTTACATCATTTTGGGCCAAAACCCTAGTTTTCAAAGATTCGACCATAACTTTCAAATGACTGCAAATATTTTCACAATTTTTTTTTACAAGTTGGGGACAATATCAAGAGCTTTCATTCAAAAAATCAGAGTTTGTGGGCTGTTTTTGATTTTTTATAATTTTGTTGTTATTTTTCATGAAAAATCAATTTTGAGAGAAAATTTTAGAACTTTTTTGATGTTTTTACATTTATAGAAAGATCTCTAAATTTCAATAGGGGTCTGTTCTTTATGTTTTAAATTTAGGTGAAAAATAATTAGTAAAAAAATAGATATTTTAAAATTAGGGTTTTACAAAGATTTTCTTATATCTCACAAACAATTGCAGATCTTGTCACAACATTTGTTTTGCAAATTTTGGATGATGTTAGTCTTTTTTTGTCCAAACATCAAAATTTTTGGAGCTATTTTGAATTTTTTATAATTTTTCATAAAAAAATATTTTTGGGTGTAAAACAACATATTTTTCGGATTTGTTTACAATTTTGGAAAGCTCTTGAAATTTCAGTAAGGGTGTGTTCTTTTTATTTTTTATTTTTATTGTCAAAATAATTTTCAAAAATAAGATTTTTCTTGACTAGCTATCCCTCTAATATTAATGATCAATTAGCTTATTAGGGTTTGGCTTTGTTGTTGGTTTTGTGAATGTGCAGAAAAATAAACAATTCAAAAGATAAATTGGATCAATTGGACAAAGATTTGGAGCAAAAGAAAGTCTAGGTGTGCACATTCCATATTTCATCTCTTAATCTTGCATGTTAACACACTTCAATTTGGGGCTTAAACAAAACAACTTTTTTTATCACACATTTGGATTTTGGGTTTAAAATGAACATCTTATTTGCAATCACACTTTGAAATTGGGCTTAAAAAGAACTATTGTCTTCCATCACACATTTTTACTTTAGGTTAAAAAGAAAAATTGCTTGAATTATTTTACACACATTTCATTTCTAAAGGGAAATTAATCACTGCAAATGTAAATCAAATGTGTGTGTCCTCCAAAACACCTTACTTGGTTTGCTTTTGTCATGCCCTTCTTAGGAGGCCTGCTTGGAGCACACACCCCTCCAACGAATGACCTCAATTGAGTGTGAATCCAAAGACATGCTCCTTTGGGAGTTGAAATCTTCTCACTCTTGGTGAAGCCCCAAAGAACTTTATACCTTTAGGAAGTGATGGTGAAGGGTGGGTTACCTCTTTCTCCCAGCTTATTGGCAGGATTTTGCTTTCAAATTACACCTAGTCAACCTTGCGAAAACTAGATTGAGACCTAATTGTCCATACCAGACTTGACTAGTCATAGGGCTTGTTGTTGTGTATTCAAGTGTTTGCTTAATCATAACATTTAATGTTGAAAGACAAATTTCTCATTGTGCTTGGTTTGTGTGTTCATCCATTTACATGTGAGATCTAATGTTTGATATTTCCCAAGTCAAACTTCAAATAAAAACTTGCCACATCATCCAAATCATACAATCTTGTCATTCCACATCATCATCTCTTTAATATAATCAACATCATTTTACACCATGAAAACATTGGAAGACATAGCACAAGAGCTTGTTCACATGCTTCACGTAGCTCAAACAAGTCAATCACCTTTAACCAAAGAAATCATTCAAGGAGTCCATGCCATGATCCAACAACTTCAAACAAGATAATCACCTCAAATGCAACATCTCATAGAACAAGCCCAATACCTCATGTCCACTTGTCAAATCCAACAAGCACATCATCAAGTCCAATCACCACATTAACAAATTTCACATCAATCCTATGTGTCACCTATATCATCATATCAAACTCATCCATTCACATAACCTTCCATGGTCTTTTCACTCTTCAATTCAACTTATTTTAATCAAAACACACCTGTAATTAGGGTTTTGGATTGTTGCATAGGAATATTAGTCCATTCATTTGCTTCCTTCATGTTCCCACAACAACACCAACCCCTAAAACTTCATGAAATGAAAACCTACACCTAAATCTACCATTCCGCCAAGTTTCAGCATTTTCTACCAAGTGGAATGGCTTTTACATCATTTTATTGCCTTCAATACCTTGACTTAGGGTTTTAGGCAGTTTACAAACAAATTTCTCTAAAATACTTCAAACTTGATGAAGTCTCCTCAAACTAATTGCATCAGGAAGTTAACTCAATGCTTCATTACAAAAAATCAATTTCATAGAATAAAGGTACTACACAGAACTATACAATGCCTAAAAATAGAGTAAAACATTGGAAATGCAGAAAATTGGCAAACTTCTTTATTGCAATTCACATCAAAATGTTTCAAAAATGTTTGCTTTGGCATCCCAAAGCCTATTTAACCTCTACACAATGGTTACAAACCAAAATTTGAATTCCAACCAACTTCTTACATCATTTTTACCTTTGTGACCCTTCATTTCCTATTATTGTGCAATTTTGCAATGACAAATTTTGCAAAAGTGACAACATTTGACAACTTAACCACCTATCACTCCTAGTGACCAAAAATGACTCAAGAACAAACTAAAACATGAAATTTGGTCTTAATAGACCTTATTACAACCAAAAAGTCTTAAACACGCTAAAAACACCACATTAGATTCTTTTATGCATCATGAAGGCCTAAGGTGCCTAGCACCACCATGCATGTGTACGTCATCCATATTTTGATGTGGGTATGTGCAAGATCATGATGGATATGTGTAGGGTATGTGGTCGATGACTTTTTCTTTACCCAAAATTGATGAAACAAAAAGGTTTTTTAAAGGAGATTCTCAACTTTCCACCAATATAAATTATGCTTTACATTGAATTAAATAAATAATTATTATTCATTTTCTATTTGAATTACAACTAAAGTCTTGATTGATAGGCTAATTGAAAAAAATCTATAGCTTTCAAATGGCATCACATTTTTTCAATCCAAACCATGTGACACATTCTATGCTTCACATACTATAGGATTAAAAAAATAAGTTTCATGAAGTTTTGACCAAGTTAAGGTGGTTAGACATACGAGTTTTTATATTTTTTAAAAATTGTAATAACAAAATCATATTTAATTATTTAGTTAGAAAAAAATTACAAAATAATATGCATTACATTGGGACATGATTCCTCTACTTATATCTAAAATATTATAAAAAAATATTATCATTTTATTGTCGTTAGGGTGGTCAGATAGACACCTACTTCTTATTTTTTCCCTGAAATTTAAGTACTACTACATTGAAACTTCAAATTTTTACCAAATAGATTTTTTTAAAATAAACCTAGTAGATTAGAAACTAAATTCAATTTGCTACAAATTCTATTCTTAGATATTTTTTAAATAATATAGATAACTTATTCAAATTTTTACATGAAGTTGCCTAACTCTAATTTTTCTAATTTTTTTGCCACATAAGGGCCTATTTTTTCCATGATGATCCTACACATAGCCATGTAAATTATCATATTTTTCTAAATCCTTTTGGGAAAAGATTTTTAGTTCATTGAAGCATGTTTTCAATATTTTTTGTAATTTTTTATTGAATATTTTTTTTGTTAAATTTTTACTAGTGATATTTTTCAATTTGAAAAATTGTCATGTATGTCACGCATAAGATGACCTAAACTTATCATTTTTTATTTTTATTTTTAAATTGAAAAGAATTGTCTAAAGAACATTTTTTCGTGCAATTTTTTTTACAAAACAATATTTTAATAAAATGTTATTAAAATGGTAAAAAACCATGATATTTCAAGTTTGTGGACCAATTTCATTAGAAATCAAGTAAAAAATAGAAAAAACAATCCAATTGTAAAATAAATTACATATTTATAATCTACACTATCTCAATCTATAATGGTTTTTAGTTTTGTCAAAAAATTATGCAAAAGAAGTTGTTAGTTATATGTCCAAAGTCACTCTTTTTCTATGACATTATCAAGACCTTTAACTTGTAGGTCAAACTACATACATGGATCCATGGTGTACCCAAGAGAATATTATTTAAAACATCATGAGGCATGAAATGGATGGGTGTTAGCAACACAACCTTACCAGCTTTAATAGGCAACATTATCATACCAAGTGGTTTGCTTTTCATGTTATCAAAACCTTAGATTGACAAATCAATGGGTTCAATTAAAGTTTTTTCTACTCTAACATTATCCAAAATATTTATACTACATACATTAATTACTTCTAACCATTGTCAATAAGGGTATGTGTAACGCCAACTCTATTCATAATATCCATTATCATCAAAGCATCATTTTATTTTTTCTTTTCGAAAGGGGGAACTTATTTTGATGGAATATAATATCCAGTTTAGGTTGATTCATATTCTCAATCAAATCTTCCACATCATTTGGTTGCACACTAGGAGGGATAACAACATTTTAAAAATCCTTTTGAAGCATTCCATGGTAAGTAGGTGATGTTTGAATCAAATTTCACAAGGATATCTTAGTAGGAATGTTACAAAGTTGCTCAACAAGATCAAATTTGTTACCACTATGTTGGGGAATGTTATGTATAGGTGGGAGATATGGTTGCATAAATTGAATGGATGTTGGATTTTTTTGGTTGCTAATTATTTCTAGTGTTATATGTGAGAGCTACAATATGATAATTTGGTTTTTCTAACGCATGATTACTAGTAAGTTATTTTGCAAAGTTTAAGATAGAACCTAGAGGTTTACGAGGTCCTATAATAAGAGAAGACTTAGGAGGTCCAATAATTAAAGGAATTTTAGGAGATAAAAAATGAGTTTTAAGAGGCCCAATAATTAGAGGACTCTTAGGAGGTCCAAAAGGAGTTTGAAGAGGTTCAATAAGTAGAGGACTCTTAGGAGGTCCAAAATTAGGTTGAGGTCCAATAATCAAAAGAGACCTAATAGTCACTTAAGCATTCATAACCTCGATGGATTTAACTTCTTGTTGATGATATTATATTGAGGGGGAATCTAATATCACCTTACCATATTCATCTATGCAATCCATAAATATGCCAATGATATCATCCTCTTTTCCAACAATGTCTTCCTATGTAGCAAAGGTAGGGGAGATAAATAGATAAGATTCTCATGATACCTAATGATTGGATCTTCTAACACCAAGATACCTTATTCACACATAGGAGAGATATTAGGAGAAGAATAAACATGATTGCCATGATTTTCAAAGATTTCAATCTCTTTCATCAAGCTAAACTCACACATAGGAGGAATAATGGAAGAGGGATCAATGAAATATAATAAAAATGGAGAAATGAACTCATCTTCACATTCTTATAATACACAATCTTTGAAATGCATAACAAGATCTGATAACTTGAAATATTTTTGCAATGACAACATGATGTAAACAATTTTCCTATTGAAATGTGTTGGAAATGTGTGTTTTTATTGACATGATCAACTCAATATGTGTTTTCATTGATTTAAAATTAAGGTCATGTTTGTATAGAAGTTGAAGAGGCTGAGAAATGTTTAGAGATAGATTAATGTAGTTTATGAAACAGTGAAAGATCTAAGAGAGATTGTTTGGCACATTTAGAGATTTGGGGTCAACATATTTAAGGAAAGTCAATTTGGAAGTCATAGAAGATGTTGAGATGTCTAGAAGCATGATACTTGATAGTTTGATGTTTTTTTCATAATTGTGAACCTATCTAAGGTAAAAACTACATATTTACACAAGTTTGTGATCCTACTTTTTGGTTTGTATTCCTTTGCATTACATGATTTGGTTGTGTGGTTTTGAAGTTAAGTTTAGCAGCTACAAAAGAGGTTATTCCCATAATTTTATGTCATAAATATTTCTACAATAGGATTTATATGTAACATTTCTTTGAATTGTAGAATAATAGAGTTAAGTGTCTCATATGTTTTCCACATTCAAATTTTCTTGAGGAAGAAATCGTATTCCTTGATAATGGAAGAGGGTGGAAAAATTACAAACCACCTAGAAGCATTCAATATACTGGTGGCTTAGTTGGAATTTGTTGGTGTTAAAATGGATGAGGAAGATAAATGCCCAATCTTGCTTTGGTCATTGCCTAATTCATGGGATTCTCTTGTGATGGCTATTGGGAGTAATTTTGTTATTTTGAAGACTGAAGATGTGGTGGGTTCTTTAATTTTTGAAGAGATGAGGAGGAAGATATAGATCACTTCCAAGGAGGTCCTAAATGTTCATGGAAGACCTAAGGAAAAAGGAATGAAGAATGAGAATCATGAAAAATCAAAATCCAAAGGGAGATCTAAATTTGTTGGAAATTCCAAAGTTATTTCCTAGAACTATAGTAAGCATGCACATGTTTGAATGGACTACAAAGAAGAAAAAAAGAAGAAAAAGAAGAAATTTGATTCTAATTTTGAGTCTAAGAAGGAAGATGGTGACACATTCATTGTATCTTTGGCAACTCATGCAAGTAATGATGCATGGTTAATTGAATCAAGTACATCCTTCCATATGACCTTTAATAGAGATTAGTTTTTTGAATATGAAGAATTTGATGGAGGAAAGGTGTAACTTTTTGATGATTCTCATTTAGACATTTTTGGTTGTGGTATAGTTAAAATTAGGTTTCTTGATGGTAGGATAAAAAGGATTAACATTTCATGTGTTGCATATTCTCGGTTTAGCACAAAATTTGTTATGTATGAGGAAACTAATAGATGCAAGAGTGCATGTAGTATTTTTTGATGTAGGATGTAAGATGGTCAGAGGTGTTAAGGTGATTGCTAAAGGTGATAGATATGGCACATTGTATAAGCTTGATCCATTCATTGTTGAGTGCAATAGTACTTTTATGAAAAACAAGTGTATGTGGAAATGAGTGTTTCACCTTCAATAGATGGTCATGGCTTTTGGGTACCCAAGAATGGTCTTTCTTCTAAATCAAAGTTACCTATAGATAAACTATATTATGACCCTAGAGACTTGTCCACATTGGAGGAAAGGGTCTAAGGACCTTGAAAAATAAAAACGTTGTTGAAGGTTTGTCAGATTGTAATCTTGAATTCAATTTATATGAGCATTGCATTTATGGAAAAGAAAACCATGTTCAATTTTACTCAAATTCTCATAAACCTTTTCGTGTATTGGATCTTATTTATTTTGATGTGTTTAGTTCTATAGATGTTCCTTCAATTGGTAAATACACATATTATGTTTTGTTTATTGATGATTATAGAAGAGAGACATGGGTATATTTTATAAAGAGTAAATATGAATTTTACACTCGATTTAAGAAATTTAAAGCAATGGCTGAGTTGTAGACTAGAAATAAAATAAAATGTTTGAGGACTAATAATGGTAGCGAATTTTTCTCTAATGATTTGGATATATTTTTTAAAGATTCCGGTATTCATAGATAGAAGACAATTCCATATTCTCCACAATAGAATGGACTTGTAGAAAAAATGAACAAGAGACTGATGGAGAACGCTAGGAGTATGTTGTGTAGTGCTAGTCTAGAACAAATGTATTACATTGAAGCTATTGACATTTCTTGTTACTTGATTAATAGGTCTCCTACATCAGCTCTTGTTGATAAGACACCTATAGTGGCATGGTCGGGTTACAAGGATTCCTTAAGACATCTTATAGTTTTTGGTTGAGAGGCATATGTGCATGTGCCAAAAGAGAAGTAAACAAAGTTGGAGAACAAGGCTATGAAATGTATCTTCATTGAATACTGTTATGGTGTGAAAGGATACAAGCTTTAGGATCTTGTTGCACAAAAGGTAATACATAGTAAAAGTGTTATTTTTAGAGAAACTAACCCTTCTTCTATTACATTGTAGCCAAAGCAAAGTAAAAAGGAAGATGTGATTCAATTTCCTTCTAGACATGGGAAAGTTGAATTGAGGTGCAAGGATAGAAAAGAAGTTGAGGAGAGCTCATCTATTTCTAGATCTTTAGAAGAGGAGGACAAACCCCCAACTTAGCTTGTTCATAGGTCTACAGGGCATAGAAAACCACCTAGAAGGTATTCACTTGATGATTGGAGATGTATTTTTTCTTTGAATACTAACATGGATGAACCCAAATCTAGAGATGAGGAACTAGGTATGAATGATGCAAAATCCTGGAAGATTGATATGGATGAAGAAATGGCATCTTTAGAAAATAATGATACATAGGGTCTTGTACCATTGCCTCAAGGATGAAAACCTATTCGTTGCAAATGGGTGTTCAAGAAAAATATTGGTTCAACTAGAGGTATTGAGAAGTACAAAGAAAGGTTGGTTGCAAAGGGTTACTCTCAAGTTGAGGGTGTTGATTATGGTGAGATATTTTCTCTTGTTGCAAAAATGACATCCATTATATTGTTTCTTTCTTTTGCTGCTACTTATGATTTATAGCTTGAGCAAATGGATATGAAAGCTACATTCCTTCATGGTGATTTGAAGGAGGATATTTATATGACACATCCAGAGCACTACATGGTGAAAAGGTAAAATAAAATTGGTTTGTAAATTGAAGAAATCTTTGTATGGCCTAAAATAAAGTCCTAGGATGTGATATAAAAAATTTGATACACATGTGTTGAGTTTTTTATTTGAGCATTCTAAATAAGATAATTGTGTTTATTATAAAATTGATGGTGATTGTTTCCTATTTATTACATTATTTGTTGATGATATGTTATTTATTGCCAAAGGGAAAGGTATGATTTTAGAACTAAAATATAACTTGCTGCTAAATTTGAAATGAAAGATCTTGTTGCAAATAGACACATTCTTGGAATGGAGATGAAAAGAGATAGAGTAAATAGAAAGCTATGGCTTGGCCAAAGTAAGTATGTCAACTCAATTTTATAGAGGTTTGATATGCAGGATTATAGACCATTGTGTTTTCTTATTGTACAATAGAAAAAAATTAACTTGCCTAATTTGAGAATAATTGATGATAAATTGGACTTAACAAGGCCTTGATTTGGTATTGTGAGGTATTTTTCACATCCACACTAGGTCTTGGACCCTTTCAAATGCATTTATTAATTTCTTCTAAAGGTGTTGTAAAGGACTTTCACACTTTTCTAGACTTAATAAACCCATTTCTCCCTAGTTAAACACTATCAAATATATTTAAATACATTACTTCATCAATCTAGAAGGATTGTAAACTAAAATTTACTTTAATCTAGTGTTGTAATGTGTCTTGCACATTCACATTAGATTTTGTGCCTTTCTAGTCTAAGTGGACCTCATTTTAGTGTTGTAAAGTGTATTTAATCACACTTTCACATTGAATTCTTTTTACCAACCCCTAATTACTCCTCACATCATCATTAATAGGTCCATATTACCCCATATTGTGCATCCTAAGGCAATATTTGATGAAATAACTTACATAGACATCATATAAACCTTATTTTCTCATATGCTAAGAATCTAGCTATTGAATGGGCCCCACTAGGACTAATTCACCACCTATGGTGAATGAGTCCTTGCTAGGTGGGACTGATTTTCCCAAGATAGTGAATGAGTCCCATTTGGGTCAAATTTGAGTTTTGAGTAGAAAAAATGGAAATTAAGTTTAATGTTCTTTCATGTTGGCCTTACGAATCCAATTTATGGGTGTAGAAATCCAAATTTAGACACTTAATTTATCCAAATTTATCACTTTTCATCCAAACATCCTCTTATCTGAGTTAATTAGGTAATATTACTATTATCTAATTAATATCCTTAATTATGCAAAATCCCTAAGGTATTTAAGTAATAATTAAATACCTTACCCTCCTTAATCCCCTTTTCATCAAAGGAATTAAATAAATATTACATTTATTTAATTCCTCACATGTCATTTTCATCTAATCCTAATCCACCCCTAATCTCTTCATTAAGGATGTGCACATGCCTAATACTTGATTAGTATGTTTCACACCCTCCAACTTTTGCAAGTTGGTTTCTAATCCTCATTAACCCTTAATTATCCTCTAATTACTAATTATTTAAACCTAATTAGTACCTTGGTCAACTCTCCCCATCCCCCAAGGAATTTTTAATTCTTTTTTATTCACCCTAGGTTCCCCTCTTCCCCATGTGAATTTTTAATTCACATTTTATTCCTTCTAGAATCCCCTTTTCCCATGCATCTTCTAGAATATTTGGCTTGTCACATCAAGTCACATGTGACAAACTCCCACCCTTTTGGAGACCCTCTCTTATCCACTAGATTCTCCCAAGCATGTGAATTTTTAATTGACATTTATTCCTCTAAGGAATCTTCTCATCTCCCAATGTACTTACAAGGTACATGTCCTTCCTCCACATCATGTACCCCCCTTCCACATCACCTACATAACATCTCACCCTTAGCCATCTCACAATCCACATGTCAAGATGGGAGGGTTTGTGAGTCCTCAACTGACCTTAGCCCTTCATCTTGGCCTTGTTGGATAAATCTCAACCATTGAATTCTCTAGATAATTCAAATCCTCCTGTAAATACCCCCTCCTCTAAGGCATTTTGGGAGACTTAGCCATTTTGTGCACTCATCTAGCCATTAATTTCATCCATTTGCATTTTCATTCAAGCACATAGTTAAATCCTCCATTTTAGTCATATCAAGAGCCATCAAGGATCATACAAAGCACATCAAATCAAGGGCCAACCAAGGAGTTTCAGCTGCAAAAAGGAAAGTATAACCATTTGCATCATTTAACACTTTTCTCTTTGCATTTACAAATTCCTTAAGCTAATCTTGAGGTGTTTCATTATGTTTTTCCATTGCATTTTAATTGCTTAGAATAGGTTAAACATTTCGATATCACAATGGGAAAATAAGTTGAATTTCCTACAAAATCAAGCCTCTAAACCCTAATTCACATCCATTAACTCATTTCATAGTTCATTCACCATCAAACAAGCTAGGGTTTCATCATTACAAGTAATTAAGATTGCTTCCTAAGACATTCAAGGAAAATTCTTTATGTTTTGCTACAAAAATTCAAAATCAATTATCATGGAAAGGTAATAACTTCATTATTTCATTCTTTATTACATTCTTTCATCATCTTGGTTTAATTACCTAAAAGGGGTTTGACCAAGGAAAACCATCACTCCCTAACATTCAACATTTCTCCTTCTTGTCTTGTGTGTTTGTAGATTCATGCCTCTTGGAAGCTTGGAAATAATTATGAATCAAGTTAAAAAAAAAATTAGGTCTTATCTTCATTGTACAAGGAAAAATATTAACAAAATGTAACTTTCAGGTTCAAAAATCAGAGTTTTGAAAGATGACACCTATAGAAAGCCAAAGTGTAGACTGAGAGCTCTTGTTTCATCTTTTGGATCTTCAGAAATTCAAAAGTGGAATCATTCAACATAAGTGGTGAATGAGTCCCATTTCTAGGCCTGAATAGAGTTTTCTACATTTTTGGATACCCTTATGTCTGAAATAGGTTCTAGTTTAGTTTCATAAAACTAGGACTAATTCACCCAAAATGACGAATGAGTCCCAGTAGGATAAATTTATGGCATCAATAGCATTTTAAATTTCATTTCTAGCTTCCTTCAATATCTCAAGTGCACACTTTTAGTTTCATCCATTTCTATTTTAATTTGCATTCATTTCTAGGTGTTTTTGCATTACACAATGTGTTTTCAAATAACATGCATTTCAATAGATTTTATTCAATAATCAATCCATTTTGTCAATTAATAACATTTAGATCATTTAATTTAGTGTTGGAAACATAAGGGTATACAACTTAGAGGGGGGGTGAATAAGTTGTCACAACAATTATACTTATTTAACTTATTTTTCAGATCTGATAAATAAACATGAAAGAATAAACCATCACTACATCAGAAACACACATAACACTGATATTTTTTTTGTATGTGGAAGCCTTGTTAGGGGAAAAACAAGACTCACAATCTAGAGTGGATGAACTATGAGATAGCATTTGCTAATGCCTGAGTATAGTTCCAGTTAAGCACATAGATCACATTCTTCATACTTTATCTGATTCTGCTCTTGAAACTCTGTCTTCTTTAATCTGAATCACCAATCTTCTTTCTACTCAAATGAAACTGTGCAAAATTGACTTATAATTCTTTTTAATTTCACATCTTATCACATCGCATATCAAAATGATATGAATAATTGATTATATATATCCACGACTAGAGATTTCATCAACTACATGTCAATTTTAATAAAATATAAGATGTGCATAAATTGTCAACTCAATCCATAAAAAAATATCAATGCATACCAACCAATGTTAGCCAAAACATAGTGAAGACCCAAAATAACATTGTCAAATATGAAACATCTTCAAAAATTATGCCTCAAAGATGAACACAACATGGTACAATCACCATGTCGGCCATGAACACGAAAAAAATGAACTCACGAAATAAAATCACCAATTGGGAGCACAACGATCAATGTGGATCAACAACATAGATAAAGCACAATCTAGAAAAATCCATAAGGATCATGAATCACAATAGAATCATCCACAAAAATTCAACTTACTAGAATCACATAACCTTCTTATAGGAACACCAATTAAAGCCATAACAATTGTCAGAACACAAATACTCATAACTTGATCAAATCTTCACACGGATCTCTAAAAATTCACATGGATAAACTAGATATACTTGAAAACAAACCCTTTAATCCATAACCTCTTATAATCAACATATTGAGCTAGCCAACAGAATGAACTTCACTATACCAATAACAACCTACAACTTATTACAATTTTCTCAATATCCTCGACATATACATCCTTAATTCCAATAGTGTTGACATCAATGGCAACCACATATCAAAAAAATCCAACAAGCTCCCCCCTTTGGCATTGATGGTAACACATGATGTGAAAAGCACCATCAATGCAACTTTCTCTAGTAAAACTTTCTCTCTCTTATATTTTCATATTTTTTCACATGAATCCTCTCCCCCTTTGACATCAATGAAAAAGATACGCATTATCTTTCTCCATACAAGATATGATACTGATTGTTAGAATTAAGGAACACTGAGAGGGGGGGGGTGAATCAGTGTTCTATAAAATTTAACTTTATAAACCTAATATTTAAACTACTTATAACATTAAACCAAAAGAAAGATGCAATCTGAACACAAAGCAAATAAACCACAACACCATAACTCAAGGATTTTTTTATGTGGAACCCTATTAGCGGAAAAACCATGGTGGAGGTTAATCCACAATATGAGTAAAGTAAATATAAGTGTTACAAATGGGGAATGCACATGCATTCAGGAACACTGCCTAGAGTTCACTACTCAAATACAAAAAGGATTACTACCCAAAAGAAGACTCACTATCTTACAAAAAAAGATAGACAATTTGGAGTGGATGAACTATGAAATAGCATATGCTAATTCTTGAGTATAGTTTTGGTTAAGCACATAGATCAAAATCTTCATACTATATCTAATTTTAGGCTTGAAAATCTGTCTACTTTAATCTGAATCACCAATCTTCTTTTTGATTAATTGAAACTATACATAATCGACCTATAATCCTTCTGAATTTTGCATCTTATCGCATCACACACCAAAAATATATGAAGAATTGATTTTATATATCCACAAGAGATAACATCATCTATATGTTGGCCTCAATAAAATATAAAATTTGTATAATCTATTGGCCCAATCCATAAAAATTTTACAATGCAAACCTAACAATGTTCACCACAACATAGTGAAGACCCAAAACAACATCCTTAAACATGAAACACCTTCAAAAATTATGCCTTGAAGATCCACAACATGCTACAATCACCCTATCTGCCATGAACAAGAAAAACATAAAATCACAAAAAAATATCACCAATCATGAGCACAATGATCAAGGTAGATAAACAACACAAATAAAGAATTATCTAGAAACATCCACAAGCATCATGAACCACCATATGAGCATCCACAACAATTTAAATTAATAGAATCACATCTCCTTCTTATAGGAACACCAGTTGAAGCAACAAAACAACTGTTAGAACATAGATACTCATAACTCAATCAAATCTTTATGCGGATCTCTAAAAAATTCACATGGATAAACTAGATATAATTGAAAAAAAACCCTTTAATCCACAACCTCTTATCATCAACATATTGAGCTAGCCAACATACTGAACTTCACTGTACCACTAACAACCTGCAACATATTTTATTACATTTTTCTCAATATCCTTGACATATACAACCTTAATGCCAATAGTGTTGACATGAATGACAACCACATATCAACATCCAATAATCTCCCCTTTTGGCATTGATGGCAACACATGATGTGAAAAACACCATCAGCAAAGATTTCTCTTAACACTTTCCCCCCCTTATATTTTCATAGTTTTTCACTTGAATCTTCTCCCCCTTTGAAATCAATGACAAAGATACACATTATCTTTCTCCATACAATTTTCGAACCACATTTCTAAACATCTGACTACTCCCCCTAAGTAGCAACCACCACAACATCAATCTAGATCATAATATATGACTATGAAATGTGTGGAATAATGCAACTTAATGCATCTTAATTCTGATTAGGAGGGGTAATCACCCCTAGCTTTCCTCTGAGATACTCAAAAGTATCCTTAGGCATAAAGACCATAATTGAGCAAAAGAGAGTCATAACATTTCACACCTCTTAAAATCTTTGGTTCATTTTTGTGAACCTAATTTTTGAACATCTTATTTTCTAATTTGGAGTCCATTTTCATCCCAATCCTAGCTTGCATTGAATTTGCATTAGAATTGCATTGGTTAATTTGCATCTAGGGTTTCAAATTTTTGCATTAGTGAAAAGGTCATTTAGCTTGCACTTTTGCATATAATTTCTTTTAAAATTTCTAAAAAATTTCATCCATATCTTAGATCTACATCATACAACATCAAACATATAAAAAAAAATTCAAAATTTCTGAAAATTTTGCAAAAAACCAATATTGGGACTCATTCGCCATGTTGGGAAAATCAGTTCCTATTCAAATTTTCAACTGACTATTACAACATTAGAAACCTCATTTGTATGCCTCCTTAACCTCTTAGTACCATATACTATAATTTTGGATAGTCTATGGAACATTTGTTTTATGCATATAGGTCAAAAACATCAATTTGGGCAGTCATTTTTGAAATCATTTCAATAAAACGCATCCTTAGATTTGAAAATGTTTACATTTCTAAAAAAATTCATAACATTTATAAAATTACTTTTCACTTTTGCATATACAATATTTCTATTCATAAAAATTTCCATAAGTTTGATCAAAGTGCTTTTCATTCTTGCATGTACATTGTTTGCATTCTTCAAATCTTGCATATATTTGATAAGAATGTTTTGTACCTTTCCATATACATTGTTCATATTGCTGAAATATTGCATAAAATGGTTACATGTGCTTTTCATTTTTATTCAAACAATGCTAGTACCTTACATATTTAGACATGTTAAGAAACATTTCTTATCCCCTCCCTCTGAGAGTGTTTTTGTGAAAGAGACTACAACCTTGGACATTCCTAACAATCATATTTGTTTCTCTCCTAATATCTCTCCTATTGGTGATGAACATATTTTGGTAGAAGAATCAATTCATGATAGTTTTTAGAATCATAGTTGTTTCTCTCCTCTTACCTTTCTTAGTGGACAAAACATTGATAAACATAGGCCAAAACTTGGGAAAATAGTAAAATGGATTCAATGTTTAATAACAAATTTTAGTTTGGTCTATATGTGTCAATCCAGGGGCATAAACTTGTCAAAGGTATCATGTCAATATTCATAAGGGTTGAGAGTCGTGAGATGAGTGGGGATGAAATGCAGCTAGAAAATAAACCTACAACAAATTGAAATAAAACTATGGAGAAATTACAACAAACTATGAAACTTAAATTCAACACAAATTACTGAATTCATAATTAAATGTGAAGCACATGAGAATCAATTAAAATTATTACAAATATAAACAAATAGATATTATGAAATCCCAAATTAAATCAATTCAAATAATACGTAAGTAATCAAACACACTTTGTAGAAATAAAAAATATATTTACATTCATTCGATAGCTATAGAGGGGGCGCCCTTCCTCCTAGTCAGCTGATTGATGAAAATAATCAGAGAATCCATAGACTTAACTTTGAATAATAATATTGAATTTTTGAAGAATATGATTTCATACATTCCTCCCCTTTCCACTCATGTAGCTCATATTTATACAATAAACATGTGCAAGCCATTTCCTATTTTTGTGCCACATCTCTACTATTTTGTGGCTCACATTTAGTTGTTTTATTTGTTGAATACAAACATTTAGTTTTTTCATTTGTTGGAAAACAACCCACCTCAAAATGTACGAACTTAAATAAGTCACCCTAAAATATAGGAGTTAAAATAGCCCACCCTAAAATGTAGGAGCATAAATAGCTCATGGTTAAAATAGAATATTATTTTTAATGTGAGGACATTTTCCTCAATAAAATTAAAAATTATTTAGTTATAACTAAATAAGCAAAGTATTTTATGAGAAAATCATAAAATACACATGGTGGGTAAGTGTACCAAGATGGTTCCCAAAAAGGAGGCTTAAGTGGCCACTTTTTTTCTGAAATCAAGAAATGTTGACCTTGGACATGAAATTGAGGATAGTTACACTCAAAATTTTGAGATTGAACAAAAACAAGGATCAAAGTGCTCTAAGTCTACTTTCTAAACTACTAATTTATTTTGAAAATGGTTGAGATTAAGGGGTTCAACAAAGGGAAGTACACAAATTGGTGTTGTTTTTGTTAGAAAAACATAACATAGCAACTCTTGTATAACCTAAGCATAGTGACCTTTTTTTTAGTATTTTTAAAATCACTATAGTTAGAAGTTAGCTAACAGTATCTAGTTGGTGCATAATTTTTTTGATAATTTTTTAATGAATATTTGATTTTTACTAATTTTCTAAGTGGGTACTTCTCCTAAAAAGCAAAATTTTGGCAGTGCCCCACTACAAATTTTGGAAAGTAATAGATTTTTTTAATTGTTTTTTTTGAAAAAATTGTAGAATGGAGTCTAGTTTCTAAAAATGTAATTTATTTGAAATTTTGATGAATGGTTAATTTATAACGAAAAAAAATAGACATACAAACAAAATAAATTATGGATGAAAGCCCTCACATTGTCAGAAAGTGAAAAAAATTATATCGTTGGAAAGCTAAGAGAGAACTTAACATTATCCATGTGTTTGATTTCATCGATATTGAACCAAATGCAATCTTGACGATGAGCACGAACTCGATTATATGAAAAATTGTAGAATTTGCAAAAAACACGTCTCTGGTGGTTGGGAATGCCCTCCAAACCTTTGGGTTGGTATTCCAAGGGAAATACCAAAGCCAAGGATCAGGGATTCCCAAAGCAAAATATAATGTGAGC
>VDFB02000003.1:334639837-334714628 GCA_007258455.2 Sequoia sempervirens
CCCTTCCCTCCTTTATCTCTTTCTCACTCCCTTCCTCTCTCTGTCTCTGTCTCTCTTTTTTATCTCCCTCTCTCAAGTATCTCTCTCTCTCTCACTCCCTCTAGCTCTCTCCCTAGTACCCTTAATCCTCTACCCTATAAATGTACCATCTAAAGCTTAAAAAAACTGAATTTATCATAATGCGAGCATGTTATTAACCATTATAGATATGTTCATTTAGGATTAAATAATGCACTTGTGTTATCACTAAAAATGGGAAAAAATCACAATATAACCATGATGTCAGCCCACATTCTGCATATTTTCCTGGTTTTGTGCATGAGCTGACAAAAATTAGCTTTTTGGTGATTGATTGAAGTGTGCATGCATGATTTTGAGATTCCATCACCTTTTGAATGTTATTTCCATCACCTTTGCATGAAATAGCATATTTTTCATGTTGAGAGGCATATAATATCAATTCATGTTTGAATTATAGTGATAATTGTTATACAATTGAAATTTGGAGGGGAACAAGATTTTGAAGAAGTCAAATTTTTGAGGAGTTTTAGGAAGGAAGAAGCAAAGGCTGCATAATTGGGTAGAACTGCTCTATTTGAAACTTTTCTTTTTTAGGGATGTGAAATATTTGTACATTTGCTTTCATTCTGTTATGGCTTGCTTTCATTTTTTTTGTACTTTTTAGACTCTCAAAACAATTCTAAGGAAACCACAGACTGAGACTTAGGAAACTAAGTTCAAATTAGATTGATTATTTGAATTACAATTCCTACAAATTTAAAGAATGAAAGAAGTCTCTTTCCCTGACAAGAATCAAATCTTAGAATGCTTGAATCACTATGCAACCTGAAAACAAAAATAGAAAAGATTTCCAAAATAACTGAGCAAAGGCTTTTTTTATTAATTTTTATGGATTTTTGGGATACAAGATCTTCCTTTCGAGAGCTTACAATTATTTTTAAAGGTGTCTAAATCAATTGAAATAATTTCCTCTTCATCTTCATCAACCCATCCTTTCCCTTCCACAAAAAAGACTCTTCACCTTCCTACTTTTGTGCAATTTTACATTGTTACAATAATTGACAACTTTTGTTCTAAAAAGCAAATTTTCAATAATATCACCTAGTGACCTATTTCATGGTGTAGATACATTGAAATTCATCATTTAATGACCTTCACTCATCATGTTTACTTGAACATTACAAATTAAACAAATTAGCCTTTTGAAGAAATTTCATGACCTAGGTGCTCCTGCACCAGTTTGCCATGTTACAACCTTATGTTGTCAATGGACATTTTAAATCACACAATTCGATACACTTTCCTATTACATTTTTAAACCACATCTCTTTGAGGCATTTTGTAAAAAATAAACAATTGACTTTCTTTGTGTATGCTTCCAAAGATTTCATTGAGTTATTTTGTCAAACAGTTATACAAATCAGCTTTCATTGACTTTCTTTGTGTATGCTTCCAAAGCTTTCATTGAGTTATGCTTCCAAAGCTTTCAATTAGTTAATTTTACAACTTAGCACTTTTTGCACAAGTAAAATTATTTGTCATGCCAAAGAAATGAACTGTTAAAAGGAAAAAACTAACAAATGATTAGCTCCAAGCCATCAAAGATAAAGAGAAAAAATGGATGAGGGAATATCATGAAAATCAGAAATTGGGAACGATTGTTGAAAACAAGCTAGTTGAAGAGGAACCTCAACTGTCAAAAAGAGAAAATAAATTGGTAGCACAAAGGGCACAAATTCGAAAGTGTCATGCTAGGGGAGATGCAGCCATAGTTGGAGACACACCCTCTACCACAAGTGAATACAAAGGGACACCATTAAGTACAAGTGAATGTGGAGGGACACCATCTACCACAAGTGAGTATGGTTGGACACCATCCACCACATTTGAAGCTGAGAGTACATCATCACTCGGAGTTGAGGAACAAGGTATGCCATCATCCATGTGAACCTCAGGGTATGTCTTCTATTCCACCCTCGATCGAGGGTACGCAATCTACCCCCCTCAATTCAATATTAATGAAATTGCTAATGTTGAGATGTATGTACCTAAGAGAACACCACCTAGAATTTTACATAGAAAGCCAAAGTTTTTGATTAATATTGATGAGGATATTTTGTAGCACATGGAAGGTAAGATTCCAAAATGCACTTGTAGAAGATATGCTAATAAGATTTGGAAAATTTTCTTGGAAAGACTAAATGAGACTGCAAGATGTCAACTATTTGTTCAAATGATGCGGGGTTTAAAGTACAAAAACATCATGAAGACTCTTGGGTTGAGAACATCGAATGCATCAAGTGAAAACACTATTGTGAAGAATCTAATGGATGCTTATGATAGTGTGGGGAAGACCTCACACTCAAAGGGTAGTAATGTCACCCGACGTGTCATTACATTGACTTTGGTAAGCTATCAAACAAAGAGATCTCGCCTCATTAAAAAGACAAGTGAACAAATGGGAATTAGTAGAATTTTTTTATCAAAAGTTGTTCAAAGGAGGCAAAGAATTGAGGGTACCGATTCAAATGAATTATGGGCATTCTGGGGGAGACTACCACACAAAGATTAAAAAAGTTGTTGAAGCATTGAGAACACTGATTGAAGATTATTGGAAGAATAATACAAGGCCATCTCTAAATCAAAGGGATGTCGTAAGAAGGAGAATCGGTAGTTGAAACCGTGAGCCACATCCAAAGCATTTTTTGGATATGACTCAAACCTAATTTTTTCATAAATTTCAAAGTGATTATCCTCAAATTAGTATTTCTCAAAGATTTTTTGAAATGATTAAACTTTTTATGTCAAGATAAATTACACATGCACTACTTGTTGCTATAAACTACATATTGAATTCTCTAACCATTATGATGTTTATCATTCTATATGTTTAGATTTGCATACTAACGATGTTTTGTAGGATTGTGGCATAGAAGCCCCACCAAAATCTTCAAGAGAGTTCTTATCAAAAAATTTATGAAAAATAGAGGATAGCCAAATATTCTATAGGACAACATGCTTGGATGGTTCATGCTAGCATTGTCGTGGCTTGCAATGAATGCTAGTATGTCCACATATGGAAAGCACATATGAGGTGGGACAAAAACTAGTAGAGTTCAAGAAGTATAAAATAGTGGCATACGCTACAAAAGATGGGTTTGAAGCAAAAAGGTGTGAGTTGGTTATTCAAAAGATTCCAGTGTATCAGTTCATGTCCATGTTTCGTGAGAATCTAATGTATGAGTATGCAAGGCATACCCATAGAGCCCGATGGTTGGACATGCAATTCAAGCTATGTGAGGACACCTTTCCACTTGGTAGCATAGTATCAGTGGTTGACTTTGCAGAAAACTACACTCTACAGCCACATCATGAGGTGCAGTCATAGTATTACAACTCCACAGAGGTTTTGATATTTGTGCACATAGCATTCATACATGACACTGAAAGTACAAAGGATGAAAGGAAGGTATTGAAGGAGTATCACTTTTATATTAGTGATGATCACACACATTCTATAGAGTTCGTGCAAGGTTGTTTCCAGATGTTCTACAATCATTTGGCTTAGAGGGGCATATCATACAATCGACATATAATATGGTCAGATAACTATTCAACATAGTTCAAGAATGCACACATGTTCTACCGATTGTGCAGGATGCATCTCACTACACGTGTTCAACATATGTGGAACTTTTGTGAGGTTGAACATGGAAAGGGGGAGCATGACAGTACAGGAGCATGTGTAAAAAGAGCATTAGCACGAGAAGAGTTAAAGTATAAAGATAGTGCATAGTTGACATATGCAAGATCAATTGTTGAGTGGTGTAATGGTTTGATGGGTCTAGGTAATGAAGGTACGTCTTTAGTTCATAGATTTTTTTGGTTGATGGATGATACTAACATTGCACCATATGAGGATTATTTTACACTAACATGATCGAGTGAGTTTCACTCTTTCCTTAGCTCAAATGAAGGTTTATGGAGTATTGATACACGTAAGATGGCATGATTTTTTTCTTCATGTACAGTGCAAGCCTAGAATGATTGTGAGTCAGGGGAGTGGGTTGAAAACTGGTTGACAAGTTATCTTAGGCCACTTCACACGTATCACCCTCTGATGGCATTGGAACTAACACAGATGGAATCATCGGTCGACTTTGACCATGTATCAAATCTAGTTTAACCAGGTAATATATCTACTTGCTTAGTATTTGAAATTCCATATTGTTATCTTACTTTGTATTGTATTCATAATGTTAACTAATTTCAAGAGATATGCCACACATATAAATATAGGGCATGTTTATGCAGTTATTGCAAATGAAGACAACAAAGAGGGTACAGACTATTACTTGTGTCATTGTGTTGAGGCAAAAAAGAAATTGGAATCCCCAATTATAGATGGAGAAAACATTGAATATGCTATAGGCTCAGGGTAAGTGCACCAAGAAGGTTCCCAAAAAGGGGGCTTAAGTGGCCACTTTTTTCTGAAATCAAGAAATGCTGACCTTGGATGTGAAATTGAGGATAGTTACACTCAAAATTTTGAGATGGAATAAAAACAAGGATTGAAGTGCTCTGAGTCTACTTTCTAAACTACTAATTTATTTTGAAAATGGTTGAGATTAAGGTGTTCAAAAGAGGGATGCATAGAAATTGGTGATGTTTTTGTCAGGAAAACATAACATAGCAACTCTTGTACGACCTGAGCATGGTGAACTTTTTTGTAGTATTTTTAAAATCGCTATAGTGAGAAGGTAGCTAATAGCATCTAGTTGGTGCACAATATTTCTAATAATTTTTTAATGAATATTTGATTTTTTACTAATTTTTTAAGTGGGCACTTCCTAAAAAGCAGAAATTTGGCAGTGCTCCCCATAAACTTTTTTGAAAATAATTGATTTTTTTTTCTTTTTTTTTTTTAAATTTGTAGAATGGAGTCTAGTTTCTAAAAATGTAATTTATTTGAAATTTTGATGAATGGTTAATTTATAACAAAAAAAACACTAAACATTGTTTTTTTGCAAAAAATAGACATACAAACAAAATAAATTATGGATGAAAGGCTTAACATTGTCAAAAAGTAAAAAAAAATTACATTGTTGGATAGCTAAGAGAGAACCTAACATTACCCATGTTTTCGATTTTTTCAATAATGAACTAGATGCAATCTTGATGGTGAGCACGGACCCGATTATGTGAAAAATTGTAGAATTTGCAAAAACACGTCTCTGGGTTTGTTGGGAATGCCCTCCAAGCCTTTGGGTTGGTATTCCAAGGAAAATAATTTCACTTTTTTCTCTTTTTTAATGAGAAATAACATATGCACGTTATAACACGCTCGCGTTATAACGCGAGCTCCTTTTTAAATAAAAAATCATAAGTGGCCAGAAAATTGGTACCCAACTTTATGCACCCACCCCTCAGTTGTTGTTACTAGAATGTGGCTAAGAAGGTACCCACATAAGAGTGTTGAACATTGGTTGTTTGAGGAATTTGACATGCATAGTAAGATTCTTCACTACTCAAACCTTGTCATGGCATCCAATGTTCATTTGAGAAAATATCACGGTAGACCTTTGAACAAGACCTTGTGGAAGGTCCATGAGTCTGATCATGAGGCAATACTTGACACAATAAAGAGTAGAGCAGACCCGGATGGTTCATTGGATTAATTTGTAAGTATTTGCACAATGGTGTTTTAAGTCAATCTAGGTTGGTAGGATATGAGGTTGCAATGTCATGTTAGCATGTTGTCAATTTGGTGTAATGAAGCCTTGAATGGCCTAAATGTGAAAATGTATGTAAATTCATAATTCAAGGGTCAAGATGATGTAATGAGGCCATCATAAGGTCACTAGTTTAGGTATGGAGTCATTTACATCAATATGTCAAAAGTTGCACATAACAATGTAATGTTGTCAAACCAAAAGTTGTCATTTTGCAAATACTTAGAAGTTGAAGGGTCACACTTGTAAAAGAAGTTGAAAAGTGGTTGTAGTCAGTTGAGGAGGTTGATATGTCTTCAAAAAGGCCTTGTGAATGTTATATGTTGTTGGCAATCATACTTTTGAAAGCAGGAGCACCAACTCCATCTTTTCAACACTTGAACCCTTGTGGTTTCTATTATTTGGTCATTTGATCATTTAGGGTGTTCTTATATGGTTTGAGGTCATTCCATTTCATTTAATAAGGATTCAATACCATTTTTGTATGTATTAGGTCAATTGAGTCATGATGTAAAGAAGTTGATCAATAAGAGGATTTATGTGGTGAACCTTGTAATTTAAGTGTTTTAGGGTTATTTGTGTTAAATAAGGGCTTTATAGACCATTTATCATGTAATAGGAATATTTACACTAGGAATAGTCCTCTTTCACACCCAAACATGCAGAATCACTTCGAGCTATATTCAATTAGATCGATCCTTTAAGGGTCTAAAGGGAAAAATTCCTGCAAACTTCAGCATGAGGTTACTCAGACACTGTGAGGCTTAGAAAATTCCTATTGGATCCTATTGGGCCCCTCTACAATAATCTCTCTCAATTTTCATTATCTCAAACTGGTTTTCCTGTAGTCTCTAGTTTTCAAGTGATTGAAAAAGTGTCAAATGGAAGTAGTGGAAAGTTGCAAAGTGGTGCAATATTTGTTCTGCAACTCGTGTGACCAAACAAACTATTCCAATGAATTTGAATAGGAATTTTTATGCTAGGCATGGTCCTCTTTCACACCCAAACATGCGGAATCGCTCCAAGCTACGTTCAACCGGATCGATCCCTTAAGAGTCCAAAGGGAAAAATGCCTACAAACTTCAGGATAAGGTTTCTCAAACACCGTGATGCTTAGAAACTTCTCGTTTGATCCTATGGGATTGTGTTGGGCCCCTCTACAATAACCTCTCTCAGTTTTCATTATCTTAGAGTAGTTTTCCCATAGTCTCTAGTTTTCAATTGATGGAAAAAGTGTCAAATGGAAGTAGTGGAAAGTTGCAAAGTGGTGCAATTTTTGTTTTGCAACTCTTGTGACCAAACAGACTATTCCAACGTGTTTGAATAGGAATTTTTATGCTAGGAATATTCCTCTTTCACACCCAAACACACGGAATCGCTCTGAGCTATGTTCAACTAGATCGATCCCTTAAGGGTCCAAAGGGAAAAATGCCTACAAACTTCAGCATGAGGTTACTTGGACACCGTGAGGCTTATAAATTTCTTGTTTGATCCTATGGAATCACGTTGGGACCCTCTACAATAGCCTCTCTCGGTTTTCATTATCTCAATTTTTTTTCCCAATAGTCTCTAGTTTTCAGTTGATGGAAAAAGTGTCAAATGAAAGTAGTGGAAAGTTGCAAAGTGGTGCAATTTTCATTCTACAACTTGTGTGACCAAACAGAATATTCCAACACATCTGAATAGAAATTTCTATGCTAGGCATGGTCCTCTTTCACACCAAAACATGCGGAATATCTCTGAGCTACGTTCAACCGAATTGATACCTTAAGGGTCGAAAGGTAAAAATGTCTGCAAACTTTAGCATGATGTTAGTCAGAAACCATGATGCTTAGAAACTTTTTGTATGATCCTATGGGATCATGTTGGGCCCCTCTACAATAACTCTCTTAATTTTTGTTATTTTAGAGTGGTTTTTCTGTAGTCTCTAGTTTTTTAGTTGATGGAAAAAGTATGGAAGTAGTGGAAAGTTGCAAAGTGGTGCAATTTTCATTCTGCAGCTCGTGTGACCAAACAGACTATTCCAACATGTCTGAATAGTCATTTTGACACTAGGAATGGTCCTCTTTAGCAACCAAACATGCGGAATCACTCCGAGCTACTTTCAACCGGATCGATCCCTTAAGGGTCCAAAGGGAAAATTGCCTGCAAACTTCAGCACAAGGTTAATCAAACACCGTGATGCTTAGAAGCTTCTCATATGATCCTATAGGATTGTGTTGGGGCCCTCTACAATAACCTCTCTCAGTTTTTATTATCTCTAAGTAGTTTTCCCATAGTCTCCAGTTTTCAGTTGATGGAAAAGTGTCAAATGGAATCAATGGAAAGTTGCAAAGTGGTGCAATTTTTGTTTTGCAACTCGTGTGACCAAAAAAACTATTCCAGCGCATCTGAATAGTAATTTTTATGCTAGGCATGGTCCTCTTTTGCACCCAAACATGTGGAATCACTTCGAGCTATGTTCAACCTGATCGATCCCTTAAGGCTCCAATGGGAAAAATGCCTGCAAACTTCAGCATGAGGTTACTTGGACACCGTGATGCTTAGAAAATTCATGTCTAATTTTATGGGATTATGTTGGTCTCCTCTACAATAAACTCTCATTTTTTGTTATCTCGTAGTGGTTTTTCCGTAGTCTCTAGTTTTCAGTTGATAGAAAAAGTGTCAAATGGAAGCAGTGAAAAGTTGTAAAGTAGTGCAATTTTCGTTCTGCAACTCATGTGACCAAATGGACTGTTCCAACATTTCTGAATAGACAATTTTTATGTTAGGCATGGTCCTCTTTTGCACCCAAACACGCGGAATCACTTCGAGCTATGTTCAACCGAATTGATCCTTTAAGGGCCTAAATGGAAAAATGCCTACAAAATTCAACATGAGGTTAGTCCGACACCATGATGCCTAAATTTTTTTTCTTCTGATCCTATGGAATCATGTTGGGTCCCTCTACAATAACCTCTCTTAGTTTTCATTATCTCAGAGTGGTTTTCTCGTAGTCTCTAGTTTTTTAGTTGATGGAAAAAGTGTAAAATGGAAGCAGTGGAAAGTTACAAAGTGGTGCAATTTTCATTCTGCACCTCATGTCACCAAATGGACTATTCTAACACATCTAAATAGGAATTTTTACTCTATTAATGGTCCTCTTTCACACCCAAACACATAGAATCGCTCCGAGCTATGTTCAACTAGATCGATCCCTTAAGGGTCTAAAGGGAAAAATACCTACAAATTTCAACATGAGATTACTCAAATACCGGGATGCTTAGAAACTTTTCATATGATCCTATGGGATCATGTTGGGCCCCTCTACAATAACCTCTCTCAGTTTTTGTTATTTTGGAGTGGTTTTCCCGTAGTCTCTGATTTTCAGTTGATGGAAAAAGTGTCAAATGGAAGCAGTGGAAAGTTGCAAAGTGGTGCAATTTTCGTTCTGCAACTCGTGTGACCAAATGGACTGGTCCAATGCATATGAATAGGCATTTTTACGCTAGGCATGGTCCTCTTTCACACTCACACATGCGGAATCGCTCTGAGCTATGTTCAACCGAATCGATCCCTTAAGGGTCCAAAGGGAAAAATGCCTACAAACTTTAGCATGAGGTTACTTGGACACCGTGATGCTTAGAAACTTCTTGTCTGATTCTATGGGATCACATTGGGCCACTCTATCATAACCTCTCTTAGTTTTCATTATCTCGGAGTGGTTTTCCTGTAGTCTCCAGTTTTTAGTTGATCGAAAAAATGTCAAATGGAAGTAGTGGAAAGTTGCAAAGTAGTGCAATTTTCGCTCTGCAACTTGTGTGACCAAAAAAACTGTTCCAACATGTTTGAATAGGCATTTTTACACTAAGAATGGTCCTCTTTCGCACCCAAACATGTGGAATCACTCCAAGCTACGTTCAATCGGATTGATCCCTTAAGGGTCCAAAGGGAAAAATGCCTGCAAACTTCAGCATGAGGTTACTCAGACACTGTGATGCTTAGAAAATTCTTGTCTGATCCTATGAGATTGCATTGGGCCCATCTACAATAATCTCTCTTGATTTACATTATCTCGGAGTGATTTTCTTGTGGTGTCGAAGTTTCAATTGATGAAAAAAGTGTCAAATGGAAGTAGTGGAAAGCTGCAAAGTGATGCAACTTTTGTTTTGCAACTCGTGTGATCAGAATAACTATTCCAACGAATCTAAATAGGCATGGTTACACTAGGTATGGTCCTCTTTTGCACCCAAACACGCATAATCGCTCTGAGTTATTTTCAACCGGATCGATCCCTTAAGGGTCCATAGGAAAAAATCATTGCAAACTTCAGCATGAGGTTACTCAGACACCGTGATCCTTAGAAACTTCTTGTATGATCCCATGGAATTATGTTGGGCCTCTATACAATAACCTCTCTTGGTTTTCATTATCTCAAAGTGGTTTTCCCGTGGTGTCCAAATTTCAGTTGATGGAAAAAGTGTCAAATGGAAGTAGTGGAAAGTTGCAAAGTAGTGCAACTCTCGTTCTGCAACTCGTGTGATGAAATGCACTGTTCCAATGCATTTGAATAGGAATATTCACACTAGGCATGGTCCTCTTTCTCACCCAAACACACTAGTTTGGCCAGAAAATTTTGGAGGGGGGTCCAATTTGTTTTGGGTTCATTGGTACAAAAAACATGTAAAAACAAAATATATATGTATGCAACCTAGAAGAATGAATTAGGATTAGAATATCACATATGATCATATAAACAAAAAAATCACCATAAACTTGAATGTGATTTAGAACAACAAAATTGACAAAAAAAAAGTGTTTATACCCTACAAAAAAATGTGAATAAAATCACACTGATTTTTGCATGAAAAAAAATCATGAGACCATAGCTTGTTGCTTACTATTATGCTTTGATAGAATTTTTCCAAGCATCCATAGCTTGTTTGAAAGTAATTTTTTTAGGCTTTTAGCCATAGCAGCAAGGCAGCGAATTATTTGGTAAAATGAATTGGTAGACATGTATGAAAATTGTGGTAGCATAGACAAGGCAGTGAACTATTTGAAAAAATGCCTCAAAGAAATGTGGTCTCATGGTGATGGAATGGCATGAAAAATGCCATGACAAGAAAATTTCTATGGATTGTCATGGCATTCCACCACCATTGAGACCACATTTATTTGAGGCTTTTATTCAAATAGTTTGCTGCCTTGTCTACGCTATTGCTTATTAAATTATGCTTTGATAGATATTTTCCAAGCATCGATAGCTTGTTTGGAAGCACCTATTTTAGGATTTTAGCCATAGGAGCAAGGAGGTGAATTGTTTGATAAAATGCTTTGGTAAACACGTATGAAAAATGTAGTAGCATAGATAAGGCAATGAATTGTTTGAAAAAATGTCTCAAAGAAATATGGTCTCATGGTGATGGAATGCCATGATGAATGCCATGACAAGAAAATTGCTATGGATTGTCATTGAATTCCATCACCATTGAGACAACATTTCTTTGAGGCTTTTATTCAAATAGTTCATTGGGCCTTGTCTATGCTATTTCTTATTAAATTATGCTTTGATATATTTTTTCCAGGCATCCATAGCTTGTTTGGAAGCACCTATTTTAGGATTGTAGCCATAGCAACAAGGAGGTGAACTATTGGATAAAATGCTTTGGTAAACATGTATGAAAAATGTGGTAGCATAGACAAGGCATTGAACTATTTGAAAAAACACCTCAAAGAAATGTGGTCTTATGGTGATGGAATTCCATGATGAATGCCATGACAAGAAAATTGCTATGGATTGTCATGGAATTCCACCACCATTGAGACCACATTTCTTTGAGGCTTTTATTCAAACAGTTCCCTTCCTTGTCTCTGCTATTTCTTATTAAATTATGTTTTCATAGATTTTTTCCAAGCATCCATAGCTTGTTTGGAAGCACCTATTTTAGGCTTTTAGTCATAGGAGAAAGGAAGTGAACTATTTGATAAAATGCTTTGGTAAACACGTATCAAAAATGTGGTAGCATAGACAAAGCATAGAACTATTTGAAAAAATGCCTCAAAGAAATGTGGTCTCATGGTGATGGAATGCCATGACAAGAAAATTTCTATGGATTGTCATGGCATTCCACCACCATTGAGACCACATTTCTTTGAGGCTTTTATTCTAATAGTTCACTACCTTGTCTATACTATTGCTTATTAAATTATGCTTTGATAGATTTTTTCCAAGCATCAATAACTTATTTTGAAGCACCTATTTTAGGCTTTTAGCCATAGCAGCAAGGAGGTGAATTGTTTGATAAAATTCTTTGGTAAACATGTATGAAAAATGTGGTAGCATAGACAAGGCAGAGAACTATTTTAAAAAATGCCTCAAAGAAATGTGGTCTCATGGTGATGGAATTCCATGACAATCCATAGCTTATTTGAAAGCACCTGTTTTAGGCTTTTAGACATAGCAGCAAGGCAATGAACTATTTGATAAAATGCTTTGATAGACATGTATGAAAAATGTGCTAGCATAGACAATGTAGTGAACTCTTTGAAAAAATGCCTCAAAGAAATGAGGTCTCATGGTGATGGAATTCCAGGACAATCAAAAGCATTTCATTGTCATGGCATTCCATCACCATGAGACCTCATTTCTTTGAGGCATTTTTTCAAAGAGTTCATTGCCTTGTCTATGATATTGCTTACTATTATGCTTTTGATAGATTTTTTCAAAGCATCCATAGCTTGTTCAAAAGCACTTGTTTTAGGCTTTTAGCCATAGCAACAAGGCAAAGTGAACTATTTGAAAAATGCTTTGGTAGACATGTATCAAAATGTGGTAGTATAGACAAGGTAGTGAATTGTTTGAAAAAATTCCTCAAAGAAATGTGGTCTCATAGAATGCCATGACAAGCAAATGCAATTGGCAGTTGCTCCTAGTTATTAGTTATGCAATGTGAAGTAATTGCATAACTGCTTAGGTTGACTTTGTAAAAACTATATATTGTAATTGAAATTTTTTCGTCTATCAACATCTAGTTATTAGTTATGCAATCTAAAGCAATGCTTTGAGTTTGAAATATGTGCAATGCAATGTAATCAATGATATGAATATAAACTACAAAAATCTATTTTTTACAATTTATTAGTTAAAATCTTTATTTTATTTGCTCTCTATATCTCTATACTATGGAAATTCCTTTAAAAAAAATTTAAAAAGTTTTTATCTCAGAAATTGTTCTACTTTTTCTTATCTTTTTTTTTAAATCTGATTTTTTTCCAATTTTTTCTAGACTTTTTCCTATTTTTTTCAAAAAATCTTATACTTTTGGTTTGTCAAAATTTTCCCCAAAATATTTTTACTACTATGGTATAAACACATATCTTATTGTAATATCAAGGATACTTTTTGAAACTTCCATGCATTGCTAATCTAAAAGGAAAAGTCTTTTACCTAATCTGTATGCAGCCATGCTTTTGACATTGTCAAAAAGAGAAAATATGGACACCATCGATAAAAAGATTTGTATTAACCAAATATCCATGTACACATACATCAATATATGTTGATATAAGTATAAATTATAGTTACAAAATGGCCATATAGGCTTACGCTCAAATGCCATATAGGCATACAATGTCAAATATATCCAATAAGAGATATGTACAAAATTGCCATGTCTAGGCATACAAGAAAGGGCTCTAGAATCAAAATTCATTTCTCTCCATGCTCTGGAAATAATTTTTTTCCCTTTGTTTGGAAATCTGATGGTGATAAGTTTGTGTGTCATTTATGTTGTGCTCGAGGAGTTCTCCTGCTACTCCTCCTATAGTTTAGCTCCTAGTGAAGTCTTAATTGTTACAATAAGAAGTAAAGACATTAATATATAGAAATTACATTATAATAAATGATATATTTAACAAAATAATCACTTACTTCCATCTCATGATCACTCTCCATGATTGAAATATTTGCATGTCGATGCTTAGGTGTGCTCAAGCCCTGTATAAACCATCCAAATAGGAATTAAACTATGAATCAATAATGGTTTGATTTTTCACTAGAATTAACATCTATAACAACAAATGTAAATTAAAATTTAGTAATTTGCCTCATACCTCGTCTATCAGATCCATGGAGGATTATATAGTAGATGAAACATCGATATCCATCACCCTTGTAACATTTGGAGGTGTTCCCACAACCAACATCTGAAAATAAAACAACAAATTATTCAATCACAAAAAAGTTACAATAGCAAGATCCATGTCATGACTTATAATGTATGAGATCTAATGAAAAAAATATTGAGTACAAGTATTAAGCTATGTATTTTTGGTAGGCCTTGGAACTTTGATAGGAAGACTAAGAATGATGGGGAGAAGAACACATACTCCATTTTGAAGGATGGGAAGACTTACAACCTTTCACCTCTCCTAGAAGAAGACAAGGCAAAGCATGAAGGGCCTAGTGTTTTGATGGTGGGTGAGAAGGAGTTCATGAATACCTTGAACAAAGGAGGATGAAGATGATTCTTCTTGATTATGAAGCCAAAAAGTGAAGTAGATGTACCCACAAAGAAGAAGGAGGATGCACCAAACGAAGTCCAAGAGTTGTTAGAAAGGTATAAGGACATAACAGTGAATGAATTACCTAGTTACCTACCTCCCATTAGGGATATAAGCCACCATATTTATTTGATTCCAGGGGTTGCATTGCCTAATAAGGCTACATACAAGATGATACCTACTCAAAATGAGGAGATTGCAAGACAAGTGGAAGAGTTCATGGATAAAGGGCTAGTGAGGAAGAGTTTGAGCCCATGTGCTATTCCTACTATCCTAGCACCAAGGAAGGATGGGAATTGGATGCTTTACACTAATTCAAGAGCCATTAATAGGATCGTATAATTAGATATAGGTTCCCAATGCCAATAATGGAGGACCTCATGGATTGTCTGTCAAGAGCATCTTACTTTTCCAAGATTGATCTAAAGAGTGGGTACCATCAGATAAGGATCAGAGAGGGGGATGAATGGAAGAGAAATTTTAAGACTAATGAAGGGCTCTATGATTGGTTGGTTATTCCCTTTGGGTTATCAAATGCCCCTAGTACATTTATGCACCTTATGAATGATGTATTGAGACCTTTCATTGGAAATTTTGTTGTAGTTTATTTAGATGGCATCCTTGTGTTTAGTAGGTCTAAAGAAGGACATTTGAAGCACCTTGACATGGTACTAAGGAGGTTACAAGAGGAGAAGTTGTTGATGAACATGGAAAAGTGTGAATTCATGAAGGAAAAACTAGTCTACCTTGGTTTTGTCATCTCCAAGGGAAGTTTGAAGATGGATCCTTCAAAGGTGCATGCTATTCTTACTCAAGGCCAACACCAAAATCAGTGGGAGATGTGAGAAGCTTCCATGGAATTGTAAGCTTCTATAGAAAGTTCATCAAGAACTTTAGCCAAATTTGTGTACCAATCTTGGACACCATCAAAGGAGGTAACAAAGGTACATTTTCTTGGACCAATGAGGCTAATAAAGGGTTTGAATATCTGAAAATGAGAGTAGCACACCAACCTATAATTGTGCTCCCTAATTTTGATAAAGTTTTTACCATTGAGTGTGATGCTAGCAATCAAGCAATAGGGCCTATTTTGACCCAAGAAGGCAGACCAGTTGCATTTTACAGTCAGAGGCTAAATGAAGCAAAGAGGAAGTATTCTTCCTATGATTTGGAATTGTATGCTATGGTCCAAGCCCTCAAAAAGTGGAGGCACTACTTGTTACCTAAATAATTTTTTGTTTATACTAATAATCATGCCTTGAGTTCTTTGAATGCATAGGATAAACTCAGTCACAGGCATATGAATGGGTAGGGTCTTTGCAAGCCTATACTTTCACAATAAAGCATAAGAAGGGCCAAGAAAATAATGTGGGAGATGCTCTCAGTAGAAGGTCACTTGTAGTGCAAGAGATCCAACTCTAAAGCATGGGGGTTGAAGCATTGAAGGATATGTATCATGAAGATTCATATTTCAAGGAGGTATACAATGTTTGTGAGCAGCATTTGAATTCTTTTCATGGTGAATTCTCTGACTTTTTATTGCAAAATGGTTTTTTCTTCAAAGGAAGCCAATTATGTGTACGCAAATATTCAATGAGGGAGAATATAATAAAGGAGAAACACAGTGGGAGTCTTGGAGGTCACTTAGGCCTTGACAAGACATTAGAACAAGTTAGGAGATTTTACTATTGGCCAAAGTTACAGGTGGATGTGAGAAGGTATGTGGAAGGCTGCATAATATGTCAAAGGGAAAAGGGAACTTCATCAAATGTAGGACTCTATAAACCACTGCCCGTTCCCAATAGGCCTTCGGAGTGTGTAAGTATGAACTTTGTCTTGGGGCTGCCTAGAACCCAAAAAGGTTTTGATAGTATCTTTGTGGTAGTTGATAGATTTAGTAAGATGGCACATTTTCTTCCTTGAAAATGCACCAATGATGCATCTCATATAGCAGGTCTCTTCTTTAAGGAGGTTGTTAGGATACATGGACTTCCTTTAAACATTGTTTCTGAAAGGGATTCTAAATTCATTGGTCACTTTTGGACGAACTTGTAGAAGAAACGCAAGGAAAATAATTTTCCTTTAGTTCAGCATACCATCCAAAAATGGATTGAAAAACTAAAGTGGTGAATATATCATTGGGAAACCTCTTAAGATGCCTTATGAAGGAGCATGGATAAGCTTGGGATCTAATTTTATGTCAGGCTGAATTTGCATATAATGACTCCATGAATAGGAGCATTGGTAGAAGCCCTTTTGAGGTAGTATATGGAATGCACCCTAGAGGGCTCTATGAACTAAGAGATATACAAGGAGTTGCTAGGAGAAGTTCTCAAGGTGAGGAATTTGTTGTTATAATCAGGGATACTCATTAACAAGTGAAGGAAACCCTTCAAAAGAATGTTGAGAAGTATAAGGAAAAGGTGGATTTAAAGAATAGGAATGTCCAATTCAAGGTTGGAAACTTGGTGATGGCTTACTTGAAGAAGGAGTGACTTACAAAAGGAAATTATACCAAACTCATGATGAAGAAGATAGGACCTTGCAAGGTGGTCTACAAGTTTGGCCAAAATGCTTATAAAATAGAGCTACCTCCCGGGGTGGCAATCTCTCCTATCTTCAACATTTCTGACTTGTATCCTTTCAAAGATTTTGTGATATGATTGAGTGCTTGGTTACTATCAAACTAATGATATGATTGATGTTGCTATTTTTTTTTAAGGTGTATAAGACAGGTTTGGTGACTTTGATGGTTGGATGGGTGACTATTATGAAGCCCTTTGAGAAAATTGGTGATTAACCACAAGATGATAATCAAGATTTTGTCGTAGCAAGAGTTTGTAACCTATAAATAGATTGTTGCAGTAAAAATATGGTGAGTACAGTGCTTGTTAATGGACTAATAATAGTGAGGTATGGTTTAATTTATTTATTGCCTTGGTGAATAAATGAAAGGATGGATTGTTCAAGTATCAATAATCAGGTTTATGTTGTTTTTATGGTGGTTGAGAATGATGTGAATCTAATTGATTAAGTCAATTTTTTCTTTAATATGGTTTTTGCTTTGAATGAATCAATTAGAATATTGATTAGTGGAATGATGAATGATGGCCTATGCAATGGCTAAGAGAATTTAAGTGGGATTTGGTTGAATGAAAAATAGATTTATGATGAAATTATATTTGATCTTCTCCTGATTCTATTTGGGATTGAAATCCCTTGAAGAAATGATGTTGATGGTGTTTGTTGGATGCTCTGCATCAGATGTACCCTGATGATTGAGTGTTTTGATATCATGCTTTGCATCACTAACTGCCTTGTCTATGCTATTGCTTACTATTATGGTTTCATATATTTTTTCCAAGCATCCATAGTTTGTCGTGGTGATGAACCTTTACAAGCACATGCCTCCATGTGAAGTAATTGCATAGTGTTGCTTATGTTGACTTTCTAAACAAATATATTGTATAGTTGAAATTTTGTCATTTATCAACATCTAGTTATTAGTTATGGAATTTGAAGTACTAATTCTTTGCGTTTGAATGATGTGTAATGCAACATAACCAACAATATGAATATAAACTACACAAATCTATTAAGTAGAATTAATTAGTTAAGTTCTCTTTATTCTATTACCTTCGTGTACGTTTGAGTGAATCCATTGGCACTAGGAGGTGTTTGCTTGAAACCACCAATATTAGCCTGTTCAACATCCAAAATCACATGTATTAAAATAGCATTCGTAAAACAATGCAATTAACATGTAATAATTTTATAATTGTATACTAGTTACATACCCCACTGATCGGTGTATTGCAGAAATAAGTAGGTGGAGGACTGGTGTATCTAGTCTCAACACTATGAGCTTGCAATTTTATTAAAATAATAAAATTAAATTAGTTAATCATGTGTTTCAGAATAGAAATTTAATAAATTAAATTCAATGAACATGCTAACTTTTACCTAACTATCAATGCCATATGCACGATGCAAAATTTTAGCCATCCTCTCTATCCCCATAGCAACATTCAGATCTTGTGTAGCAGCATATAGATCTTGCGTAGTAGCATACGAATCCTGCGTAGCAGCCTTTTGTGTGTTGATGGGGTAATATGAATAAGTAGCCCCACAAGATTGACACACATGGGTTCGAAGGCCACCACCCAAAGACTCCCCTAGATGGCATTGTACAATAGGGCTACTATGATGGATGACACTCTGGGTCAAAGTGTTGATCGCCTGCAATGTCTCTATGTCAGCACTCTCCTTCACAACAACAGGCATAACAATGTACTCACGAGGCGGCCTAGTGAGAGGTCATCTCCCTTGCTGAGCAGGATCTGGCTATGCATCGGGCCTATCCTGAGCTGACCCCCCACCTCTTCCCTAGAACTCCCTCATCAAAATAATTTGGGATTTGGTTCAATACAAAATCACTATATAGTTTCCTAAGAAAATATTGGGGGACTTCACAATTATTGCACGATGGGAAATCAAAGACCAAATACCATCTATCATAAAAATGGTTCCTAATCTGTTGGTGGTGGCACCAAGGAATAGGAAACCTCTTTGCATTGAGAGTAGGATTTTGATTTGTTTTAGGGCTAGTGAATAGAGAGCACAAATCACCTTTAGTAATTTTTAAATCTTTTACTTGTTTATATGATAATTTGTCTACATAATATGCCCTGGCTACTTGCCTCCTATCTTGCCATCTAGATTTTTGTTGGGTAATTGCATCTACATTTTTTAACATCTCTTTCAATGAATTTGCTAGATGCATTCTTTCTATGGTTGAAGCATTTGGATCAATCAACCTACTGATAAGATCCTCAAGTTGTTTTCTATTGTTGTCAATTTCACTCCTCAGATTTTCTTGAGTGCCAAGAGGGTATTGAGTGATTGGTGGGTGAGGTTGATTTTGTTGTTGAGATTGATTTTTTTAAGGATTTTGTTGTTGAGGATTTTCCTCCTCTTCTTGGTGAGGAATTGCAATATTTCCTACAAATTAAAAAAATCAAATCAAATCTAACCTAAAACAAACAAAATCAATTTCAAACTAAGAAATTAAAAACAGTAGACAATACTTACATTCCTCACCTCTTTGTCGTCCTGGCGCCATATTTGCAAAGCAAATCCAATTGTTGTTGATAAAATTTGTAAAAATCCTTCCTCCTAGAATGTGAGCACGAAAGTGGGGGTTTTTGGCCATGGGTAGAGAGAAAAAATAAATAGAAAACATTTGATAGTTTTAACTTTTTTTTTAATTTTAAAACACCATAACGCAAGCACATTATAATGCGCTCGCATTATGGGCTCGTTATGGACGAGTCTCAGGCTCGACACAAAAAGCTATAACATGAGCACATTATAACATGCTCTCATTATAGCACATTTGTGTTATGAATTTTCAAAAAAAAATTGAAAGTGGCCACAAATTTGCTACCCATCTCAATGCACCTGCCCTAGCATGATATATTGTTTTATTTGCATTGCATTCTTTTTCTTCTTCAATCAACACATTAAACTTAGCATAGTGGAAGTGAATGTTAGTAAATACAATCTACTATTTACTATTCACATATTTTATCTAAAAACTAAATTAAATATTACTTATATATATTAAATCATATGCAACATAAAATGGTAAAATGATATAATATGGAATGGAAATGGAATGTGGGAATGGGTATGAAGACATATGAAATAGGCTAAAACATGGCATAAAATGAGACATAAATGGCTCTCATAATTCCCCCCAACTTAACATATTGTAGGTCCTCGTGCAATCTTTACTATTGAGAGGGTGTGATTTGGACTATGATCATAAGTTTGAATTGATTGTACCTTCTTCACCCTTGACTATTATAGCTCATTCATCATCACAAATTCTTTCTAGCAGTTCTCTTCATAGAAAGCTCCTTGGATTTTCTTTTGTTTGCCAATATTATTTTCAATTTTTTTCAATATTCATCCTCTTTTAATTTTTTTTCACCATTTTTTTTTTTCATTTTTCATTGGCATTTTTTCTATAGCATTATTTTCTTGAAATGCTATAATTCTATATAAATGAGCTATGCAAAATAGGTGAATATGAGAGATAATTTGAATGATTATGAGAGACAATATGGATACTATGATGGGTTATGTAAGGATAATGATGGGTGAAAAGATAGATAAGGATGGTATACCTCCCCCCAACTTAAAGGGTTGACCGTCCACGGGAAACAAGAAGAGGATAGGTGGAATGTTGCTTATATGATTAATATAATAAGGAATATTAATAAAGTTAAGAGAAAAAATAATGAAAAATAAAATTGATTGTTTTACCAACTTGCATGCTAGGATCTGGTAGCCAAAATAACATAGCAATTGTGAATGTCCAATAAGGAAGGAATCAAAACTAACATAAACTGCAACACTTTGAAGATCACCACCATTTGAAGCATTATAGAACATACTTTAGGTATTTTCATCTCTCCTTTTATTGGCCAACACCTCAACTAAATGTGTAGCATGTGCTCAAAGTGATCAAGGAATGTTGGGGTATGTGCAGGATCATGATGGGCAAAAAAGTGGCAATATGATGGGTATGTGGTTGACTATTTTTTACCCAAAATTGATTAAATGAAAAGGGTTTTGAAGGAGATTCTCAGCTTTCCACTTATATAAATTATGCTTTACTTTGAATTTAATAAGTAATTATTATTCATTTTGGGTTGAGGATTGATAGGTTGATTGCACATGAGAACTCACATATGCTTCACATACTATAGGATTAAAAAAGAAAAATTGAATTTCATGAATTTTGACCAAGTTAAGGTGGTTAGACATACATTTTTTATATTTTAAAAAAATTGTAATAAAAAATTCATAATTAATTATTACTTGGAAAAAAATTACAAAAAAATATGTATCACATCAGGGCATGAGTCCTCTACATATATCTAAAATATTATTAAAAAATATTATCATTTTATTGTGGTTAGGGTGGTTAGATAGACACCTACTTCTTATTTTTTCCCTAAAATTTAAGTACCACCTCATTGAAATTTCAAATTTTAACCAAATAGATTTTTATTTTTTTTAAACAAACCTAGTAGTTTTGAAACTACATTAATATTTCTACAAATTATATTCTTATATATTTTTGAAATAATATCGATAATTTATTCAATTTTTTATGTTAAGTTACCTAACTCTGAATTTTCTAAATTTTTTGCCACTTAATGACCTATTTTTTTCATGATGATCCAGTATATACTCATTGATCACAACAAAATGGAACATAGCCACATGGGGGAGTGACAAGAGGTGCTAGAGGCACCCAGATAGAGATAAACAACAATAGAAGCATTTGAGTGTACCTAAAAAATGATTAGTTGAGAGAAAGAACACCAATTATTGCTTCTTCTTTTTTCTTTTTTCTTTTTTTTTTCTTTTGTCATTTTTTCATTTTTTTCAATTTTCATAACGACAAGTGACCATTGGCAAGCCAGTTTTCAATCACTTACCACTTAGTGGTGCTATGAAAACAATTTTCACCACTAAGAATTTTATTCAACTATAATATGCTAGAAACTGGTTTTCAAATTGTAGTTGTGTAACAATGCCCGAAGGTTTTCATTGTTAGAATTTATTGCTTTTTTCATTTTTTTTCTTTTCTTTTCATTTTTTTCTCTTCTTGATAAGTTGCACATAAAATGGCCAAATAAAATGAAACTCTCATATGGATGACAAAATGATACCATCCAAATCCCTTCAATAACAGCAATTGTGAATTGCTTGCAATGCTTGAAAGAATGACCAATAATAACCTTAGCACAATTTCGAACATAGAACCATTGCTACAAACAATATTGATCTCATTTAGCTCATCCAACCATATCTGGAAGGTGATTGGATAACTTTGGAATCCATTCCCACTCACTTGGTTGAAATAATTACCCACAATGGCTGCAATCTTTGAAAGACATGCTACCTTATGATGACCAATTTGAAACAAATCATGAAGCTAAGCTATCCTTTCTTCTTAAGTATGAGAGATATCCATAACTATTCCCAAAGTTGTATAAAAAGATAGAGTGTAAATAATGAAACTTCATTACCAAAGATAAGGTTGTATAGTGAAAGACTAATTAGAGTCTCTCATCTTGTCAAATGTAGCCAAACAACTTTAGGTAGGTGAATACTCATCTCAAAGTGTGAGGATCTACATTATATTATATTCAAGCTTCTTGATTATGTCTTCAAGCTGTTTCTAAATGTGTAGCTCAAGAACATAGTGTTGATGATGTTTTCTAAGAACATAGCACGTTGATGGTATTTTCTGCACAGTAACAACTTAGACAAGATACAAGTATCCTATCTTTCTTGAAAGGTAAATCTCTATTAGCAAGCTTCAAGAGATAACCCCAAGATCTCTAATGCCAGATCTTGATAATGCATAAACAACTCAGTGATATGTGAAAATGTTGGTAATCACAAGGGGCCTTACAAATGAACAATGTTGGAAGTGTACTTTCATTGAATGCAACAATATGGTGATGATTTCAGTCCTAAAACTAACCTAGATTCAAAACAAAAAAAAAAGAGATAAGGGTTTTAAACAGATTCAACTCTAAACTAACTCCTAAGATCAATCGCAATAATGATGAATGTTGCAAATGGATAGATCTCCAATAAAACCAATCTTTGCTTGATCAAGGACAAGCCCACAATTCTATAGAAATGGTGCAATCTTCTAAGGAAACTAAAGATTTTTTAGACTATGAATATTCATCCACATACCCAATAACTGGCACAATGTAAAAAAGCATCCATAGTTGAACTTAGCACAAAATAAGGCGCAAACTAACTTTACACAACAAATTACAATTAACAAATTGATAAAAGTATGGACCAGAGATCGATCAACATCATTAACATTTTACAATTATTGCAAAAGAACTAAAATATAATATCTAACATTGAGAATTAAGAACAAGAAACCATAAAATATCAAAGTGTAACACAAAGCTTGCCAAATCAACAGTCCAATTGCATTAACTTCTCCAACATTACATAACAATTTCCTGTCTCTCCTCTCCCCTATAGCTACTGAATTCTCTAACTTAGCCAATTCTAGATTTTACAACCTCGAGTAAGCTCTTCTAACCCCTAAATCTAACCCCTTACAAATGAAAAGGTAGTGGCCTTTTATAGAAAATTACATTTTGAATCAAAGGCCAGGATTAAATCAATCCAATGGAGCAAATTGCACCTCTACAAGCATCTAGCAATTACATTTAATTTGGGAGCTCATGATACATCATCATCCAATTGCATAAAAGAAAATACATCATGGAGCAATGAGAAAACAATATTATGCCAGCTTGTCATTAATGAAAATTATAATTGGATGATGAAATCAGCTTCACATGTCTTCCATAAACTCTTTCTTGTTGTAGACAGTTTGGGCATAAATTCATATGCAAGTCCCACTTTTAAAATTTGAATTGAACTCTTCCATATTTCCCCTATTGGCACGAATCCATATGCAAGTTCCCCTTTTAATATTTATTTAATCCTGAAAAATAGATATTATCATTAGTAGCTCACATGTTAAAAATCCTATCCAAATTAAACTTGAATAAAATTTTGGCCTTTTTTAAAAAACTTACATTTTTATATGGAAACTTTCCATTTTCAGAAATTTTTTTGCATTTTTTGAAATTTTTTCTCCATCTCAAGAATTTCATTTTCAAGAACATTTCAAAATTTCAAAGGAAAAAAAAATCATTTTTGGAAAAATTGTATTTTGGGAAAATTTCCATTTTGGGAAAAAATCATTTTTCAATTTTTTTCCATTTTGAAAATTTCGAGTTTTGAGGGGTATTGAAATTTTGAAAAATGGAAATTTCAAGAATTTCCATCAAGGACAGAAATTCCTAAATTCCCTGCAAGTTCAAAATCCCCTAAACCTCATAACTTTTTTTCTAGAAGGAATTTTCAAAAATTTCAAAAAGCAACCCTACCTAATTTTTCATCCTCTATCCATGGGTACAAAAAAATTTACATATAAGATTGAAAATTCACTTCAAAATCCCCATTTTAAAATTCCAACACTTGCGAATTTCCCCTAGAGCCTCAAAATATTGTCCTCATCAAACCTAGTTTGGACTCAATCCTAAAATAACCTCCCAAGAAGAGAAAAACCAAAATTTGACCAAGCCAAGATGTAGAGATGCAAAAGAAAAAAGAGGTTCCTTGCCTCCGATGGGGCGTGTGTGCAAAAATTGCACAACACATAGCACCACAAGATTCATGGATCTCATAGACCAAGTTGCATATTGTCTTCCACAAGGTTCTAGCATCAAGAGAAGTTCTATCGATGAATATTGAACACTTTTTCCAAAGAATCCTCTTGTGATCTCTAAGAGAGGAACACAAAAGAAACTTGAGGTTCCTCATACCACTAACAAGGCCACAAAATGTGCTTTTGAACGCTTGTGTAGAGAACCAATATGAACTGGTACTAGTGAAAAAGTGTTAGGTAACCCAAAGAAGAAAACCTGCAACCATATTCTCAAGACCAGGGATATCAAGTATAGTAATTCAATATCATCCATTTTAATGACTCCACTATTATAATTTATTTATCATTATAAAATTGAGGGTAGAGTTATTAAAATAAATACTTGAAAAAAATGGATGGATAAATTCTATTAAAACGATTGCTTATGTAGAATATAATCCAATTAACACAAGAATACATACCTCGATTTGGTCCAAAGCTCACATATGTGGTTTTATTAGAAGCAACAAATAAACAATTAAAAAAAAGGATTTATTAGCAATCACCCAAATATTTTAAAAAATTCGATGGATTCCCCCCAACTTAATTTCATACTATAAAATCATGAGGGTATTAGGATAATCCAATGGAACAAGAAAGATAATGATATATTTAATAATACCTCGCTCAATCAAAATCATCTTTTGTAGCATGTTCAGTATGGTTATTAATGCATTCAAACCCATCTATTTGTGCTTAATTAATTAATTATTGGTGGTCCTAAATCAATAACTATGTGTGGGATACGTATTTTGACCATAGGTCTCCAAAGATCTAGATGCTTAAGTATAAAAATATTTATAAATGATAGATCTTATAGAAGGTTATTGTGTATCTCATGCAAATCTTGAATCATTAAGGCATATAGTTTTCCTTTTATTATTGCATGGTTAAGTTCAACACACACATTTATGGGTTCAATAGTAAAATAAGAATCATATTGAGACATTACTTTATGTGTGTGAATGCCTTCTAAATGGTGTGATTTGTTAAGTAGATAAGAAGAACTACATGAATTATCTTTTAATTGATCATATTATTCTTCAAACTTATTTATACCAAAATCACATCCATTAGTTGTTTTGAGTTGAGATCCACCAATTTCAAGCATATTAACAAAATTTAAAGGAATCATTAAAATCTCATTATTATATGCAGTTTGAACCACCTTATTATGTAATGTTTTATTAGGCATTGTAGTTTCCCTTGGTGGATATGTTAAAGTGGATGGTGGGTGATATGAATGAGATACTGAAAATGCTAAAATTTGTTGCGGATATAGAGTAGATGGTGAAGATGGTAATAGATAAGACAAATATGGTGGAGATGGTACTATATGGGATGGGCATGGTTGTTGTGAGAACTCATTATGACATTTTTGGTAAGATGAACATTGTTTCCATTCACCATAAATATTAGGAGAAGCATTTGAAGAAACATATTTCCTTTCAAATCCAATAGAATTATAAGACATTTTAAAACCATTGAGAATACCTTGATCTCCCTGATTTGACATGTGTAGTTGTCCGTAAGTTATGAAGAAGACATTCTCACTTCCATTTTTGTTGTGTCGAGGATCACTTATAACATCTAATTCCTTCATAATGTCCTCTTAAATAGTTTGACACATGCACTCAACTTCTTCCTTGCAACAATCAAAACAACAAATGGTCAAATCATCATTTTCAAAACTCCATTGTCCTAAAAATTCATCAATTATTTGTTCTTATTCGATTATAGGCATAATACCTATAGATGTTTGTGATAATGGTATTGGAAGATCAAGATTATCCAAGTTGCATCCATTAGGTAGAGCGTTTATAAAAACATCACCTTGTTTCAAGGTGATTCCCCCACCAATTTCTTCTTTTGTTTTTAAATTTAAAAGTGATGCGAACTTGAATTTCCTTGAAAATGCAAAATTTTAATTAATTTTACGTTGTTTCTTCAAATTTACTTCTTTCTATCAATTGAATCACAATAATGGGTGTGTATATGTAAATTATTTTACCTTCTAAGATCTACCTACAAATGCAAACCATGCATCTATATGATTTAAGCAATGCAAATTAGGAGTAATCACTCAAGCATGACTGTCAAGTGCACATGCTTTCATCCTAACACACTATTTCTAGCTCATCTCACTAAAGTAACCAACCTTTGACACCTTTCCCCAACAACGACGCCAAAATGATACGCCAAAACTGGGGAAAAGAGTAAAATGGATTCAATGTTTAATAATGAATTTTAGTTTGGTTTATACATGTCAATCTGGGGGCATAAACTTGTGAAAGGTATCATGGAAATCTACACAAGGGTTGAGAGTCCTGAGATGAGTGGGGATGAAGTGTAGCTAGAAAGTAACCCTACATCAAATTGAAATAAAACTGGCGATAGGAACTGTGGAGAAATTTTAGCAAACTATGAAATAGAAATTCAACACAAATTACTGAATTCATAATTAAATGTGAAGCACATGAGAATCAATTAAAACTATTACAAAAATAAACAAATAGATATTACATAATCTCAAGTTAAATCAATTCAAATAATATGGAAATAATGAAACACACTTTGCAGAAATAAAATAAAATATTTACATTCATTCGGTAGCTACAGAGGGGGCGCCCTTCCTCCCAATCAGCCAATTGAAGAAAGTAATTAAGAATCTACAGAATTAACTTAGAATAATAATATTGAATTTTTGAACAATATGATTTCATACATTCCTTCACTTTCCTCTCATGTAGCTCATATTTATACAATAAATGTGCGCAAGCCATTTCTTATTTTCATGATACATCTCTACTATTCCATGGCTCACATTTAGTTGTTTTATTTGTTGAATACAAACATTTAGTTTTTTCATTTGTTGGAAAACAACCCACCTCAAAATGTAAGAACTTAAATAGGTCACCCTAAAATATAGGAGCTTAAATAGCTCACCCTAAAATGTAGGAGAATAAATAGCTCATGGTTACAATAGAATATTATTTTTAAGGTGAGGAAATTTTCCTCCATAAAATTAAACATTATTTGGTTATAACTAAATAACCAAAGTAGTTTATGAGCAAATAATAAAATACAGATGGCATGATATATTATTTTATTTGCACTACATTATTTTTCTTCTTTAATCAACACGTTGCATTTAGCATAACGAAAGAAAATGTTAGTAAAAACAATCTACTATTTATTATTCACATATCTTATCTAAAAAATAAATTAAATATTACTTATATATATTAAATCATATGCAACATAAAATGGTAAAATTATATAATATGAAATGGAAATAGAATGTGGGAATGGGTATGTAGGCATATGAAATAGGTTAAAACATGGCATAAAATGAGACATGAATGGATCTCATCAACAACCATAGGTAATCATGACAACAACATTTGTTCTTCTTCTAGTATCTCTCCTAGTTGTGAAGTGGATACTTTGATGTTAGACAACACAATCAATGAGGTTCATGAATATCTTAGTTGTCCCCGTTCACCTCACAAAACCCCTCTTTAGAAACAATATTCAACTATTGATCATTCCTCTACTTGCAATGAAGTCCTTTTAGAAGAACCAACCTATGAATTTCAAAAATATTTGGCTTGTTGTTCTCCTAAAAACTCTCCTCCTAGGAAAACTATCATGGTGCAAGATAATCATAAAGTGGCATTTGACTCCCCTTCACCAATACATCATGCCAATAAAGAAAAAATTGTTGAGGCTATGATAGCACAAGTGGGATCTCCTTTAATTAGTGAGCTTCCTAAGTCACCTTCCATTAGTGAATCACACAAAAAATTTAGAGATGTCTTGAAATCCATGATGCAATCTAATCATAATAGTGTTTTGCAGCTCCACTAAGTTGTAACTTAATGACTCAAACATCAAGGGGACCACACAACACTCCTAAAACATTACCTTTTCCTCAAAAAGTGCCTAGTGTTGAAGACCTTAAAAAGGCTCCTACTAATATATCTATATGGGAACTCATTCAACTCTCACTAATAGTCAAACTTCTTTTTCACAAAATGTTGCAAATATAGGAGGAGATCAGATCTTACATAAAATTGAATCATGTAACATCCTCCTCTTTTCCCATGCAAGCCTCCCAGTAAGAAACCACATTCCATAAACATGAATTACCCTCACTTGAGATTCAAAATAAAAATCATCCCTTGATGATAAAGGTGATCATTAATGAAACTTTAATTAGGCACACTCTCATCAACAATGGAGTGGAAATTAATGTTTGTAGCATGAACCTCCTAAAGAAAATTGGCATGGACAAAAATCTCATTCAACTTAATGATGTTCAGAATTGTGGCTTTAACAATGTTAATAGGAAACCACTAGGGATAATCACATTACCTATTTTGTTTCCTACCTCTATCCATATCATGCAAGGACCCCTTCCATACAATCTTCTCCTAGGGATACTATGGATTCATGCTATGAAAGGAGTCTCATCTACCCTTTACGATGTAATGAAATTTGAATACAACAACAAGATATACATGATTGATGTAGATGAGCAAAGCTATGAATTGATTGATCACAACACTTCCAACTCCTATAATCCTTTCATTCCTAGATCACAACTTGAACCTATACAAGTTGGTCCTAACTCTTCACCTACAACAAAACTCTTTCATAATAATTGGGGGTCATTAGATTCTACACATCCTTTCTATAACACTTTCAAAATATCACCCTCATGGTCCAAAGGGTCATATACAAATGATTCATTTTTAGACATAAGTTCTAGTAGCGATTGGGGTTTCACACCTACCTTTAAGGGAAAATGTGAAATATCACAATCTCAACCCAAACAACCTTGTGTCCCATTCACTCAACTTAGTTCTACCAAATCACCCTATGTTGGTAATGTGGGCTATATAAATCCCATCCCTCATGAACGAATGCTACATAACATTACAAAGGATGTGTGTTCTTGTAAAGAAACCAATCCTTCTCACAAACAAACAACCCCTTCATCTAATTTGGAATGTTGTTATGGTATTGGTTACAATATTCCACCTACACATGGATTTAATGAACACATGAAAAAAACTGACATATCATACTCTTTCAAGAAATATCTATGGCTATCTCCCTTATCTCCACTTTCCTCTCAAACTTTGCATAACAAAATTCAACATTTAAAGGAGTGTGTTGCTCTTCCTTGTGCTAGAGCACCTAAATCCTCTACCTCATACTTCCTTTCATCCATTCCAGGATCACCTTTGTCCTACACTAAGTGGGGGGCATGGGTTTGATACCCTTGTCCTCATATTTCACTTGTCATTGTCTCTTTTGATTAACTGTTAACCTTTCATGAACATGTAAGATCAAGCTTGGGATGTGGATGACATGTCTTAAGATTAACTCTCATGTGACATACTCCCTCTTTCATGACACAACTTATTGAAAACATATGACTTGGCATAGGGCTTTTCGAATAAGATCTCATGCCCTCTTCTACTTTAAAGCAATTGCTCATAGTAAAGGTGTTAGCAACCGCTTTAAAGTGGGAGGCATACATAGACAAAATATTTTTGAAAATCTTATGGTGTGATTTACTTTTTCTTGTGATGTGTCCTCTCCTTGGCACTAGTGTCATTGGATTTGATGCCTTCCAAGAGTGTATAATCAGTTGAAGTGGCCTAATGTGAATGAGGCATCCCATGGATAATGATCTAAAACCTTGGCTTGTCCTCTTTTGGAGATATTAGGCATAATGCTCCCTAAGAAGAAGACCTTACATGAACAAAGAAAAATCCCCTTTAACAATATCCTTACATAATAATAAAAAACATTACATTGTGGTGCCTTATCAAATTTATTAGGAGGATAACTTTGGTATGGTTAGTATGATGGGAAACCGACACACTGGCATGAATATCTCACTAAAGCACTGCTTTGGGATTACTCACCTCATGGATGACCTTATGTTATGTGGCCCCAGATTGAGAACATTGTGGATTACTCACCCTGTGGATGACCTAACATTTTGCGGCGCCAGAGTGAGCACAGTTTTTCCACCCCATTTTTCTTTCCTTTAGCTCTTTCCATTCCATGATTGTGTGTCTCGAGGTTTGACTTAGGATATTGGATCCTAGGGGCTTGAATGCCTTCTTGATCTTTGTCATTCTTTGTCATTTGCATCTATACACTTGGATCTCTCTTAAATGTCTACTTTCGTGTGAGTTTGAAGCAAGTTCATCCTCTCACTAAAGTGGGGGCTAAATGCACCATAGAAAAAAGGTAACTTGCTTGATTTGGGAATAATTGATGATAAATTGCACTTAACAAGGCCTTGATTTGGTGTTGTGAGGTGTTTCTCACATCCACACTAGGTCTTGGACCCTTTCAAATGCATTTTTCAATGTCTTGTAAAGGTGTTGTAAAGTGTTGTAAAGGACATTCACACTTTTCTAGACTTAATAAACCCATTTCTCTCTCATTCAACAATATAAAATTTATTTAAATACATTACTGCATCAATCTAGAAGGCTTGTAAACTAAACTTGACTTTAATCTAGTGTTGTAATGTGTCCTACACATTCACATTAGATGTTGTGCCTTTCTAGGCTACGTGAACCTCATTTTATTGTTGTAAAGTGTATTTAATCACACATTCACATTGAATTTTGTGTCCCAAGCCATAATTACTCTTTACAACATCATTAATACATACCTATTACCCCATACTGTGCATTCTGAGGCAATATTTGATGAAATAACTAACATAGACATCATATAAACCTTATTTTCTTATCTCCTAAAGATGTAGCTATCAAATAGGGCCCATTGGGAATAATTCACCACCTGTGGCAAATGAGTCCCTGCTAGGTGGGACTAATTCAACTAAGGTGGCAAATGAGTCCCATTTGGGTTAAATTTGTGTTTTGAGTGAGAAAAAGTGGAAATTAAGTTTAATATTCTTTCATGTCGGCCTTAGGGATCCAATTTACGAGAAAATAAGGTGAATTGTTTGTAAAATCAAGAATTTAAACTCTGATTCACATCCGTTAAATCATTTCATAGTTCATTCATCATCCATCTTATCTTTCAAGTCAAGCACGTTAGGGTTTCATATTACAAGTCATTCAGATTGAGCTTCCCAAGACATTCAAGGAGAGATTGTTCATGTTTTGTTGTAGAACTTCAAGATCAATTATCATGGCAAGGTAATAACTTCATTGTTTCATGCTTCATTACATTCTTTAATCATCTTGGTTTAATTATGATCTGGGGGATATTTTTTAGTGAAAATTGAAATGTCTCCAATACTCTAGATTTCAGCAGCATCAGAAAGATCTCAGTGTCTTGATTCTAGCACAACTTGAACGAAGTGAAAAGGAGTCTGTTTGCTCGAGTTATGGCCAATCAAACATTTGGTCAAACTGGCACCAAGGGCATGTAAAAAGGCAGAAAAAGTGATAATCTCATAAATCAATGGAAGCAACGTCAAATAAAAGGGCTCATCAAGATGATTCCAATAGCGTTTGTTTTGTCGAAATCTGACACTGTATGCTCGAGATATTGATAGTCAAAGTTCAGTTGACTTGGTGGTACAACTGGTGACATCAGCATGATGTCAGCATGTGTCATGGTAGTTGACTAGATGGTGACATGGAATTTTAGGTGATGTGGCAAAAATATCACAAAAAAATCACATACCATTCTTTATTTTTGAAATAAAGTATGGAGGCTTATTTTATCTCACAAAAATCCATCGGATTTTGTGGGATCCCAATTGGATTTGGTGGGATCCAAATCTCCTAAAAATCAACCAAATTAACTCATAAGAAAAAAATAAAACCTCCTAAAATAACAATAAATTGTTGTTTTAATTTTAAACTAAACTCCCTAAACTCAAATAGCCCGTGAATATAATAAGACAAGGGCTTAAAAACAAATTCCAAATATTTATTTAAGGGGTTATTTAATGTTTTTATTTTTAACGGGGAAGTTATTGTTTTTATATAAATGGGTAGTGTTTTTTTTTAAGGCTTATAATTATAAAAGCCAAAGGAGGATGGGTTAGTTATTTTATTTATTATGGTGGTTTTTAACCCCATATGCAAAATTTATGTATAAAAGGGGGTTTGTGTGTGAGAGTTTTATTTACTTAGATTTTTCAAGTCTAGGTGATGTGATTCAAAATTATGTGAATCAAAGAAACAGGTGATAGGTGATACGAAGACGGATTTTTAGGAGTTTGTTGAGCCATTCTTGTACATCAGAGTATTGTTACGCTGTTGAAGTGCTCTTGGTGCATTTGTAATCCTTTTTTTGGAGATTAATCGGATCGGTCTCACTCTATTGGAGCAGACCTGGAGACGTAGTCACGTTTGTGACAAACTCTATTATTAGATTGTTTGCACTTTTTCTCTCCTCTCTCATGTTCTGATTTTTTACCTTAAGTATTAAGTCTTTAGTGCATAGTTTCAATAATGTATGCATGAATTTTTAATTCCTTTAAGTTGTTATAATTAAACATTCAGATTTGTAATTAGTCTAGATCCTATATAGATCAAGTGGTATTAGATCTTTTGGTGACTATTATTGCAGTTGCTTTTGAATTCTAACAAAATCTAGGATTCAGAAGGGCGAAGGCAAGCTTGAGGAATATAAACCTGAGATCGGGAAACGAAGAACTTTTTTGAAGATGTCTGTGTCTGGAATGGACGTACCTGAGGAACTCAGTGAGCAAGAGTTTTGAAGAGCTTTTTTGGAAAATGAGAGCTACATTGGATATGCTACTTAAAGAAAGGGAAGAACACATGAAACATGAAGAAGATCGTGGAGATAGTAAAAGAAAGAAGCAATTAGGAGGTGGTGATGAACTCCCAAAATCTCCTCCATCTACTCCTCCTTCTCCTCCTTCTCCTTATTCTTCTACACATTATCTTTTTGGTAATCCTTTTAAGGGTGTAAATAAGCCTCAGATTAAATTGGATGTTAAATTTGAACTACCTAAGTATTGTGGTGAATTAGATGCTGAAAAACTAGATTGGATTCAGCAAGTAGAAGTTTACTATAGAGTTCAAAACCTCTTTGATGATGCTTCTAGGATCCAGTTAGCCACTCTTTGGTTGGGAGGTTCAGCTCTTACTTGGTGGGAGAGTAGGACTAGAGCAGAAATTTCACATGGTAGAGTCAATTTAACTTGGTTAGAATTTGTTAGTTCTCTTAAAAAGCAATTATATCCCTTAGGTCACATGCAGCAATTAACGATGAATTGGCAAGTGTTTAAACAAGGGAAGGGTCAAACTATCCAAGACTACACCCATGAATTCAGAAAGAAGGCTATTGCATTAAATGTACCTTTATACACCCAGGATACTTTGTTAAAGTACATAGGAGGTCTTCACTCATATCTCAGACATTCTATTTTGGTTTTGAATCCTTGTAATTTTGATGAAGTTTTTTTCCAAGCTATACATTTAGAGTCAAGAGGCAAAGGTTCTTTTATTGATAAGTTTGATAATGATAACTCTGTAAAGAAATCTTCTAAGGTTGCAGAGATAGGGAAAGGAAAAAAGACAGTTACAGTCAAGAAGGATGACAAGCTTTTTTGCTCTCATTGTGATAAGAAGGGTCATGATGAAGATCATTGTTGGAAGTTGCATCCGGAATTGAAGCCTAAGTGGGCTCAGAGATAGAATTAGAAACAAAAGGGTAAGGAGAAAGCTACAAATGTTGTTATGAATCTTGGTTCCGATTATGATGATGAAACTAAGATAACAACTATGGGTATGAAAGGTAAAGCTCCTATTTCCAGTGTTTCCTTTGATAGTTGTGCTTCTACTTCTAAAGTTAATGATATATTTGAAGATAAGAAAAGGAATGAGTTATTTCATTTAAGGGTTGTTACTAAGAACATTAAGATTGATGCACTCATAGATAGTGTTTCTCAAGTTAACTTAATTTCTGAAGATGTTGTAAGGAACTTGGGATTGAAAACTACATTGCATAAGAAACCTTATCTGCTAGGCTAGATTTGCGAGAATGATAAGTTGCAAGTAACTAGACAATGCACTTTGAGATTCACAATCACTAGTAAGTTTGTGGATGAAGTACAGTTTGATGTCATTCCACTAGATATCTGTGGGATAGTTCTGGGTAGCCCTTATTTATATGATCGAAAAGGTATTTTCTACAGGGAAAATAATCATTATCATTTGTTTAAAGATGGCATTCAGTATATTGTACATTCTCATGGGATTAAGACTAATCGTTCTTTTACAAACACATGGAAATTAAAGAGGGTGATTAATGCAAGTAAAGATTTAACTCTTATGCCTATCAGCACAGGTGGTTCTAGACAGGAACTTGGAGTAGATAACCAGGGTCAGATGTCACTGGATGCACCCACAGTACCGCATGAGGGAATGGTGATTGAAAGCATTGATGGATCCTTGGGTAGAAATGCTTCTCATGTGAAAGATTGATATGTTGTTGATTTATTCTCTTTCATCTCTGCATTATTGTTTAGCTTGATGCTAGTCAATATTTTTTGGTTAGTGGCTACGACAGTTGATTTAGATGGTTATGGGAGTGATAAAGTGATGTTTATGTTCAACAATGTTGTTGTAGTCTTTGTTGTGTTTGTGATCTAGGTACTTAGATATACAAATGATACAAGACAAGTGGGGAGGCCAAGTCCTCACCTGATTTTTGAATAAATGTCACTTTTTGAGGTCCAAAAGTTCTCCAGTGGGGAGGCCTGATTCGGGGGATATTTTTCAGTGAAAATTGAAATGTCTCCAATACTCCAGATTTTAGTACCATCAGAAAGATCTCAGTGTCCTGATTCCAGCACAACTTGAATGGAGTGAAAAGGAGTCCATTTGCTTGAGTTATGACTAGTCAAACTTTTGGTCAAATTGGCACTAGTGGCATCCAAAAAGGCAGAAAAAATGATCATCTTAGAAATCAACGGAAGCAGTGTCAAATCAAAGGGCTTGTCAAGATGATTCTGACAATGTTTGTTTTGTCAAAATTTGAAACCGTATGCTCGAGATATTGATAGTCAAAGTTTAGTTGACTTGGTGGTACAACTAGTGACATCAGCATGATGTTAGCATGTGACATGGCAGTTGACTAGATGGTGACATGGAATTTCACATGATGTGGCAAAAATATCACAAAAAAATCACATACAATTCTTTATTTTTGAAATAAAGTATGGAGGCTTATTTTATCTCACAAAAATCCATCAGATTTTGTGGGATCACAATCAGATTTGGTGGGATCCAAATCTCCTAAAAATCAACGGAATTAACTCATAAGAAAAAAATAAAACCTCCTAAAATAACAATAAATTGTTTTGTTAATTTTAAACCAAACTCCCTAAACTCAAATAGCCCGTGAATATAATAAGACAAGGGCTTAAAAACAAATTCCAAATGTTTATTTAAGGGGTTTTTTAATGTTTTTATTTTTAACGGGGAAGTTATTTTTTTTATATAAATGGGTAGTGTTTTTTTGTAGGGCTTATAATTATAAAAGCCAAAGGAGGGGGGTTAAATTGTTATTTTATTTATTATGGTGATTTTTAACCCCATATGCAAAATTTATGTATAAAAGGGGGTTTGGGTTTGAGAGTCTTATTCACTCAGATTTTTCAAGTCTAGGTGATGTGATTCAAAATTATGTGAATCAAAGAAACATGTGATAGGTGATACAAAGAGGGATTTTTAGGAGTTCATTGAGCCATTCTTGTACATCAGAGTATTGTTACACTGCTAAAGTGGTCTTGGTGCATTTGTAATCCTTTTTTTGGAGATTAATTGGATCGGTCTCACTCTATTGGAGTGGACCTGGAGACATAGTCACATTTGTGATGAACTTCGTTATCAGATTGTTTGCACTTTTTCTCTCCTCTCTCACGTTCTAATTTTTTACCTTAAGTTTTAAGTCTTTAATGCATAGTTTCAATAATGTATGCATGAATTTTTAATTCCTTTAAGTTGTTATAATTAAGCATTCAGATTCACAATTAGTCTAGATCCTATACAAATCAAATTACCTAAAAGGGGTTTGACCAAAGCAAACCCCCATGCCCTAACATTCAACATTTATCTTTCTTTTCTTGTGTGTTTGTAGATTTAGGCCCTTCAAATCTTGGAAATCATTATGAATGATGTTACAAAGTTGTTTAGGTCTTTTCTTCATTTTCCAAGGAAAATTATCAACAAATAGTCACTTTCAAGTTTGGAAATCAGAGTTTCAAAAGCAAACACCTATAGAAATCAAAAGTGTAGATTGAGAGCTATTGTTTCCTATTTTGGATCTTTAGAAATTCATAAGTGGACTTATTCCTCATCAGTGGTGAATGAGTCTCATTTCTTGTCTTGAACAAAGTTTTTCGCATTTTTTGATACCCTTTTGTCTGAAACAAGTTTCGGTTCAGTTTCACAGAACTAGGACTAATTCACCTAGAATGGCGAATGAGTTCTAGTAGGATAAATTTATAGCATCAATAGTATTTTAAATTTCATTTATAGCCTCCTTCAATATCTTAGGTGCACACTTTCAGTTTCATCCATTTAAATGTTTTAATTTGCATTCATTTCTAGGTGTTTTTGCATTACACAATGTGTGTTCAAACAACATGCATTTCAATAGTTTTTACTCAACAATCCATCCATTTTTTCAATTAGTAGCATTTAGATCATTGAATTTAGTCATAATTTAATCATACATATCTTAGTTTGAGTGAGCCACCTACATTTTTCATGTGGGATCTATCTATTTTCATTAGGTGAAAGACCCTAATTGAGCAAAAGAGAGTCATAGCATTTCACACCTCTTAAAATCTATGGTTCACCTATTTCAGTTGGAACAAAGTTATCTATTTTAGATTATCCAACATCCCCATCAGAGATGGAAGATATGGGGTTATCCCACAATAAGGGGTTACACTTTTTGGCCAAACTTGACATTGAAATTAACATTTTCAGAGAAAACTTCACTTTGTAACACTTATAGTAGGTAAACTATTAGGAATTTGAAAATGATGTAAACTAGTGATTTGTGAGATTTTTTCTATAGATTTTAAATGTTTTTTTTTTAAATGATATTAAATTGTAATTTTTTTGCATCTCCTTTGATAATTAGTTTTTAATAGTAAACAACATTTTAAAAAAGTGGTGTATACTTTGGCTCACATAACGTTTTTTCTACAAAGGATAAAATTATAATTCTTTTGAACTTAGGTTGGTAACACAAGTATCTAGTTCTTTGATTTTGTTTCATAGCATTTTGTTGAATATTTTTTTTTAATTAAGTTTTGAAGTCTAAACATTTATAATTTAGACATAGGTGCACTTCGGCTCGCATAACTTTTTTGGTATGTATTGAAATTCATTTTTTGTTTTTTTGTTAGAACAAGGACATCAATACCTAGTGGATATATATTTTTTTAAAAAAAATCCTCAAATTTACTATTTTTCCACAATGTTTTTTCATCGGACTTGATGTTCGGTGAAAAACATATGTACAGTAAAACTAAAAAATAAAATATAAAATAAAAAACAAGATATATTAAATTTATAGTTGTTGGAAAGCACGTTTCAATCACTACAATCATCCAACTTGGTTTATCAAGTTGACTCCATTTTCACCTCCTTCCCAAGCTTCGATAGTGAAAAAAATGCATAAATTTTGAAATGGTGGAGGGGAAGGTGAAAAAAGGGGGTTCATTAGAAGGGGGGTTCATTCGAACCCCCCTTATATGGTACAAGAGAGGGTTCATTTGAAGGGAGGGGGGTTCATTAGAAGGGGGGAGGGTTCATTAGAAGGGGGGGTTCATTAGAAAGGGGGTGGTTCATTCGAACCCCCTTCATTAGAAGGGGTAAACCATTTTAAATTTTTTTTATGAGGATTTCTATTTTTTCTTCGTTCAGAAAATTGTAACCCACTATTGTGGGTTTACCATATGAGTAGAGTGTCTTACAAGAGTGCAGTTGGAAGTTTGATTTATGTTATGGTTTGTACTAGACTAGACATTTCCCAACTAGTGGGAGTTCTTTCTAGATATATGTCTAATCCTAGTAGAGTTCATTGGGATGTAGTTAAAAGAGTATTTAGATATTTGTAGGGTACCTTATATTATTCCTTATGTTATCATAATAATATGTTGGGAGACAAAAATTCCCTTGATATTCATGGTTATGTGGATTCATATTGGGCAAGTGATGTTGATAGAAGAAGATCCACCAATGCTTATGTGTTTACTTTATTTGGTGGTGCAATTAGTTAGATGAGTAAGTTATAGGTTGTGGTTGCTTTTTCCACTACTAAAGAAAAGTATATGGCAACTACTCATGCTTGTAAAGAAGACATTTGGCTTAAGAGACTATGTTCAGATATTGGAATAAAACAAGGTGTAGTGATAATTTATTGTGACAATCAGAGTGCAATATGTCTAGCCAAGAACCCAACATTTCATGCCAAGACCAAGCACATTGATGTACAGTATCATGTTGCTAGAGATATGGTTGAAGATGGTAGGGTGAAGTTGGTTAAGATAGAGACTTTGATGAATGTTGATGATTCTTTAACTAAGCCTATGAGCACAGAGAAGTTTAGATGGGTTTTAGAGAGTATGGGCCTTTCGTCCCCTAGCAATTAAGAGATGATGTTTAGTCCATCCCATTGCTCTTGTAAGGTGTTCAACAAATAGGAGATTTTTTTAGAAAATATGTCTCAAACTTGCAATTATATAAAGGTTATTGTTGATAGGAAATATATATATACATACATACATATATATACATATATGTATATATATATATATATATATATATATATATATATATATATATATATATATATGTGGGCATTTGGGATCATGGTATGCCAAAGCAGTTAAGTGCAAAAAATTCAGAAAAATCAGTGTTAGGCAACTTGGCGTAAATATTTGAATAAGTTATCTATATTATTTCAAAAATATGTAAGAATAGAATTTGTAGAAAATTGAATGTAGTTTCTAAAATACTAGGTTTATTTAAAATAAATAAAATCTATTTGGTGAAAATTTGAAATTTCAATGCAGAGTACTTAAAATTGGGAAAAATAACAAGTAGGTGTCTGACCACCTAACCATAATAAAATGATAATATTTTTTGTAAGATTTTAAATATAAGTAGAGGGACTCATGGGATGTGATGCATATTTTTTGTAATTTTTTTCCAAGTAAATAATTAATTATGAATTTTTATTACAACTTTTAGAAAATATAAAACTCGATGCATCGACCACCTTAACTTGGTCAAAAATTCATGAAAATTTTTTTCTTTTTAATCCTATAGTATGTAAAGTATAGAATGTGACGTATGTTTTGGATTCAAAAAATATGATACCGTTTGAAAGTTATAGATGTTTTTCAATTAACCTATCGATCAGGACTTTAGTCATAATTCTAATAGAAAATGAATAATAATTATTTATTAAATTCAAATTAAATCATAATTTATATTTTTGGAAAGCTGAGAATCTCCTCTAAAAACCCTTTTCGTTTCATTAATTTTGGGTGAAAAAAAAGTCATCAGCCACATACCCTACAAATATTGCCACTTTTTGGCATACCATGATCCTGCACATACCCATGTGTGTGTGTGATGTTTCATTTATAATGCCTGATATTGAACATCAAGTCCAAGACTCTTATAATGAAGTATATTGTTCATCTGGGTTTCGATGATTTGTCAAAATAGTTCATGTATTCATTGTTATAGTTTTGGGTCTGATTTAGGCACTGGATAAGTTGTTGTTTCATTAGATCTTGATAGTCAATTACTAGAGAGTCTAGACTGAATGAAGTTGTGATCGTGAGTAGCTATGGACCTATCGTAAGACCGTAAATCCCTTGGTGAGGCCAAAGGATAGGCGATTAAAGGGTGAGTAGTTAGTCAAACTACATAGCAACAAAAGGATCTATAATTCCAAGTAAGTTTTGATCTCTTCCTTATGGCTAGTCAAAGATCTATGAATTCCAGTAAATCTCTCTATTTTGTCATACATAATTATTTTAAGGATAAAGAGGAATATGTAGATGAAAAAGGAAATTTTAAGTTTCCAGATGCCAAGATATTAGATCTTTATCCAGAAAAAGGAATAATAGTTGAATCCATGCATACTGTTAGACAATCTGAATTGAATCTTAAGGTGTCTGGAATAGGGATCTGCCCAGTCTATCTTCCATTCTTACTTCCTAACAATATTAAGAGATGCAGAAAAATAGGATATTTCCATGTCCACTTTTCTTATGTTGAGATCATAGTTCATACCCATTTTAACTATGATATAAGTGCATAATATTTTAGTAGTCTCATAGACACTAGATGTCATATATGGGACCAAGCTGTTGTAGCCCAATTTAGAGGGATCCTTACCAAAGCCTCAGATGAACAAAAAGGTGGTGATGGTTGTATCTTTGTTCACACAAATTTTACCATTAGTATATAAGATAAATATGTATAGTCTGCTTTTTCTCTACTCTTCCAATTCAAAGGTGTTGAGCTTCATCCTGATTCTATTTATTCTACAATTGAAGGATGTTGTATAAATAGATTGTTGAACATTGTGTTTCCACTCTCAAATTTTCCAACCCAGGTAAGTTACCTAGAACGAAACTCCAATATCCTTAATTTTGGCTGACACATTTACCATGAAGGATTTGATATTGGTTTGCCCATCATTGAAAAAATTATTAATCAATCACAACCTAGATTTCAAGAAATTCCTATGCCATCTCATAGGTTGCGGTCTAGTAAGCCCCATGTCTAGAGTCGTAGAGTCTCCAACATTAATATTAGATCTCTACCTGATGAAACTCTATTTGAGTAACCTGAAGCCTCCACCAGTAGCAAACCTAGTTTGTCTAAACGATCTTATTCTTTATCAAGAAATTATAAGATTTGATGAAAAAAAAATCTATTAAGCTCAAGAAACCTACATGCAAAAACCTGTCACAAGGAAGAAATTTGTAGGAAACAAACAAGGGTTTTGCTCTGACAATGTACAAAATGTATTATCACAAAAAATGAATGAACGAAGAGGAGTGAATACAAGAGATCAATCCTTATAAAAGGAGATCTAAACCTAAAGGATACCCTAACCCTAAAGGTGAGTGCATTTAATAATTAATATTAATTATTAAATAACTAATATATGTGCATAAAGTGAATTCTTAAGAGGAGAGTAAAGTTAATTAATTATTTTACTCTAACACCCCCCCTTAAGATGAGCTACAATGTAGCTAAAAACAATGCAGAAGAAAGCAAAGGAACTACAATGCATGAAAGTAAAATTGGGTCCCAGCAACTAGGCCTGATTAGGTACCCGAATACAACAAAATATCTATAAAGCGGAGTAAAGGAGAAAACCCAGTGGGAAAAAACTCCTCTCCAAAAAGAGATGAACAAGAGTGAAAGAAGAAGAGAGATAGAAGGAGGACTCAACATGACCCCCCAAGAACAACTTCTATCACATAAGTACAAAATATGTTCCCCCCATAGGAGAGAGAAGAGACTCCAAAGCCCCCCGAGAATGAGAGAACCACTGTGCCAATGATCAAAACAATGTTTCTCCTCGGAGGAAGAAACAAATCCAACAGTCGAGGAAGAGGAAATCCCTAGATGTGAGGTGAAAATGGAGGTCTTGGATGATGCTCACTGAAGAATAGAACTATAGTATGAGTGTCTGAATAAAAGGATGGTGAATCAAACAACTCAAGATGATCCTAAAATGGAATCTTCAATGAAGATGGGATAACAGGTGTGCTAAAACTGTCATCTATGAGGAAAGGAATATCCTCTGATATGGCCTCAACAACTACACTTAATGGCTCGATGAGTGGAGCAACAATGTTAGTCATAGCTAAAGAGGAATCCTACTGAACAAATGTGATCTCAATAGGAGGTAGAGGTGTAGAAGTCTCAACACTAGTATCATGAACAAATGGAAGAAAACATAAGTTCAAGTGACCAAAATTCACCTTAGATACTGCATGCTCTCTTGTAGAAAGAGAGGAAAACTCAGATAGTGGAGATGGTGGACCAAAGTGTGTGAATGCATACAACTGGGAAGAAGGATCAATTGTACCTGTTGCAACAATGTTGCCAGTCCGAATGTCTCTGATGTGCACTAAATCAGGTGTCAACTCAACTGTTTTCCCTATCCCACTGTGAACAATCTAATAGATGGAGAGAAGGTTAGTGGACAAAGATGGAACACATAGTACATCATTAAATGCACCATTATCAATGTCGATAGAATCTTTCCCACATACACTCATATAAGTGTTATTACCCATCAATATGTGTGGTAAGGAAGTAGCCTCGAAGGATGAGAACATGTTTTGAGAAGATGCCATATGGTGTGAAGCACCTGAATCTAATAGCCATCTAGATGAATGTAAACTAGTGGTTGCACATAATGCATGACCCATATGTGGGGCATGTTCATCTATCTGGAATGAAGATGATGAAGAAGAAGAAGACCTGCCTGATGTAGATGAAGAAGAGTGATGAATATTGTTCCTCTCAAGAAGAGTTGTCAAATCTGAAACCTGTTTTGCATATGCATCTATCTTCTTCTCATAACACTTGGACTCATCATGTCCTGGCTTAGTAAAATAAGCACACTTATGTATGTCTTTCTTTGATGATTCCCCCTTAAGAGAAGGTGAATTAGAGGAGTGTTGTGAACTGGAATCCTTCCAATGCTCTATGGTTTTCGGTTTTTGTTTCTGCTTCTGCTTCCCCTGAGATGACTGTGCTACCAACGCTTGGTTCTGTGAACCTAAAAGTGAATCCATCCACTTGAGCTTGGCTTGCTCACGAGTCAAATGATCAAAAAACACCTCAAAAGTAGGCATGACATGTCGAGCACCCAAGGCATCCATGGTGGAATGGAAGGTCGAAGAGAAGATTTGAAATGGACCCCGAAGCCTGGAGAGGATTAGGAAGATGCACTCTGTATCAGTCTTTGTCTTGCCACAACCCTGCAAGATAGATCTTTGTTGTTTGAACTTCATCAAGAATTCCTCAATGGATGGAAAATGACCTAGAATAAGAGAGGTAAGCTCTACCTCAATATGAAGTGCCCTGAATGCATTCACTGTACCAAACAATCCATCAAGATGGGTCCACATAGCTTCAAGGGTATTTCACCCATCAAGATGAAATTGTAAACTATCTGATACATGTAAAGCAATCAACCCCATTGCCTCATCCTTCTTGTTCCTGTGTTGCATGACCTCAAAAGGCCTCTGGAAAACTGGTTGCATTGTGTCTAAACAAGACCACAACCCTTTTGACCCAAGAAGCCGTGTCATTAGGGGTTTCCATGTGTGATAATTATGAGGGGTCAAAAGTTCTATACTAGAAGAGGTCTTGGCCATATTTTAGAAGGGGTTACGTTTTGATATAATTTCAAGTTTACTAAAGTAAATTATAGAAAATAAGAAATAAAACACCCCCCCACAATTCAATAAACCGAACCGTAGAAGCTGGAAAAGATTGCTTACAATGAGAGGGAAAGAAAAATTTCAAATGAGTATCATGTGTACCTTCAAATTTTTCTGATGAAAATAACCATAGATCTGGATAGCAATCGCAGGTAAAAAAATTTCAAGTCAAAGTACGGTGCCTCCGGGGGTTTGAAGTTCTGCCTTTTCAGATCTACTAATATAGATGTCGGCTCATGCACGATGTTCAGAGGAATAAGGTGCAAGTCTGGTAAATGATACCAGGAAGGACACCACTATGAACAACATGGAGAAGGACACCCAAAAAATACTAGATCTAAAAATTAAAACTATAACCTCTCAATTTAGCCGAAGAATCCCAAATTTCTTCTATCAAACCCTTGCTCCCTTTTTTCTTCAAACATGAACAAGCTATAGTAGATCCAACTCTGATACCATGTAAGATTTGATGAAAAACAAATCTATTAAGCTCAAGAAACCTGCATGCAAAAACCTGTCACAAGGAAGAAATTTGTAGGAAACAAACAAGGGTTTTCCTCTGACAATGTGCAAAATGTATTATCAGAAAAATGAATGAACCAAGAGGAGTGAATACAAGAGATCAATCCTTATAAAAGGATATCTCAACCTAAAGGAAACCCTAACCCTAAAGGTCAATGCATTTAATAATTAATATTAATTATTAAATGACTAATATATGTGCATAAAGTGAATTTTTAAGAGGAGAGTAAAGTTAATTAATTACTTTACTCTAATAGAAATTTCCCAACTACTTCCCATAAGCCATACATAGACTATAATCCTGAAGAAGAATTAGGATCATCCAGTCATTTCCCTTTGTACATGAAACCCTCCATTAATCGTTATCCTTCTAGAGCTTCCTTGGATACACTTTCTGACTTGAGCAGTAATCCTTAGTTGATGGATAGATTAGCTAGACAAGTCAGCGAAAAATTGTCCTTGACTCCAAAGGAAGAAGAGCAACAAGATAAAAAAGGGAAAGGAATCAAAATCACCAAGATGGGTGAAAAAGGTTGCATGGTGAAAGAGTGAAAAAGGTTGCATGATGAAAGAGAAGCTTCGTAGAGCAGGAGTTGAAAAGAAAAAAATCTATAAAATGGAAATGAAAGGAAAAGAGAAAGAAGTAATAGGCTATGAACCTGGTAGATGGCCAACCCTTGAGACATTTATAGTTGTTAATCTAGACAAACAACTTTGGGGTAGATATGAAGCAAGAATTCATGTGGATCTAGGAGAGAAACAAAGAAAACTTTGAAGCATAGAGAAATTGGTTAGCCCAGTGGATGATCTCAGCACAAGACAACATTGATGACATGGTTGTAGATATCAGAAGTGTTGGAAATAAGTGCTTAAAGCCTCAAATTGAGCTTAACAATGCCTCTTCAACTCAATGTAAAATTAGTTCTTCTATCACAAAGATTGAGCAACACTCTTCCTCTATTATAAACAACCTTTCTAGTGTTAGCTACCAAGTAAGTCAGGCACAACAAAATATGTTAGAACTATAGTAACCAACCAGACTCATCAAGATAGTTATATAACATCCATCTATGACAATTAGATGTTGTAGCCATTTTGAAAGTGCCAGAAAACAAGATGTAGAACATCAAAAATAGCTTAAAGATGTTGTAGCCAAAAATCTAGAAAAGATATGACTAGTAGCTAAGAAAATTAGGAAAACACAAAATGGATGAGATAGTTCTGAGGAAGAAGAAAAAGAAAAGAAAGGTAAAACACAAGAGCAACTAGTCCCAAAACAAAAAAGAATAATAGTGCAGAGAAGAACAAGAAAGATCAAAAGGAGGAGATTATTAAAGCATCTACTAAAGGAGCTCAACCATTTGCACAAATGGCCATGCCTAAAGTCAAAGAGCATAGTTTAGCCAACAAAGAAGAAAAAGGAAAAATACATGATTGGTTGCAAGAGCTACAGGTAGAAGAAGAACAAGCAGAACCTACGTACATGGATGAACCTGGTTTTTCCAACAAAGAATCTGATGTTGAAGAGTCATCCAATTTAAATACTTTTTAATTTTCTACTAGTTAGTCTGATTCTTCTATAAATACTAATGTAGATAATTTTGACGAGTTAGAGTTAGATTTGTTTGATTATAAGAATTTGCAAGAAGTTGAACCATGGGAATCCATGAAGAAAATTGTTGATTTTGATATTGAGATGAAAGATGCAGTAACAGAAAATGCTAATCCTAAGCAACTTAGGCCATTTTTAGTAAGTGGATTTGACACTATCTACACTTGGGAAAATACACTTGGAAACATGTTTGATAGGAGTGCTCCATGGAATGAACCTACAAAAGTTTTGTATGCAGTAAGATTTTTTTTGGAAAACTTAGAAACTAGTCAAATAACTTACCAGATCATGGAAAAAGAACACCTATAGATAAAAACATTGATTATCTTAAGTAGAATGACATGGGAAAGTATGATATTCTCTTCTAGTTTTGAAAAATTTAGGTCTCTATTAATTGATATTTTCTATGGTGAAACTTCAAATCAAATAACTAAACCTAATAAGATATTACAAACTTTGAAGTTAAAGAATCTAGCTAAGTTTCACTCATACAATCTAGTCTTTGAAGCATTCATGATAGCAACCAATAAACTACATGACCTAACTACAAAACAATATTATCTAAATTATTTACCTTGTGCCTTAGGCACATGGGTAGAAGACTATATTATCAAAAAAGAACATAAGACAATAAAAGAATGTACTTTTGCAGAATTAAAAGGAGTTATTGGCTACAAGCTTGAAAACAATGTTTATTAGGAGCCTTGCAAGAAAATAAAGAAGAATATAATTATACATGTAATTTGAAAGAATTATGTGACTTTCCACCTATTAACCAGCTAGCATATTTTCAATAGCTCAAAAAATTTAGAAAGAAAGGTTGTGTTAAAAGACGCAAATGCAAAAAGTGCTCCCAAAATAGGTATGAAGGGGAACATACATTCAAAAGAAGTAAATTTGGGAAGCATGGTGATGAGCCCAAAATATGCTCATCATCTGGATATCCTGGTGTACTTTTAATACCTTTACTTCTGTTGATTATGGTTGTTTAACTCTCTTGAAACCTTTTATTGGGGGATATCCTGTAGCAATACACTTTCATGTTCCTGTAGCCGATCATGTTGACATGTTTGTATTTATTACCCTATTGACTTCCCAAATGACTGGTATAGCACATGTAGTTTTTGAATGATGAAATAGATTTAAATATGTGACTAATGAATGGATATTGTGTATGTGCCATGCGCCTTTTATTTCGCATCTGTTACCTTGTGTTTTGTAGGTTGTTGAAGAAAGTATGATCGAATCAAGCGCAACCAATCTCGGCCTTGTAGTAAAGTCCATTTCCTGCATGACTTCAAGGAAGCTCTGCTGAAGACTCTTTGACTGAAACTGTTGGGAAGGATTTTAAATGACATTCAATCTGGAAAGAGTGGAGTGCTAGATTCTCTTTGGATCGGTTTGAATGGATAACTCATTTATGAAGTTTGTTCCTTGATTTTGGGATGTATTTCATATCCACATCTTTCTCTGTTGAGTTAGTTAGTTAGTTGTTCTCCTGTTTTCAAAATAAGCATTCCTCCTGCGTGGGTGAATAGAGAGAAGGAGATAGATAGATAGATAGAGAAGTAGATTATGTAAGAGTTAGAGTTATAATATGAATCAAAGTTTTTGTTAGTTTTCTAAAGCAGAATAGTCAATGTAAATGATTTCATGTTATGAATAAAATTTGATGGAGTTCTAAGCACAATCTTCTGTGTCAATTAGTTGATGCTTGCTAAGGGGGCCCACTTAGTAAGTATTTGTAGGAGCGTAGTTGTTTATCCTTTGTTAATTCAAGTTAGATTTCTTTTTAGAATTTTTTAGCACAAGCTCAGTTTTATACTATTCCTACAGCATTGGGAATCCATCCCTGTGTTTTTTCTTGTAGCATAAGGCTAGTTTATAGTTTGTCCCTCAATTGTAGCTATTACAATTTCTGCTTTGGTTAGATTATGATTGAGTTAAGAGAACTTTGCATTATTGCATAGATAGAATTTCTTTCCAAGTATTTATTTTTCAATAGATTGTGATTGAAACCGGTTCTTAGTGCACAAATTGTGCCGCTCCATTTAAAGTTTACGTTCCCTAGTTTGACAAGTAAATGAACATCCACGAAGAGGTATTAGTCACCTGCTGGAATGTCCAATTCCCAGGATAGGTTTTACCGTGATTTTCATATCCTTTTGTGGGCGCGACCATTTTTGGTGCCATTGTCGGGGACGGTGTCAATCTAAGAACCTGCTATAGTCATTGTTTATAGTAGTTTTTAAGTATTTTCAAAATCTATTAAAATACCACCGATTTTCATTGCATGCATAGAAGGAGAGACGCTCAGGGAAGATTTCTCCCCAACCTACCATTCATTACTAAGAAAACTAAACTAGCTTATAGCCTATTTGAGGACGAAGGAGAGTTAGATATTGACCCATTTGCTGAAGGTCTGTGTGTCGACTTGCTATTTGGCCCATTTGACGAAGAACCTGAAGAAAATTCATTTGCTCCTATACTTGGTCAGATGAACATGGCATGTAATCCACTGAATCGACCTCCTGCTTTTGAATTCCCCATTATTCCTCAACAAAACAATGACAACCTTAAAAATATTCCTTCTTCATTTCTTCCTAAGTTCTATGGCTTAGTTACATAAGACCTAGAGACTTTCTTGTTTGAGTTTGATATCCTCTTTTGTAGTTATGACTACACTTCAGATGCTCACAAACTAAAATTTTTCCTTGCTACCTTGAAGGAGGGAGCTCTCAGATGGTTCATGAGTTTGGGAAGAGGTGTTGTCAATAGTTGGGCAACCATGCAAACAAAATTTCTTGAGAAATACAACGAATATTGTAAGAGTGGCAATAAAGGTGATGATATATTCTGAATTCAACAAAAGGAAGATGAAAGCCTGGAGGATTATATATCAAGATTCTTGTTTTCTCTGAAAAAGAATTCAGACCATACTCTTAATGAAGAATCTCAAAAATTGCTTTTTCTAAGGGGAATCAATGATACTTGTATAGATCCCTTGGACCTGATGGGAGGCGGTGATATCACTCAAGCATCTTGGGATGATCTCATGAATATATGTCTCAATTACTCTCAAGCAAATGTGAAGAAGGGTAGAGGTCATCAAGCTACAGTGGGAAAGTCTTCTTCCAGCGGAGTTTCCCAGATGGAGATCACAAACTTGTTGTTTGATTTCAAGTAGGACATCATAAATAACATGGCTACATAGTTGGATACCATGCAAGCTCGCAAGAAGCATGAGGAGGCTGAGGCAATCTTGGCTGAGTTCTTTCCACATTGTAGACAAAATAAATGTGAATGTAGATGCAAGTTGGTGGCCAATATGGAGGCTAAATAGTTACCTACTAATTTTAAGATGATAGAAGGTGATGATGACCAAGTCTTCTTTATTGCACACAGGAGACCATGGGCTCCAAGATAAGGTATGCCTCAAGATCCTTTGAATTTTAGTAATCCTTACTCTAATTATAATAACCAATGGTAACCTACATATGGCCCACCTCCACCTTGGAATTCTCCTCAACCATACTAGCCTAATTATCAGAGCCCTCAATTGCAACCTCCTCAAGGAAGTTGGTAGCACCCACAAGGATAATGGACTCCACCTCTAGGTAACTAGCAGCAGAACCCTCAATGGAGAGATCCTTAGCAATGGTAGAACCAACCCCCTGGATTCCTGTAGTCTCAGCAGCCACAACCTCCAGCCCTTATGCCTCCTTCTGCAGCTCCTGCAACACCTGTAGCAAATACTGGCCCTCCAAAACAAATGCCTATGCCTACTCAACTATTTCCAAATCCCAATAATAAGCAGTAGCAACAACAACCTATGTATTCTACAGAAGTAAACCAGTATCCATCTTATGCCCTGAATGTCAACGATATTCATCTTAGGTCTAGAACCAATCTCCCTACTCCACAACCACCTCTAATAATAGGGACTCTAGACTTTTCTTCTAAACAACCTACTCATCATGCAAAAGATATACCTGTATCAGCTACTGCCTCTAAGGAACCTATCCTGCAGCCTCAGGCTACACCACCTTTTCAGAGATTGTAGATTACTACACCCAAGACCATTGAAGAGCCCACCTTTGATATTTTGGAACAGCTAAAGAATGTACAAGTTCAAATTCCTCTTTTTCAAGCTATTAAAGATGTTTCAATTTATGGAAAAGCCATTAAAGAGGCTTGTTTAAAGAAACAAGGAAGAAAGAAAAAGTACCCCCAAACTATCCATGTTCTAGGACAGTTAGCCGATATTATGTTGGGGAAAGTTGTCATTCCAAAATATACTGATCCTAGAAGTCTAATAGTAAAAATAAATATCAATGGTCAAGTAGTAAGAAATGTTTTGGTTGACGTTGGTGCATCCATTAATGTGATGACCAAGCACACTATGGAGTGTTTGAATATTCCAAACATTCGGTCTACACCGACTGTCCTACAGCTTGTTGATAGTTCCACGGTTACACCTGATGGAGTAATAGATGATGTCATTGTCACCCTTGAATCTTGGGAATACCCTACTGATTTCACCATATTGTCCACTAAGGAAACCCTAGGGGTATATCCTATTATCCTAGGCAAACCTTGGTTAGCTATAGCTGACACCCTTATAGGATGCCATTCAAGAGACATGACAATTTTAGATGGTCAGACAAGGAAGAAATTGGCTTTATACCCACCTGCACAACCTTTGTCAGATTTGTCTCAACCAATTTGGCTAGATCTAGGAGAGGAATCTGAAGAAGTCAATTCATTAGCTCAGTTAATGATGCTACAAACTGATCCATTTTCCTAGCTTCAAAGTGAAGATAATTTGCTTCTACACACTCTGCAGTTTAGTTCTGGTTTGAATAACCCATCTGTTTTGGACAGCCGTCCTCATCAATGTTTCCTATGACAACTGAATCCTGAGAGCCATCATGATTTGCTATTATGTGATATACAAGTGCCACCTTTATCAGCAACCTCAATAAATGATCTCACCAAATAGATAGAAGTATCTCCAGGACGCTGTCTGCATATTAATAATAAGTTGTCTCCATCTCAACAAACTACCCTAGCCACAATGTTGCAAGCCCACAAAAGAGCTTTTGCATGGGACTATGGGGATATGAGGGGTTTAGACCCAAAAATCTGTACACATCGCATATATATTGACAGTGACTTCGAACCTATCAGGCAGCCCCTAATTGGCTTAGAAATTTTTTGTGTGAATTTTACCTTCATGGCTTCTTAATTCCATTTGAAACAAAGTGGAATCCTCTTCTGTATATTGGCGACATCCATTTCAGATCACTTATGTCTTGGGCAGAAAATGAAGCAAATTATGGTAGGCAATGGGAAACATATGAAGAAGTCAAAAGGAATGAGCCTGTTCGATTGCGTTCTGAGTGTTCAGACCCCCGCACAATGCTGAAAACTTGGCTTACTTTGACATATGGTCTTAATAATGATATAGCCAGAGTGAAAACATTTGATCTCAAGAAACAGGTATATGATGAATTTTAGGAACAATCATACTCATTTTGGAGACTGTCATACTCCAGAGTTGAAAAGAGGTGGGAAAGATTAACTGTTGGGTTAAGAAAGCCTGAACCTCACAGTCCACTAAATTTTACAACAGCTCTTAAACGGTCAAGCAAATACATACAGCTAGGACTCCAAAAGAGGTTTGAATTGTGGATGCCATTAACATTTAGACCTCCTGTGCTGATGTGGCCCCTTTATTCTTATGAGGCTACAAAACTTAATGGAGACATAGAAGCCCATAGGTATGAAGGATGGTAGAGTTATAGAGGCTTTTGTTACAAATTTGGAATTCCATTTCAGGGTCATTCCTCAGCCACTAATTTCAGAGAGACCACCAGGAAGTTTAATGCTGGAGGACCAGCATTGGGTTAAGTAGGGGGAAAAATGATGAGCCCAAAATATGCTCATCATCTGGATATCATGGTGTACTTTTAATACCTTTACTTCTGTTGATTATGGTTGTTTAACTCTCTTGAAACCTTTTATTGGGGGATATCCTGTAGCAATACACTTTCATGTTCCTGTAGCTGATCATGTTGACATGTTTGTATTTATTACCCTGTTGACTTCCCAAATGACTGGTATAGCACATGTAGTTTTTGAATGATGAAATAGATTTAAATATGTGATTAATGAATGGATATTGTGTATGTGCCATGTGCCTTTTCTTTCACATCTATTACCTTGTGTTTCGCAGGTTGTTGAAGAAAGTATGATCGAGTCAAATGCAGCCAATCTCGGCCTTGTGGTAAAGTCCATTTCCTGCATGACTTCAAGGAAGCTCTGGTGAAGACTCTTTGACAGAAACTATTGGGAAGGATTTTAAATGACATTTAATCTGGAAAGAGTGGAGTGCTAGATTCTCTCTGGATTGAGTTGAACAGATAACTCATTTATGAAGTCTGTTCCTTAATTTTGGGATGCATTTCATATCCACGCCTTTCTCTATTGAGTTAGTTAGTTAGTTGTTCTCCTATTTTAAAAATAAGTGTTCCCCCTACGCGGGTGAATAGAGAGAAGGAGATAGATAGATAGATAGAGAAGCAGATTATGTAAGAGTTAGAGTTATAATATGAATAAGAGTTTTTCTTAGTTTTTTGAAGCAAAACAGTCAATGTAAATGATTTCACATTATGAATAAAAGTTGATGGAGTTCTGAGCACAATATTCTATGTCAATTAGTTGATGCTTGCTAAGGGTGGCCACTTAGTAAGTATCTATAGGAGCATAGTTGTTTATCCTTTGTTAATTCAAGTTAGATTTCATTTTAGAAGTTTTCAGCACAAGCTCAGTCTTATACTGTTCTTGCAGCATTGGGAATCCATCCCTGTGTTTGTTCCTATAGCATAAGGCTAGTTTATAGTTTGTCCCTCAATTGTAGCTATTACGATTTCTGCTTTGGTTAGATTATGATTGAGTTAAGAGAACTTTGCATTATTGCATAGATAAAATTTCTTTCCAATTATTTATTTTTCAATAGATTGTGACTGAAACTAATTCTTAGTGCACATATTGTGCTGCTCCATTTAAAGTTTACGTTCCCTGGTTTGAAAAGTAAATGAACATCCACGAAGAGGTATTAGTCACCTGCTAGAATGTCCAATTCCCAGGATAGGTTTTGCCATGATTTTCATATCCTTTTGTGGGCGCAACCACATGGTAAAAGAAAATACAAGGCGGTTCCATGCAAAAGAAGAAGATTTTCTAAACAATCACCACCATACTTATTAAGGAAAAGAAATAGGAAGGTCCCTATTGGAGTCAAGTGTTTTATTTTTAAAGGGCCTCACTATGTAACAAATTTTCCTAAAAAGCTAAATCCTGGCACAAAAATTTATGCAATGTTTGAATATGAAAACCAAGATTGGGAAATAGTGAATAGTAAAGATGTTTTCCCTAATGATGGGAGTTTGTATGAATTACTTGAGATTTTTCTTGATACTAGTTATATGATGAAGTTTAAGGATCATAAGGATAGGTGAAGACATTATGATAATAAAAGGTCATCATCTAAATTAGAATCTCCTTCTGATGAAGAAGAAGATTATTTGGTCTATTTGCTTAAAAAAACTCTTGTTGATATCAAGATTAAAATTCAAATTGAAAAATCAAAAGATCCATATAAGACTACAAGAACAAAAGAAGAAAGGAAGAATGTTGTGAAACAACATTTGGAAACTATGAAGAAATTGGAGTCAGAAAAAGAACTCTGAAAATAATTGAAATTGTAGAAGAAACCTAAGAAAAGAGTAGCCAAAGAAATTGACCATGTGGTTACAAGATTCCACCATGGGAATGAGACAAACCATCTTCTTCAAAGCATAAAGATAGATTTTCAAAAATTGATATTATTGTTATCTTTAAAAAACTTGATCTTCTCATGGATGACATAGATGATCTAAAAGCTGCCCTTAAAACCCAACAAAAAGAATTGAGGAATCTTTCTGCCATAGTGAGAAAATCAAAGATATTTTGTTCAAGGCTGATCAACAAGTAGAACAGCAAAAATTTTAAAAATCAAAACAAGAAGAGACATAGGAAGAAAGCAGCAGCAACACCAGTGTAATTCCAAAAACCAAAGAAAAATTTGCATCCCTATTATTGGAAAATAATGGAAATTATATTATGATTAACTTTTGTTTTCCAAGTTTCAAGAAGATCCCTATGGATGTTTTTGTAGATACTCAATCTTCGAGGTCTTTGGAAAAGATAAATGCTATACCTCCAGAATTTTGGAATCCAAGACCAAACTTGCCACACAGTTATGCCATTAATGAGAAAGGATTCATATGGGCAGATATGCACAAGATGTACCTTCTCTCCAAATCCCTAAGCTCTAGATTTACCATTGTTTTTGTATATCAATGCTTCTGATACAACATGGTATGGTGTGCTCATACAAGAAGAAGAAGATGGGAAAAGGCATATCTGCAACTATAGATCTAGAACCTTTGCTGACATTGAAAGTAGATACCATATTTATGAAAAAGAAATATTGGTTGTAAAGATAGGTATGGAAAAATTCAAAAATTTCCTCAAACCAATAAGATTTATTGTTTACACAGACAAGCAAGCAATGGAATTTTTCTTAAAGAAGAAGCCCAATAAAGACATTGCCCAAGGAAGAGTAGCCAGATCGTATTTTGAATTTCTTAGTTATAACTTTGGAATATAATGAATAAAAGGTGAGAATAATCCATTAGTAGATGCCTTAACTAAAGAGCTTGTAGTATCAATTTATACTAGTCTTGTTTTAAAAAATCCAACATTCTATAGGCTAGATGGAACTCCAATGTTTGTCCATGAAGATGATGAAAGCTTAGAAGATGAAGAAAAGAAAAGGGTTCTCCCTTACTTTCCAGAGGATATAATTGTGAAATTACTTGAATCATATTTTCTCAATAAAATGGCTTCGTGAACTCAGACAAACTATTTAGTACTTTCATGGACAGGGAGTACTTGAATTTGAGAAAGAAAGAGACTTCTTAGCACTTCTAGGATTACAAGATGCCCCAATAAGGCATTGGTGTATCAGATATGGTTGTATCCATGTCAAAATACAAGGATTCTTTGGAATGAATTGGTCCAAGAAAAGCAAGAAGAATTTACTTTTAAATGTCTTAAGTTTAGGTTGATAAGAAAAATTACTTTGCACCAAGACTCCTTCGAATAATATACATATTTAATTGGTTCAAGGTTCAATGTAGACATGAAGGAATTCTTAGAGTAAATTCACCCTAGATTATGGTAGAAAATGACTCAATGCATGGACCAATATTTGACACATTATCCACATTGGATATGATTTTCCCATAATTGAATTATATCCACTAGAAGCTAGATGGTACCTAGGATTTAGAATTGAAGACTTGGAGATAACTCTAAAACTTGCAACAATGGCTAGAAGGATCAAAATGGACCAAGCATATTCCTAGGACTATGTTTTACAAAGAGATTATGTGTTCAATGCATATACTCAAGATTAGGAACTAGCCTTCACACCATTACCAACAAAGTTGATGAACCCAATACCTTTCCCTTGAAGCTAACACATGGGTTTATCTATACCATGATGTCACCCATGTTAAGATGTGATAACATGATGCAACCCTATCATAAAAAGTGTGATCCTTGTAGCCACTTGTAGGTGTTAAGTGGGCCCTCCTCACTCATGAGTGTCCAAAAAGTGATTGTCTTGCTTTTCCTCCACTATGTTAGTGTTCACGATAGACTACCTAATAGTTGTATCCTCCATAGTGTGGTAGGTAATGGGACATGTGTCATCTTTGTATGGATGGATTCCAAAATTATTGTAAAATACCATGAGGTTACAAGCTCAACCCCTTCTATAAATTCCTAGGGATGCCTCATTCTAGGCATCTGGAGATTTCTAGTTTGGAGTCTAGAGTCTAAGTTAAGACCTCCCAAGACCTACATATAAGACATATACTCTCTCCTACACTTCGAGTGATCTAGATGATCAAAAATATATATGCATGTTGTATGAATAGTTTTTTCAATAAAATTATTCTTATTTGATGTTTCCTTCCTACAAATCCCATGTTTTCAATTTCCCCCTTTTTATTTTCGTTGAAATATTTATATATTATGCATGCTAATATTTTAAGGGGAGGCATATTACCTATACATCTATTCATCCACACATGTACCCTTCTTTATTCATGCCTCCTAAGACTTCTCTTATTTATGTGACCCCCTTTATGGTATTTTTTTCATAATTTCCCTTGTGACGTGTGTTTGTATGCTCCATGAGGCATTAACAACACATTATCACCTAACATAACATAACTTTCTTTCCTATGAACCCATGTATCCTAAATCCACCTAGAATAAGGTGAATTTCCTATATAATCAAGCCTCTAGACCATAATTCACATCCATTAACTCATTTCATAGTTCCTTCATCATCCATCTTCTCTTTAGGGCCAAGCAAGTTAGGGTTTCATATTGCAAGTCATTAAGATTGAGCTTCTTGAGACATTTAAGGGAAAATTCTTCATGTTTTGTTGCAGAACTTCAAGATCAATTATCATGGAAAGGTAATAACTTCTTTGTTTCATGCTTTATTACATTCTTTAATCATCTTGGTTTAATTACCTAAAAGGGGTTTGACCAAAGAAAACCCCCATGCCCTAACATTCAACATTTCTCCTTCTTGTCTTGTGTCTTTGTAGATTTAGGCCTCTTAGAAGCTTGGAAATCATTAAGAATCAAGTTACAAAGTTGTTAAGGTATTTTCTTCATTCTCCAAGGAAAATATCAACAAAAAGTCACTTTCAAATATAAAAATTAGAGTTACAGAAGCAGACACCTATAGAAATCCAAAGTGGAGATCGAGAGCTCCTGTTTCCTCTTTTAGATATTCAAAAATTCAAAAGTGGACTCATTCACCATCAGTGGTGAATGAGTCCCATTTCCAAGCCTAAACAAAGTTTTTTGCATTTCAGGATACCCTTTTGTCTAAAATAGGTTTCGGTTCAGTTTTATAAAACTAGGATTAATTCACCTAGAATGGTGAATGAGTCCCAATAGGCTAGATTTATAACATCAATAGCATTTTAAATGTCATTTCCAGCCTCCTACAATATATTAGGTCCACACTTTCAATTTCATCCATTTCTATTTTGATTTGCATTCATTTCTAGGTGTTTTTGCATTACAGAATGTGTGTTCAAACAACATGCATTTCAATAGTTTTTACTCAATAATCAATCCATTTTTTCAAGTAGCAGCATTTAGATCATTGTGTTTAGTCATAATTTAATCATTCATAGCTTAGTTTGAGTGAACCACCTAGATTTTGGGTGTGGGATCTATCTCTTTTCATTAGGTGAAAGACCCTAATTGAGCAAAAGAGAGTAGTAGCATTTCACACCTCTTAAAATATATGGTTCACCTATTTCAGTTGGAACAAAGTTATCTATTTCAGATTGTCCAACATCCCCATCAGATATGAAAGATATGAGTAGAGTTCCTTACCAGAGTGTAGTTGGAAGTTTGATTTATGCTATGGTTTGTACTAGACTAGACATTGCCCAACTAGTCGGAGTTCTTTCTAGATATATGTCTAATCCTAGTAGAGTTCATTGGGATGTAGTTAAAAGAGTATTTAGATATTTATGGGGTACCTTATATTATTCCTTATGTTATCATAATAATATGTTTGGAGATAAATATTCCCTTGATATTCATGGTTATGTGGATTCAGATTGGACAAGTGATGTTGATAGAAGAAGATCCACCAATGCTTATGTGTTTACTTTATTTGGTGGTGCAATTAGTTAGATGAGTAAGTGATAGGTTGTGGTTGATTTTTCCACTACTAAAGCAAAGTATATGGCAACTACTCATGCTTGTATAGAAGCCATTTGGCTTAAGAGACTATGTTCAGATATTGGAATAAAACAAGGTGTAGTGATAATTTATTGCAATAGTCAGAGTGCAATATGTCTAGCCAAGAACCCAACATTTCATGCCAAGACCAAGCACATTAATGTACAGTATCATGTTGCTAGAGATATGGTTGAAGATGGTATGGTGAAGTTGGTTAAGATAGAGACTTTGATGAATATTGATGATTCTTCAACTAAGCCAATGAGCACATAGAAGTTCAGATGGTGTTTAGAGACTATGGGCCTTTCGGCCCCTAGCAATTAAGAGAATTTTTACTCCATCCCATTGCTCTTGCAAGGTGTTCAACAAGTGGGAGATTTTTTGGGAAAATATGTCTCAACCTTGCAATTATATAAAGGTTATTGTTGATACACACACACACACAGATACATAAATATATATATGTATATGTATATATATATATATATATTATACATACATACATACATATATATATATATATATATATATATATATATATATATATATATATATATATACTCATCATAAAACAACCGATATACATTAAATAAATGATATATTGTAAATCTAAACTTTTAATTATTATGTTCTAGATCTAATGGTGGATATTTTGTTGGTTTGTCTTGCCCTAGAATGTAACTCTATTTTATGAGGGTGTTGTACTACGACAATGGTAGATGATGATGTTTTTTGAGAGTCTGATAGCATTCATGTTGTCTCTTGACCTCTAGTGGTGATACTCATGTGAGAAGATTGCTTTGCAAGTATATGAAGTAATCTTTGTGTTTTATTGAATAATATATTAGACAACTTTTGGAATTTGGGGTTTTTCTCCTAAAAGGGTTTTCGCCACATAAATCACTATTTCATAGTATGCATGATATTTATGTTTAAGTTTCTATAACTGTTAGATATGTATAAAGTTTTAAATTATTCTCCTCTCAAGATTAGTGTAGGTATTTGTTCTCTTGCCTTAGCTTTCTTACATGATAAGCTACCACTCAATATAAAATTATATTGGAAAGTGGTGTGAAAGGAAAACATCTAATAAAGTCTCAAAAATAAAAGTGTGACAAAGGATGAAATAAAATAAGGATTAAGAAGTAAACATAGCTCTCTCAAGTTTCTTAAGGACCCTATGATTTCTAACTATAAATTTGCTCCATACGTACCACATGATATGCTCATCACATCAACAAATATTGGGATCATAAATTCCCAATTTAGTTTGCATAAGGTATCATGCTTCTTTTTAACTAACTATCAAATGCATATGAAATAATCCAAACTTATCACAATACATCTCAATCTTATTAACATTATTGCAGAAAATTCAAGTGATGGTAAGCATAAATTTACAATTCATCTCTAGAGAGTGAATCTCTCAATAATATCATTTAAGACATATTTATTAATAACTCCTTAGCTATGATTATTAATGTTAAAAGGAGCTCATAATACCTTCTTGGTGGAATCACATCCTTGATCATATAGGTTTTCATGCCACCTTAGAGAGAAAAAGTTGAAAACATAACCATGATTATTTCATGATTGTTATGTAGCAAATGAAGTTAAAAACCCATATAACATGGCATGCTAGATAGAAAGAAAAAAATAGAAATGTTTACTTCTTGTAAATAAAGATTATCAAGTCCTGGAAAATATTATTGAGTTTCACAAATGAAATGCTTTTGTGAGAAGTTTATTAAACCTCAAACATTTTATGAAACATAATTCTTAAATTATTTTTGAGAATCATCTTATTATCCAATTCATCTAGAGTAGAGTAACTATTTTGATGAGAGGCTTCCTCTAAATTAAGGATTCATATTTCAATAGAAAGATGGATATAGTGTCATTTCTTTGGTTCATATTCTCCTTCTTTATCTTCATTGGTAGGTTGGGAGACCTCTATTTTATAGTAAGGGGTGGGGAAGCATGTAAAGTAATAGGTGGATTTTTTAGAAGCCAAAAATAAATCAACTAATCGCAGTTGAGAGAATTTTCCCTTAGAAGACATCTATAAATATGACGAGAGTTAACAAGTTTATGTGTGTTTAAAAGTATTGAAACTATGTTTGGAGACTTCAAGGATTGGACCCTACATCTTGAGGATGGTTTGGCTAATACGATAGTATACAAAGGGTCCTTGGCTTTGCAATTCACCATAATAGACTATCCTTCCTCTATTTTTTAGGAGGTAGAGATCCAAAAGTGGGTTAAGAATTGGATTTAGAATGTGAAGATGCCAAACATCAATCCTAGATCTTATGCTTAGAATTTTGGCATCTGTTGCAAGTGTTGGCCAAGTTTAAATAGAACATAGATTGATTGTATCTCATCTAATTGGTTTGGATCTCAATTATCACCTTTAAATACTTGAAGAGAACTGCTTCTACAAGTAACCTATTCTACGGTCAAGTTGAGAAAAAACTAATTTGATTTGACACACACAATAGAACCTAGAGAGGTTATGATTCTTGTAAAAAATAACCTACATTGGAGGGGTACACTAAGAATATCCACCAAATAGGGACAAGTAGAGCTTTCTCATTAGAGACAACAAAATCTCTAGTCTATAGTGAGAAGACAAGTAAAGGAAATGAGACAAATTAGGAGCCATGTTTAAGGATGGCTTTAGCATGACTAGATTCAACAAAATGAAAATAAATAAATTGGTAAATCTTTTCATGATATCAAGGTGATTCCTATGTTGGACGTAAACCTGAATGACTCAATTTTTATTATACTTTCGAAAGGACCTTTCCCACAAAATATCCTATTAAGGTAAATTTTTATAGTTGATGGCATGTATTTTCAAATTTTTGAATGAGAACCACATTAAGGGCTCTTCAACAAACATATCTTACACAACACCTTGGGCACAAAATTTTCAGGCCTCTTGAGTGGTGGTATCGTTGTCAAGCACTATTGAACCTTTAACTCCAATAGTAATTGCAAAGTGATGGAAGACTCCAATAGTAATTGTAGAGTGATGGAAGGTTCAAGCTATTTAAGAGGTTAGAAAATTCTTGCAGACATGGCAACTTCAAAGATACCACAATAAATACAAACCAACAAAATCAACTCTCATTTCAAAAGAAATACTATAACATAAAAAAAAAATCACAAGCCAAAACCTTAACAAATTAACCTAAATATTTATATATGAGACATTTTGACCCTTAATCAATAAAATGCATTATCCAACTTTTAGGGATGAAATTTGACAATCCACTTTATCTTAAAAAATATATAAATTAGAAATTAGATATCAGTCTATAGAATATTATAAATTTTGGTTAAACTTTTATTTTCTATTTTTTTTTTTCATATACGATTTTATATCTTCTACAAAGAATTATTTTGTTATTCCACATAAGAACACAAATCTTTAGATCAAAACCTCTTTGATTAAGAACTAAAGATTGAAGAGTACCCATTCTAGCGAATTTACACCATGATGTTGACCCTCATAGACTCCTTCAAATCTTTACCAATAAATCAAAGATTGATTGACACTTGTGTCTTTCATAGAATACAATATTTTTGTATTTTACGACACCTAAAATGTAGGCCAAGATTGACTGACGCCTTCTTCACCGAATAATGACAACTCCTGCTGACACGTCATTCATCCCGGTTAATGACTTCTTACTGCAGGAGGTTAGACCTTTGCCTGCCTCCCCCACTGTAGTTGTTGGGCATCGTCTGTCAAGTACTTATTAATTAGTCACGGTCAAATACGCATGAAATGTTCTAGATGTACAACGTCGTTGTTCCACCAAACATTGACTTTGCCGTGACACAAGATTCGTAGGAAATGCAGATATTTTCTCGCAGGTGTTAATCATGAGGTCATGGAAAAGCCTTGACAATTGGGCTTTCCTGACTCTTTCCACAAGCGTGTTTAATAAGGGAAAGGGCGTGGTGTATTACAATAAATATACATCCTATACAAGGCTCCCAACACTAAATCTTCATTACAGATCAACATGGCTCTCGCATCTCTGTCCAATACCTTTTCCTTCCTGAAAGTAGTGATTAATATTAAGGAGATCTGGGCGAGAGGTCAAGCAGGGGACGGGCGAGAGAAGGCTTTGCTCGACCATGTTCTCAGAACGGCTGAAAGGGGGAATCCCCTTTCCGTCTTAAATGTAATAGACGCCTATGCAAAGACCTCTGGCTGGTTAATGAACATTGGGGACGACAAGGGACCCATTTTAGATAAGGCCCTTCAGACATATAATCCACGGGTGGTTCTTGAGCTCGGGACATTCTGCGGCTATTCTGCTGTGAGGATTGCTTCGCAGCTGCACAAGGAGGGCAGCAAGCTTCTGACTTTTGAGATGAACGCAGATAATTGCAACATCGCCAGGCAAATTATCGACCACGCAGGTACCGTGTTTAGCTATTGAAATTGTGTATATTAAAAGAATGAAGTTTTCACAGATATCATTTGGATTTGACTGTGCAATTTAGTAATATTAATGTTTTGTGTGAAATTTCATGGTTTATGTCATCTTTTTTTCTTTATATTTTAGTTATTCAATTTTGATGATGGATCATGAAGTTTGATCCAAAATGTCAATGTTATAAAATTATCCACATGATTCATTTTCATCGATTTCTCTCTATTTTTTGGCTATCTAATTCTGATGATGGATCATGAAGTTTGATCCTAAACGATAATGTTATAAAATTTTCCACAAAGAATAGTTATCTAATTTTGACAATAGATCATGAAGTTAATCCAAAACCCCAATATTATAAAATTACCCACATTCAAATTCAGAAATCGATAATATTATTGTATATATTCATCTTGATAATATATTACATTGAACCTGATACTTGAAGTGTCTGTGTTTGACAGGGTTGTCATCCAAAGTGGTTGTGGTGGAAGGAAAATTCAACGAGCGGCTTGACATAGCCAAGAAATTTCTGGAGGAGATGAATTCCACTCATTTTGATTTCGTTTTCCTAGACCACTGGAAATTCTGTTATATGCCAGACTATCTTCTATTGAAGGAAAATGAGATGCTGGGCAATGGCAGCGGAATATGTGCAGACAATATGGGGCCCTTCGGGGGACCCGCCGACTTCAGGAAATATGTGAAAACGCATCCGGAAGAACTTGAGACGTCTGAATTCAAGAGCCATTTAGAGTACGTTTGGTGGTGGCCAGACAGCGTCACTGTTTCTGCTTTTAAACTACCCACCAAGATGTAGTAAATCGTTTTTTTCCAGTCCATGCTTAATCTATCACATTTGTACTTAACTACTCTCAGTCAAGCTTTAAAAAAATCAAGTGCGGCCTACTTTATTCAGGTCTGCCATGGAAAAGGACCTGTAAGGAGAAGAGACGGGTTTGCCTCAGGTTCTGTCTATTGTGGGGTGTGTTTGGTTGTTTTAAACATCTAGTTAATAGAAATAGCTAGGGGTTTAATGTGATTGCTTGTTGTTTTATAATGTCATTATTATAGTTGATTAATATTGAAAAATAAAAATAAAAAATCTTGTGGGGTGTACTTGTTGTTTTAAACATTTAGTTAATAGAAGCAGCTAGGGGTGTAATGTGATTGTTTGTTGTTGTATAATGTTATTATTATAGTTGATTAATGTTGCATAAATAAAAAATAAAATTCATATTGGTGTGTTTTGTTGTTTTAAACATTTAGTTAATAGAAGTAAGTAGGGGTGTAATATAATTGTTTGTTGTTGTATAATGTTATTATTATAGTTAATTAATGTTCCAAAAATAAAAAATATGCAATTATACAAATATATTATTATAATAATTTCATATATATATATATATATTTATTTTTATCCTTTTGATAATGTGATATTTATGTAATTTTTGCCTTGCTAAATTATATTATTACATGTATATTTTTTAAAATAGATTTTATTGAAATATTAATTGTAGATACATAAAAAAATAAATTATGTTTATTATAGATAGATAAATTTTATTGCGATATTTAATACACACTTGATAAACAAATATAAAATATGCATTGAGTGTACTCACATTTATTTAATAAGTTTGAAAATCTTACCAATTATTAAATAAAATATGTAAAATAATACTTGTAAGTCAACAATGTAATTATATGATGATGTATGTAATAGTGCTAATGTCATTCAAGTCATTAATAGGTTTGAAATTTGATTCATGAATTAAATGCATTGCATTGCACATAATTTAGAAAAATAAATAAAAAAATCCTAATTTTTGCAATGACTGTTGACAACATGAACCAATAAAAAGAAAGATAAAGAATATTTTAACAATTTTAGAAATAGACAATTTAAAATAGACTATATAAAATTGTTGGTAAAGTTTTTAATTCTAGATGTTTATTGGTTGGATTGTCACTATCACTCAAAAAAATTGAATTGAATGAATGCTTTAGTATTCTGCCATGGGCAGAACTAAAAATAATAAGCATGAATTATGTGTTTCTATCGTTTACTGCTTGGCACATGGTGGAAGGAATCAATCGCCCTTTTAGTACATGGGGGACCTTTTTTACAGTTTGAAATTGACAGCTTTTATTGAAGATAAAGTTTTATTAATTAAAAAATAAAAAGACCACAGCATGTTGTTCAAGAAATAGACGGTTGATCTCTTTTTAAATGGAAAATGTTTTCTAATAAGAAAATCAAACACTAATTCTGTGTTTCTATCTTTTAGTGTTTGGTACAGGTGGGAGGAACCCAGCACTATTTTAGTACACCCAAAATCTCTTTTAAAATCTGAAATTGACAATTTTTATTGAAGGACTTTATAAATGTGAAAAACAAAAGAAAAGAAAGACAATGTATTACTCAAGAAATAGACTATTAACTTCTTTTAAAATGAAAAAGAGCTTGTCATAATAAAATCAAACACGAATTGTTTTATATTCTTTAGAGTTCAGTACAAGATGGATGAATTCAGCCTCTTTCTAGAATATGAAATTGACAATTTTTATTGACGAAAATGCTTTATTAATTTTAAAAAAGAAAAGGATGACCACATATTGCTCAAGAAATAAACTATTGACCACTCTATGATTGTGTTGGAGTTTTCTTTAGTAGTTAAAATATAATTAAAAGTGAGTTTATGTAAATTAATTATTTGAAGGTGGAATGAAGGCTATTTTTAAATATTATTGAGTTTAATAGTCAATAGTCCATTTTTTACCAATAATGATAGGAAAAATATTTGCCACATTTTATATATTAATAAAGTGCAAAGTTAAAAAAGACTATTTGACCATTGAACTGCATGATGCTTAAAAGTGAAGTATGGAATGAGTGAGCTGATAGGTAAATGCAAAAACATTAGAAATATATAAAACTTAATTATGTCATAGTTTATTGAACTACTCTTTTGTGTACATGTCACTTCCAAAAAATTGTAATATATATGTTGTGTAATTTCTTTATATTATGAAATATTAAGGCTAATGGGGAGATTTCAATAGCTATGATGTACTAATAGTCTATGTGGTGTCACAAACTTAAGAATTCAATTAAAATGTGTTAAGGTAATCATTAGTTGAAAATAAATACATGTAGTTAGAATTTAGGAAGACACTAATAAGTATGTGCACACACATGTGTGTAACTACACCCTTTAAGGTGTATAAAATAAAAGAAAATATGGTTGCAATTGACAACCACATGCATGAATTATGTCTTTGAAAATAAAAATATATATTTTTTCAATAAATTGTATCAGCACATCCATTTTGATAAATATTGCATGTCTATATTAATATTTATAAATACATTAAATACACTATTTCACAAAAGGTGTGTAGAGTGTCATCACACCTAGAAAAGTGTGTGCAAGCCAACAAGATAACAACATAGTGGTCGAACTACTATATAATCAAAATAATTCTAATGTAGGATCCTTGTTAGATAGATTTGTAGATATCTACAAATACGCATGCTAAAATTGCCTATCACATATGCCTTTATTAATTAATTAAATTAATTAATTAAAATAAATTGTTTAATTATCATAATCCATTTTCCTAAATCCTATTCTATTTCCATAAAGTCCTAATAAATAAGTGTTACATTATTTTATTTATTTTCATTCTTATCTCACATTATTTAATAAAATTAATTTATTAAATCCTAGCTTTTACACCTAAAATTCTATAATTTTTTTAAAAAAATTCTCTTTTTATCTCCACCTTTGAGTTCGCAACTACTTAAATAAATTGATTTTAATCATTGATCCCTCCATCAATCTTGATTTTTTATTAATCCAATCTAAAACCTATACATCTACCTATCTCTAAGTCATTTTAAAAACTGAACTAACTTCAGAAATGCACTTTCATGTTGTTGCTATGAGAAACCATGTCCCTTTCAACAATAATCTTTTTACTCCAACTACTTTCATGGTGTGACCAGAGTTGTATAGGTGAGATTTATTTCTTCATTCATTTTTTATGCTTTCTTGTTCTTACTAAGATGTTTAGTTAGATATTAAATAGTTTTAATATTCAAGGCTTTAATGTATAATTTATATTATTTTTTGTTGTACACATATTTGGCACACTCGATGCAACTTTGTCCCTCTTTAACCTTCATTTTTGTAAGTTTTTCTAACCAAATATTGTAGATTTCTAGTCACTTTTAAATATCATGGTTCAGTTTAGAGGGGTCGAGAGACAAAGATTCATGTTAAATTAATTATATTGTGGGAAAAAATATTTCATTTTTTTTTATACTAAGATTTTAGTGTTTGTATGAAATATGTATAGTTGCATGGATATATAATCCATTTATATGAATGAATCCATAATGTATGAACCATACATCATAATATATTATGCAATTATATATGAAAAATATTTAACTACTAGGTACTTTGGTTGTCCAATATGTATTATTTTGGTTTTTTGTGAGAAAATAAAAATATAATCAACAATTGTTCATTGTGAAAAATCAATTCTTTGTTTTTTATGTAAAAAATCCTTTGATTTTTGGTCTAATATATTTATACTAGTGTAAGTTTTCAAATTGGTGGCTATTAATTGAACCATAAATTTAAGGTTCACTGCCTATGGACTTGCAAGTTAAGGTGCATAACCTTAGGGAAAGATACAAGAGACTTGTAGTACTAAGGCATACAACCATAGGGCAAGATACAAATTACAAGGACCTGATAAGATTCACTATCTTAGAGAAGGATACATGAAGATTTAGCAATTAGAACATTTGTCAACAATACACTCTATTGATTGAGGTGTTAAAGCTCATTTCCCTTTCCTTTTCACAACTCACTGCTTCATTTCATCTTCACCCGTATACACACTCTCACTCATATTGTAACTAAAATGTTCATACATTTATATCCTCCACAAGAACTCAAAACATCAATTATGTGAGCTAGAAAAAATACAAACAATGATTTCAACAAGTTGGCCATAAAAACATAATGTTGTCCTATCCAAAAGATAGAGAGGACCAAAAAAAGTCTTATTACATCTTCTAATGTGATCCCAAACAACTCACACACTAGTGCACATCAACCCAAGTTGGCAGCAAGGAAACATGTAGCACAATACCGATCAACCTAAAATCACACTTGCAACTAAATTTCCTCAATGAGGTTCTCAACAAGATAGGTTAGGACTCAAATACATCTTAACACAACTTTATATGTTGGAGAAGACCCCCAAGTACACATTACAAGTAAGATAACAAGCCTTGTTAGCTAGATATCCACAAATTTCCCATAAAACCAACTCAACAAAATATGTGGCACCAAAGAGATCAGCGAATGATATCTGAACCACAAAGAGATGTTCCATGAACATTCAACAACACTTCTAGATGCTTCTTTCACATCATCATACCACAAACAACCATCGTAGCCCAAATAAAGGTAGAGTACTTCATCCTAGAAACACAAAATACACAACCATGAGATAAAACATTAACAAATCAACTTGCAGTACACACCATCACATGAAAACTGAATTGAGGCACTGCACAAGTACTGAGAGCATGTCCACCAAACCATAAGAGAAAAAACATCAATGTGGAGAAATGCAGAGAATTTTTTGGACTAGTCTAGACAACCAACAAAACTACCAAAAGACTGCAAATAGAAAAACCCTCATCTATAGTTAGACTAGTGACTTGAAAAAATAAAGTGTAACATCCACATAAAACAAATATTGAATCCCAAACCATAAGACCATATTTTCATCAGTAGAGAAATATAGAGCATTCTCCTAAACAACCTTCAAAGCATCTTCTTGAAATAGAAACTTTCACCAACTTACGGAGACCAAAACTTCCTTGCGGAAACATATACTTCCTCAGGAAGAATAGGAGAGAGCATACAACATATTGGAGACCATCAACAACATCTCTCCACCAATAACATTACTTATAATCCTCATCTTAATATATCATCATGATATTATCTCTACTAATAGTAACCATACTCAATACATCTTTATGTGTCATCAAACAAGGCATGACATACAACCAATGCCAACCAATCATCATAGAGTATCAACAACATACAACTAAAACAACCTCAATAGAAAGCATTAATGACAACCCAAATTGAGAGTAGAGTCATTCATAAATGACATCCAATGACAAACAATAATCTCACAAACATGTGCAGCAATCTCCCCAAGTGTTGACATCAATGACAACCAATGCGAACAATCAAAGACCACATAGATAGAGGTGGCATCTAACTCGATGATAGAAAATAAAACCCAAACTAATTTGTAGCTAAGGCTAATAGTTAGTTGTAAATTTACACAAATCCCTTTCCTTCTCATTTTGCTAACTTAATTACATTTTCCTCTTCATCCTCTGAACTTGATCATTATGATTATCTAAACATATTTTCATTCACTCGTATTCCTCCTATGAGTCATGTGGACAAGATTCTTGATATATATCTTTCACACCACATGACTTCCCCCTTAGCAAGGATCTTTTTCTCCTTTGCACATCCTCACTCAAATCAATGGTAACATTATAACTGGTGTTATGGTTGACCCTACTAGTAGGGTAAATGTTATCACAGAGGAGACTCTCTTCATTAAAAATTTGCATAAGGAGAAATATGAAGAATCTAAGGATACAATTTATACTCATGACGGTTTCTCTGTACCACCCATTGGTTCTATTTCCTTGATGGTCTTGGTTGGACCTAAGTCTATTGATGTTCCTTTTGTTGTGATTCTCGAATCTGACTTATTCAAAGTGAGACTAGGCATTCCATGGCTAGCCTCCATTTATGCAGTCGCATCGGTAATCCACAAATGTTTGAAGTTCCCTCACAATGACATAGTGTGTATTGTCCATGATATTGGATACAAATCCTTAGTGTCACATGGGGGATTTTTATTAGCCCATTTTTGGCCTACTCCTGTTGGACCTTTACCATCCCATGGACACTTATTTTATAGGGCTTACTTTAGGAACAAGACTAGAGTTGTGACCCCTAATGTTGTATTCCCCCTTCTTCTCATGCTATCTCCATGAAGGCATCTATGCATGTGCAACATTATGCTTTGTACTCTATGCCTTCCTCCTCAAAGGCTAAAAACAAGCATGCTCCCATGGATAGACCTTCTTTTGTTACAATTTCACAACCTCTAATAGTGTCTTTAGTTCCTTCTACTATGCCTAGCACAGGAAAAGGAAAGACACCTATGTTGATGAAATCTAAGCCTCAAATTTTCCAACTCCTATTTTTTCCTACAATCCCTCACCCTACCTTGTATGGTACAAGAAAACATACAACTAGAGTTGGTTATTCTTGTGTTGCTTTTGCATCTTGGCCCTTGAGGCCTCCTCTTGTTCCTCCACTTGCTTCCAAAGTAGAGAAAGGAAAGGAGACAATGGTCAAGACCTAGGTCTTTGTCTCTGTGGCCCCTCTTGTCCCTCTTCAAGAGCCTATTCTTTTATTGATAATGACTTCAAAGGCTAATTTTTTGGTGGATCAAGAGACCTTGGAGTCTTCTTAGGCCTCTATTCCTAGTTTTGATAACCATCAAAACTAACTTTTGCATGAGCATAAGCATCACCAATGGGTATTGGCACTGGAGAGTGATACCTTATGAAAGACTGAGGGTGAGACTTCTATCTCTGTCTTTGATGCTATTCTCATTCATGTTTCTATTCCCATTTATTTATTTATGCTTCCTCCTTCCTTGATGGATCCTAATGAACCTTGCCCTAAGCGGATACAAGTATACATTACTCCCTCTTCAAAACCTCCCTTGATCAATTCTCTACCTAACCTTCCTCCTTTTTTGAGCTTGTGGAATGCCTCATGTCAAAGGTTGTATCTATTGCAACCGGTATAAGTAGGATCATCATGGAAAAAATAGGCCCTTAAGTCGCAAAAAATTCAGAAAAATCAGAGTTAGGTAACTTGACATAAAAAATTGAATAAGCTATCTATATTATTTCAAAAATATGTAAGAATAGAATCTGTAGAAAATTGAATTCAGTTTCTAAACTACTAGGTTTATTTAAAAATAAATAAAATCTATTTGGTGAAAATTTGAAATTTTAATGCAATAAAATAAACAAGGAAAAAAATAAGAAGTAGGGTGTTCATCTAATCTCTAACCATAATAAAATGATAATATTTTTATATAATATTTTATATATAAGTAAAGGACTCATGTCTAGATGTGGATGCATATTTTTTGTAATTTTTTTCCAAGTGAATAATTAATTATGAATCTTTTATTACAAATTTTAAAAATTATAAAACTTGTATGTCCGACCAATCTTAACTTGGTCAAAACTTCATGAAATTTATTATTTATTTTTAATCCTATAGTATGTGAATCATAAAATGTGACACATGTTTCAGATTCAAAAAATGCGATACTATTTGAAAGTTATAGATGTTTTTCAATTAGCCTATCGATAAGGACTTTAGTCGTAATTCTAATAGAAAATGAATCATAATAATTTATTAAATTCAAATTAAAGCATAATTTATATTGGTGGAAAGTTGAGAATCTCCTCTTAAAACCCTTTTTGTTTCATCAATTTTGGGTTAAAAAAAGGTCGCCAGCCACATACCCTACAAATACCCATAATATTGCCACTTTTTGGCCCATCATGATCCTGCACATACCCAACTTCCTCTATTTTCTTTGTTCCTTCCATCTCTAATGTGAGGATCCTCGTGATCCTCCTCTCTTAAGTGTAATCAAATCATGTCCTCACTTTGAAGGATGGTCATAAAAACCTTCTTCATCTTCTTCATCTCACCTAGTCTTGTCTATTCCACTATTATGATGGTAGAATCTCCTTCTTCCCTAGAGTTTGTCACTTCCCCTCTTTTAGAGGTCAACAATGGCCCCTTGATTTCTCAACCTCCTCTTGTTCAATCACTACACTCCACTCCAAAGAAAAGCATGTTTGAATCGTTGGAGGATATTCCAACTCTATTGAATCCATCTTTTCTATATTAGTGATGCTAACCTCGTAGGAGCTCATCAATGGGAACATTGAGGCAGCCTCCTCCTTGGCTCTTGCTATAGGTGATTGCACAACACTACTCTCTATGTCCTCCCACTGCAAGTTCATCTTCCCTCCCCTTACAATGATCTAGATTAGGAGCAGAGTGATTTGTTAAAGGTGCTTGACTAGAGCAATACCTCTTCTTATCTTTATATTAGGTTTATGTGTTTGCTTGTTTTACCTCATACTCATTTTTTTTATTTTTGTGCTCTCTCCTAGAGGACCCTCGATAACCTTGTAGGTACTTGGATACAAGAGAGAAAATCTATTGTGACTTCTTCTAGATATGTTTCATCCTTCTATTTTTTGTAAATTAATTTGTTTTTCACATTATGTTTCATCCTTCTTCGAAGCATTGGGTCATTTAGGCCTCTTCCATGTTGAATCATATTTTTATTTGTCTTCATGTGCTCTTTTTCTCCTTCCAGTCTATTTGGGGTGTGATGAAAATTCATATAATTTACAATATATATATTTATGATTAGTTATGACCCTGAATACTTGGATCTCCTTATGCTTTTAATCTCTTTATCTCTTATTTTTTTGATGTTGTGGATTCTATGTGTTATCCCTATCGCAATAAAATTCGATGGATACATCTTGCTATATATGTCATGAAACAACATCTCTCTATTTGTTTGTCTTCTCCTTAGAATGACTTGTCCTCCTTTGTGTAGCACATATCATTCAAAGGGGGGGCTATCATATTTAGTTATTATTATTTTTCAAAAATATGTCTTAAATATCTTGATGTCTTATGATCTCATCTAGCTTAGGGGCAACTTGACTATCTACTTAAATTCTTTTACCTTGATATCATCATCTAGCTTTGGGCAACTTGACAAGACTTGTCTTTTTTGTGACTATTCTACAATAGTTTGTAATAGTCATAGACCTATCAACTTTCCATATGGTCTCTAGCATAACACAACATTCTAGCCATATTTCTCACTTTTCTTTATATTTGATCAAATTCATGTCTATAATTTTTCACTTTTTCATCTAGCGTGTTTGTCTATAGCTAACATGTTTTTGGTGACTTTGCAGTTAGCTTTGTAGGATAGAAGACATGTTTCCTCTTCATGTCCTGGCTCATCTTAGTAATTGCATATTTTGGATCAAGGACCCTCATCCTTGTCATCCTATGTATATTCTCTTCAACCTCTCTCTACTTTAGCTCACATCTACTAGAATACACATGCTTCAAAATTTGAGGGAAAAATGTAATGTCATAAATTTCATCCTATGTAATTTTACATTTCATAAGCCTCCCTTTTAGAAAAATAAAAAACAATAAAATAATATCCTTAATTTAATTTTCTTAACCTATTCATTTTTTACAGTTAAGGTGAGTTTATGTTGCAGATGAACACACATTCCCAAAAGGATTTTGAACTATAATAGTTGTTTGGACATTACAATTCCTACCTATTTGTGAGTGTAATAGCTTTGCTAGTTTTTAGAAGTGCTGGAACGACCCTTTGCATGCATATACCTCTCAAAACACTTCATTTTTAAGCAATTTTTCTATCTCTTCCATATTAAATTAATCTTTCTCACATTCTCAAGCTCTTGAAATATCTCTTGCACTTTCTTCACTCTTATTTACCACCTCATTTGCATTCTTGCTCTCTATGTTGAAGTTTTGGCACTATTGGCATATCACCCTCAAGCTTAGAGATTGTAGCTTCTTCCATTTGGTATTCTCACTTGCTAAAGGAAGGTAACCATAGTCTTTTTATTACATTGTCTCTTGATTTTGTTAGCATATTATTCTAGCACTTCTATTTTTTCTTTATCTTGTCTATTTTATCTCAATCATATTTGGTTGTCCATGGAGGTGGAACACCAATGCGAGGATTTGACTAAGGAAAGCCCTTAAACAACTCCAACCTATTTTCTCATTCTTATGTGTGCAGATGTTAAAAGCGTATCTTTGTTGGATGCTTCATTCTCAAATGTCTTGGAGTATTTTCTTACTTCCTTATGTGTATAGATATTAAAAGTGTATCTTTGTTGGTTGCTTCATTCTCAAAAATTTTGTGAGTATTTTCTTGTTTTATCACTTATTTTCCATTTTGTCTATTTTAAATTACTTTATTATCTATTCATTTCCTGAATCTACGAGTTTTTTTATCGAAGTGTTAGTAGGTCCTTTGTAATCTTTAGTGATAGTCTCAACTTTTAGTCCATACAAGATGCTATCCCATCGCAGGGACATTTAGATGTTGTGTGATCATCCTTGGCTGAGGGCTTGTCAATTTCTCCAAAAGACCTTTATGACCTACTCTTTTAGTTGTTGAATCTCGCATTTTATTTTTGCATTAAATATAAATAAACAAAATTTATTATTTTATCCTATCATCGAGCTTTGATCTTTGAGGTAGTTGGCGACCATTTTCTCCTTGAGACCTCTTAATCTTGAGGGTATCAATCACCTTTTGTACAATAGGCTACCTAGGTTTTGACAAGGTTTCCCATCTAGGTCTTGCTATTTCTTCTACTCATTTTGCTAATGAAGATAACCAATATGACAATGTTAAAGATAATATTGATGGATGGGACTCTCCCATGAACACTTTAGACAATATTGATGTATGCAACACATCGGATGACTAGGATCCACCTCCACACCCCTCTACTCTTACACTAACTTCTTAACAACTTGTTTCTTTTGTTATGATGTTTTATGTTTTTTACTATAACCATGTTTGAACTTTAAGAATGTGATTATTTCCACCCACCCTTTTTAAATATATGTAACACTATATTAGAAATAATAATATATACACTATTTATTAAAAAAACCTTAAATTATAAACTAAATTTATATATAAATATAACCCTATACAATCCTAACTAATCAATATAGAGTCTCCCTTTCCCTCCTATTTCATGTGATGCAATCTTTTTAAAATTTTATTGAAACTTAAATCTAAAATACTTAAATACGTCCATACAGCCATCAAATTTAAACATAGATTGAGTCAGAAGAGAGTCTTCAACAAATAATGCCAATCGCCACTCACAAGAATTTCATGCCTCACCAATAA
>VDFB02000003.1:334714728-334824787 GCA_007258455.2 Sequoia sempervirens
CCAATCTGAATTGGGAGTGTAATTACACCCTGAGAGGAATGTTCTTCATCATCATATTCCTTGATAACAATTCTTTTTGTGGCGTCTACACAAGCATCAGAAAAGCCTAGTGCCTTGACCAATTTTAAGGAACATATATTTAGTCCCGCTCTGCCATCTACTAAGACTCGTCTGACCTTATGTTTATGAACAAGAATTTCAATATAAAGGGAATCATTATGGTTGGATTTGGATGAAAAATATTCTTGGTTAGAAAAGGTGATATGGTGGGGAGTCATGAGATATCCTACCATGGCTTCAAATTGGCTGACATCAATATCTTGGGAAATAGAGGATTCTTGCAATGTTTTATCTAGGATGGCCTTATGGGTAGGTGAGATGCATAAAAACTCAAGAATAGAGATTTGTACTGGTGTTTTTCCAAGCAGGTCAATAAGATTAAATTTTCCTTTAGGTTGGGATTTCTTGTTTTGTGGATGTGATTATGACTGTGAAGTGGACAGGCCAGCTATTGTTACCTTTGGTTGTCTAGGGGGAGGAGGGCCACCTATGGTGACCTTTCTAGTGCGGGTGGTGATATTGCATTCAGGGGCCTTTCTAACGATGACTGTGTAGACATGTTCATCAGTTGTTCTAATGTGATGTATGATAGGTTCTCCAGAATAATCATATCCAATACAGTCATGGTTGGCGCAATTGTTGTTATTAGGGTTTGATGTAGAAGGGTTTCCTGAACCATGATCCTACAGTTGGTTTTTGTGTATTGTATGAGCCACATTAGAAGCAAATTGTGGTCCACTGAATTCAATGATGCATTTTTCAATAAGGTCTTGTACCAAATTTTTCAATTTTCTATAGGAATAAGTTTTATGTCCTTTTATTTGATGAAAGTCACAAAATGCATTATCATCCCACCAAGATCGTTTAAACTACCCAGGGTCATATGGTTTGGGGTCCTCAAGTTTGATGACACCATTCTAAAGGAATTTCTTGAGAACTTCTTCAATAGGCTCACCTAAGGGGGTGTATGTGCGGCCTCTAGGGAATTGTCTTAGTTGTCTAGGCTACCTTTGATTTTGATTGTTTTGGTTGCCCTGCTTATTATGGTTTGTCTAGATAGCATTAGCAGCATAGGTTTGTGTCATCATCTACGTGTTTTTTGGTTTTGTCCCTTTTAGGGTAATCATCGAACCTATAGTGTTGACAACCTTAGCATCGACTACACCATCATTGGTGACATGTTCGTTCTTAACCCAAAATTTAGTTTTGTCAGTAGAAGGAGGGTTTTCATTTGTGTTTTTAGGACTGTATTTTAGTCTTCCTTCAGCAATGAGGTCTTTTTCAACTCGGACACCTCGTTCAACTAGTTCCGCAAAATTTGTGCAACAATGAACATGCAAGCCATTTTTTAGTGGGCCTAATAATGTTTGTACGAACATGTCAACTTTTTTCTTTTCAGGTATGTCTATATGATAGCGACTTGCTAGGCCCCTCCATTTTTGAAAGAATGGTAAAAAGGTTTCACCTGAAGTTTCTTGTGTGAGCTAGCATAAGTTGGTAATGGAGGTGTCTGTGTCAATGTTGTACGTGTGATTTTTCACAAATTTTTCAGCAAGTTTTTTCCATGACTGTATTTTGGGTTACAATGTATAGAACCATTCTAAGGTTGGTCTTGTGAGCATTTTAGGAAACAATCGCATTAGACATGTGTTCTCATGAGCAATATCCACACAATTTGTTACGAACTCTCTGATGTGGTCAAGTGGATTTTTTTACCCTTATATTTGTTGAAGTTTGGAGCCACATAACCATGTGGAAATGGTGGCATGTACAAAGTTGTATCAAAAGGATATGGACATAAGTCATATGGAATTTGCATCTTCTTTTCAAAGGTTTTCGTATTTTCCATCTATTTTTGAAGGTCATCCATTCTTGCTAGCAATGCATGTACAATGGGATCATTGGTTGCATGAAAGTACAATATGTTTTGATTAGGTGTTTGCTGATATTTCTAGCTGTGAGTGGGAATTTGTTGTTGAGTATGAATCTAGGATGAGTATGTGGGAATATGTGATCTATCCATGTTTTTTTTTATTTGAGTTATCTGAAATCCCTGACTCATTTGATTTCCTAATTGACACATTTGTTGCGTCATTTGAGTTCCTTGTCCTTGTTGAAAGAATTGTCCACATAGCATGTTGGCGTAACTTGTTCCTTGGAAGTGTCCATATGGTATGCTGATATTTTTTCCTTTTCCATGTGATATACTCATATTTTGTCCTTTCCCATGTGGTATGTTCATATTTTTTCCTTTTCCATGTGGGATGTTCATATTTTTTCTTTTTCCATGTGGGATGCTTAATTGCAATGATGTGTTAATGTTGTGTTTAGGGCCTTGAATGAAGACTCATTGTGAGTTTCCTCCAAAGGGATTAAATGAGATTCCACCATAATGTTGTGATGAAGATGCCCCTATTGTCATAGATGAAGATCCAAACATAGGGTTTGTGGGATTTTCTCCCATTGATGTGAACCAAACTGTTATTCCTATTATTTGTGATGATGATGTGAAAGTTGTAGGCATGGACATAGTATATGTTCCTCCAATAGATGTTGTATTAGTTGAGGTGGAGGTGTTTTGACTTGTGGTGCCACTAGATGTCACATTAATGGTGTTAGTAGCAACTTGTGTAGTGACTGCAATGTTATTGCTATTGGAGGCATTGTTCGTGTTTTGTTGAGATGGCATGGTTTGTGTTGTGTTGTATGGAGGTCTTATGGTATTAATGTCAAAGATTTTTGGTAGCTTTTCCCCTTGGTCCAAAAGCATAGCAAGGTATTTGTAGAGATTTTTTAAGACCAATTCTTCTACAAATGAAGCTATGTCAAGGTTTTGAGTGGCAACATCTAAATCTTCAGCTAGTACTTGTCTATTTTGGTCTCTCTGTATGAATTGTTCAAAAAGTGGATTTTGAAAGGAATTTGGCATGCTCATGGATGATTGTACATTCAAATTTCCAAATGGGTCATCATAAATCCAGTCATTAGGATTGGTGTTGGTGTTGGTGTTGGTGTTGTCAAAGTCTTGTCCAAAGTCTACCATTTGTCTTTTCTTTATTTGAAGTCTTGTTTCCACAATCAAAGAGATTCCTCAAATGAAGATGATGACAATGCAAGTATGACAATAGTCTATGTTTTTGTCTTTTTGTGTGATAATGGATGAAAATGCAAAGAGATGATAATGCAAGTATGCCAAAAGCCAATGTGACTAGGATGACGATGTTGACTTGGATGACAATGTTGATTAGGAAAATGACAATGTGGACTAGGAAAATTGCAAGGTCAAGGTGCAAAATTAAGACTATTGAGGGAGCTAATTCAAGGTCTAGGTTTAAAATGACAACTAGGATGAACAATATTTTTGGATTTTTTTTGGGAATAAAGTATGCAAGGTAGGAACTAAAATGAATGCAATTTGGAAAAAAGGGGTACCTAATCACTCTAAGCTTAATCTTTGTTTTTTATTTTGGTTACCAAAGGACTTGTTGAAAATGAAAAAGTGACAAGGTCAAGATGACTAGTGAGTTTTCCTAACTGGACTATTGAGTTGGAAATCCTCACAAAAAGGACAATGACTAAAAATATAAATGAATGATGAAGTCCAAGATAACCTAGTTTTGAAAGCAATGATTTTGCAAATTGTGATAAGGTTGGCCTAACCCAAAGTATACAAAAATGAAAAGATATGGTCAAGCTAATGCCTAATGTATGCAACTAAAATTTGAAAGATCAAGCCTATGGTCAAGAATACAAACTAATGGTTGAATAATGAGGATTTTGAGCAATTTCAAAGCTGATTTCTAATAGAGACCTCTTAGAAAAAAATGTTTGACAGCAGGCTAAGACTATTTTTTTTATGTTTTGTTGAAAAATTTGAGTTGTCTAAGGTTGATTGTTTGTGTCTAGATTTGTGAATGTTGCGTATATTGTCTAAAGATCAAGAAAACACTTGACAAGCTCAATGTTTTAGTGTAAAAAAACACACATAAGACAAGCACGATCCTAATAGGAAAAGGGTTTGTATACTTGGTATAGCCCACTGATATACCCCAGATTGGTGTTAAACACCTCTCCTTCTTGAGAGCGGATAGCTTAGAAGTTTGGTGGCACAGGCTCCTTTCTTTGCACACAATTCTATAAGCACACCAAATTCATATTCTTGGGTAATCACTTCCCAAGAAATGATATCTCTACTCAAGGGAGTCAGAAGTGAGTATCTTCAGGCATGATACTGTACCCTGCACTATACCAAGCAATGGCTGAAAATAGCTAGCTTCTAAAATAGAAGGTGTCTAGTTAGGGCATCCGTTCAATTGGCCACACATGGGATGAGAGATTAATCACCAATTAGGTGGAACTTTAGCCTGAAGAGGTTATGCTCAACAGTGTTTATGGGAGTACTACTTTGTCCGTGTGACACATCCACACTTGTGGTACTTGAAATTTCCTCAAGCACCCTTTTTATATCTAGACTGGAAGTGGCTTGGCTTTAGTCCATTACCATTTGGGCCGTCCCTTAAGGTGAGTACCTTTTCCCTTAAGGCAGGCCCATTTCTAGAAATAATAACCATTTCTCTTACACCCAGGATCACTCGAAAGCACAAGGGGAGAGGATACTTTGATTATTAAGTTGTGAAGGTGAAAAAACATAAGGTGGGTCTAGTTTTCTGATCACCTAGTTTTCACAAGGTGAGAGCATAATCACCTACCACCTTCAAGCACAGTCAGACAAAATCAAACACATGTTCATTTTAATGCACCAATGGAAGTTTTTTCTAAACTATAAATTGCAAACAAATTGTTTGAGAAATGAGTCTTCAACTAACAGACTTGCAAAACCACAAGTTAGTAGTTTCATAAATATCTTGGACCAACGACAAAGCTACAAAACACTACGTTAGGACAAGAGAGTAAAAACCAAACTAAAACTTAAAAGTTAGTAAATAAATAAACTAGGAAAAGGAAATCAAAGAAAACTAAAAACTAAGAGCTATTTTTTTTTGTTCCTCCAAAAGAAATAGTTTTTGGGAGCCCCACTCCAAAGCCATAGGCTACAAACAAAAGGTTAGTAAACCAAGAAAAATCTTGAATGAAAACAACAAACAAAAATAGTGATAAATTTCTCAAAACTAAACAAAATTTTAAACTGTAGATATCTATGGAAAGCTAAAATATAGAGATTCAAAACCTGGAAAATGTTTTACAAAATCTTGCACAACAAAAGCGCTATAAACAAAAGAAAAATCGGGTCTTAACAACTAAATCCTAAAAAGTTGTGATCACTAAAATGGACATAACTTTCTCAAATCTTAACAAAATTTTAAACCACTTGAAGTTCTAGAAAGATGAGAACAAGGCCTAAAAAACTCAGATAATAAATTTAAAATATTTTATGTGCCCATTTTTCTATGCTCAAAAGAAGATGACATGATCTTATATGAATTCTTGGTTGTAACCTATAAAACAACGAAAATAAACAAGAAAACACAAATTTCTGTACAAAATTATGGGTTCACCAATGTGATATGGGGTTAGAGAATCAAATAGCATAGAAAAAGTGACAACCAACACTTCTAAACTAATAAACCACATCAACAAGAGAATACAAACAAACTGGAGATATCAAAATGTAATCAGATAGAATAAAGCACTCCCCATATTGTAGTTGATTCCTTCTCTTGCTCTCCTTCCTCTTGTTATGCAATTTTTCCCTCAGATTTGTAGTCTAACTTGCATAAATACCTGAAAATTGTAAGAAGAATTTGGAGAAGAATAGTTGTTAAAATGAAAATGGAGAAGGAAGGTTACTTTTATAGACAACCTTTCGAATGGATAGCTAAGATTAATCTTCTAGAAAGATTCCAAGATCAATGGATGGGAATGCATGAGAGGGTTGTTAGGAAATGGATGGTTGATATTATGTCTTAGAAAAGATGCCAAGATCAATGATAAAAAATTGATGCACCAAAAATATGACATGCATGGAAAAACTATGACACTGATGGCTATGACAAACATGCAAAACATGCAGGCTATGACAAAAATAAATGTTATGACAAGGGATTATGATAGAGCATCTTTGACTAGGTGGTTCGTAAATAATTTATTTTAAATTATTTATTCAAAAATGGAGAGAGTGGAGGAAATGGAAAAGTGGAAAATAAATAGTTTATTCAAATTATTTATTTAGGAGAAAATGAAAAGAGGATCAGATAAAAAGTAGACCTTAAATAATTAATTTAGATTAATTATTTAATAGGGGAGGTGGCATGGGATAGTTAAATAATTTTAATAATTATTTAACTATAGAAGGATTAAAGGACCATGAATAGATAAATAATTAATGGTAATTATTTAACTATAGATGAAAGGTGACAAAATAATTAAATAAATGATAATTTATTTAACTATTGAAGAAGAGGGAGAAATTAGTGATGCAATTAGTTTATTTAATCGATTAGGATAGAATAAAGATTAAAAAGTAAATTAATTAAATAATTATTAAAAATTATTTAATTAATAGAGAAATATGATCAAACATAATTGAATAACTAAAATTATTCAATTATCGAAGGACGAGGATGAAGAAAAATGACACTCACTGGCTTAGGAAAATTTTCATTGTCTACAATAACCATTCGTTGTTTCTTCTTTCCATCTTCTCTTCTTGTGATCATGTATTCTCCCATAAATGAAGGTGTGAATTCCAAGGAACCCTAATCATCATCCAATAATTTTGACACTATTTTTGTTTCTTATTTTTCCTCCTTCATAGGCTCGATGTTGGATGTTGGAATTAATTTACTTAGAGGACTTCTCGATTCCTTTTCAACTTGTAAGAATTTTTTAGGCTCAAGGTCTATTTCAACTTGATATACCTTCTTGTCATAGCCATATTTCATGATACGATGAAGGGTCGAAGGAACCACATGCATCTCATGAATCCACAGTCTTCCTTAAAGAAGATTGTATGAAATGTCATAAGGGTACGTGCAGGATCATGATGGGCCAAAAAGTGGTGATATGATGGGTATGTGTAGGGTATGTGGTTGATGACTTTTATTTTACCCAAAATTGATGAACCGAAAAAAGGTTTCTAAAGGAGATCCTTAGCTTTCCACCAATATAAATTATTCTTTACTTTGAATTTAATAAATGATTATTGTTCATTTTCTATTTGAATTATGACTAAAGTCCTCATTGATAGGCTAATTGAAAAACATCTATAGATTTCAAATAGTATCACATTTTTTGAATCTGAAACATGCATCATATTCTATGCTTCGTATACTATGAGATTAAAAAAAAATGAATTTCATGAGGTTTTGACCAAGTTAAGGTGGTCAAACATATGAGTTTTTATATTTTTTAAAAATTTGTAAAAAAAAAAAAATTGCAAAAAAATATGCATCACATTGGGACATGAGTCCTCTCACTTATATCTAAAATATTATAAAAAATATTGTCATTTTATTGTGGTTAAGGTGGTCAGACAGACATCTACTTATTCTTTCCCTGAAATTTATGTACTAGTGCATTGAGATTTCAAATTTTCACCAAATAGATTTTTTTTTTAAAATAAACCTAGTATTTTAGAAACTACATTTAGTTTGCTATAGATTCTATTCTTAGATATTTTTAAAATAATATAGATAAATGAATAAATTTTTTATGTCAAGTTACCTAACTCTAATTTTTTTAATTTTTCACCACTTAAGGGCCTATTTTTTCCTTGATGATCCTACACATACCCATGAGGCATAAGATGAATAGAAGTTTGTAAGGTATCCTTTATGACTATAATAGATAAAGTAATCACACCAAGCAATTTCTTCCTACATTGTCAAACCCCCAAATTGATAAGGAGTCAAGTTCAATTTTTTATTTGTCTACACACAATCTATCTAAAAGCTTCACACTGTACACATTAAGGGTAGAGCCATTATCAATAAGGGTCCTTTTTATTCCTATTCTATTGAATTTGGATATTATCATGAAGGCTTCATCTAACATTTCAAATTCATCACTATTAAAGGGCTTGAGGGTAAGGTTAACTTGGAAAGAGAGATTTTAAATAGTCAAATAACTATACTTTCTCCAAGTGGCTTAGGTGTTGGGTCTTATTTTTGGTTTTGTTTTGTAACTTGATATAATTAAACTATGAACTAATGCTAAAAATGAGAAGTGCACGAATCTAATTCTATCCACAATTGCAATCAATATAAATTATTCTACTTCTAATGATTTGAATGTAACAAAAACTATGCAAACTGAAATAGAAATATTTTAACAAATTGAAGCCTAAAAGTAGGGAATTTAACTATGTAAAATGTAGTTCAAAATTTGTACTGGGACTAATTTTCCCAAGGTGGCAAATGAGTCCAAGTAGGGATTTTTTCAAAATTTTCAGAAATTTTTTGATTGTTATGATTTTTATGCTATGTGATTTAAATATTTAGTGCAAATGTAGATTTTTCTTGATTTTCATTGAAATAGGATGCAAAAATGCAAGCTATATGATCTTTCACTAATGCAAAATTTGAAAACCCTAAAATGAAAATTAACCAATGGAAACTCTAATGCAATTCCAATGCAAGGTAGATCTAGGATGATGATGGACTCCAAATCAAAAGTTTAATGTTCTAAATGTGGGTTCACCAAAATGAAATGAGGAAAATGTGGTATAGTGCTATCATATGGTTTTAGGACATAAAGCATACCCACTTTTCCAATTGCATTCAAGGGTAACCCTAGAGATCTCAATGCAAAAGAGAAAGAGATCTTAAAATAGGGTTGTTGTAGGGGCTGAATGTAAACTAATAAGGACTTCACCATGAAGTTTAGATTTGGAAAAGACAATGAAATGAAAGATGTAACACTAAACCCTAATTCAATGTAATGACCTACAAAATGGTCTAGAAAAGTGAATGAAAAAAAGAAAGCTATAGAAAGGAATATATGCACCTAGAAAATATAGAGAAGACCTGAAGGAGCTCTTAAATTCTAAAAATGTGACTTTTGACCTATTAGGACTCATTTTCCATTCTAGGCGAATCAATCCTAGATCTAGATTTCTGAACAGGAACCTATTTTGGGAAAAAGAGAATTTGAATTTGCAAACAAATATAGAAAACATCTAGATAGTAGGACTCACACTCTTGGATCTAATTGGTCTCGTTCTAATTTTTTAGGAATTTAAAGTTCCAATATACACTCTAACACTTTCTCTTTCCTTGCAACTTGAATTTTGGATCTAAGTCTATGAAAGTACCTACAAAATAGAATATAAACTTGATTTTCTAATGGGGGGTTTTCCTCGGTCAAACCTCTAGTTTGCTAGAGTTAAACCTTGATGGAAATAATAAAATATGCATGTAAATAGGACTATAAACCCTAGCCTTAAGTGTGTCTAAGACTAGGAATTCTAAAACATGATGCAACCCTATTCTAATGTGTAAGAATGAGATGCATGAATGAAATATGACAATAAATTACTCACTTTGAGAGATCTCTAATCACCTAAATGAGCCTCAACAATTCTTGTACTTTACTTAGGCTAAATATAGAGTGATAATGATGGATGGAATCTCTTACGAAACAAGTCTTTAGGCTTGGCTTGATGGCTAGTTGCAACTCCCCAACCTAGAATCCATCATGATTCGCCATAGGCAACCATGATCAACCCTTGACAATGCTAGATCTTGAATGAAAGTGAGCTTGAAGATGTGAAAAAATACTTTAATGTTGCTCCAATGCTTCAACTTTTCTTTCTCTTTAAACTTGAATGCTCTTGTGAGAGAATACTTGAGGATTCTTGATGCTTGTCTCTTGAATTTGCTCTTGAAAATTCTTGCTTGAGTTGCTTATATGATAAAAATGACTTAGAATCTTACTTATATAGGCATCAACATCTAATTGGTCATTATTTAGATCTCAAAGGTTATTTGAATTGAAAAGGTTATTTTCCTACCCAAATTTGAAAAAGACCTCAAATGGGATTTGTGGATTGAAAATCCCTTGAGCTCCCTTCAAGTTAATAATATTGTTTTACTTAGCCCTGACTCATGCCTCATAGTTTTTGATATCTATGACCCCTTTTGAAGAATCATGCTTGCTTCCTCCACGTGTCTACCACATACTCCTTGCAAAGGTTTCCTCCCTTTCTTCTTTATCGAGCCCCACCATACCCCCACGTGTCAATAGTGAAACCATTTATGAGCCCACTCCCCATTGCTTCTTTATCAAGCTCCACCTAAATTCCATGTAGCATTATTCTATGGATACCTTTTGGCAGACCCCACAGTTAGTGCTCAAAACTAAGACTTCTCCATGTGTCTTCTTTATAGGGAGTTTCATCACAAGGAAGGTAGAAATGAACAATGAGCCCTAGCCTATCACCATGTGTCCTAACCAACTCTACGTAGTGAGTGACATGTTTCTGCATAGGAATTTGTTGCTTCCACATTGGTACCATAGTCATCATTCACAAGGGATGCATCTAGTTCAAAGGCGACTACATTTCATTCTTCAGAATCTTTTCTACTGCAACGGCCATGGGAAATCATCATGATGGATAGCATTTCTCATGCCAAGGAATCTTTTTTGTTACTAGCTCCCAAATGATGGGATGCTTCTCCATATATACTACTTCAACTCTCCAAAAAAGGGTTCAAAGTTTAGAGAATACACAAAAAATTATGAAAAGGACACCAAGAATTTGTATTGTTTTTAGATTCTTGCATTATGTTTCACAGACTATGCCATTTTTGTTTGGCCTTTCTATTTCCTAGCTAATTGACAAAGCATTGTACTGTGTTATTTTTGTTAGGATTTTCATCTGTACTTTCGATTATTTTTTAACATGCATATTGTTGAACAAGCCCTTAAATGCCATCTAAAAGAAAGATTTATTGTTCCCACACCTACATCTTGGAACATCACCTTAGGTTAGATCTTTATTTTATAGATCTACTTCTTCTTCCCATTCCAAACCCCCAAATACAAAAGGAGCCAGCTTCTTTAAAAACCCAGAGGTCACTCATTTTAGCACAATTGGTCCCCCATTAACTAAGTTTCCCATAAGGTTGTTGCTTGTTGCTTGAAATTTTTGGGTATCAATAGTTTCATTTTCTTGTACACTCAGTGGGATGATCTTAGATGTGTCTAAATCTAAAGTGGGTGTATGATCCATCAACCTATTACTAGATACCAAACAACAAATAATCGTAGCCTACTAGTGCCACCGCTAGTAACAATATGCACTAGAACCTATTTGGTGAACATTTTGATCCCTCCACTAACCATGTTGATTGCTAATATAAATTATGTGGCATGGGATGTTGGAAGTCCTCTCATATCACTAGTAGCACCTATTGTTTGGGCCCCTATCATGGCCTTTGCTTTAGAAGGTGTACCAAAATTCACTGAGGATGGCTTGGAAACACCATTTGAACACCTGCAAGATGTGACAGATGTGTGTTTGGTGCATAGTGTTACCAACCAGAATGTTGTGCTAAGGTTGCTCGCAACCTCTTTCAAATGTAAAGTGCTAGATTGGTATTGCACTTTGGAAGCCAATATTATCGGTACCTAAGATCAGCTTAGAGATCCTTTCTATGAGACATTTTCAAATAATGGAGATTGGTCTTCACTATATCATTAGCTAGAAACCAAAAAGTGGGCCCCTAAGGAGGCCATGACTAACTTTAATGCTTGATTTCACACAAATTGGAAAAGAATTTAGCCTGCAATCTACTTGCTTGTAGATTTGGCATTTATGTTCTATCTGAAGTCTCTCAACACCAATATTTCATTGATGATCTAGTCCCTTTGTGGGAACACCTTTCAAGGTGCATATAGCTTTATTTTTCTAGTGGAGAATAATTTGATTGATGCTGGAAAGTTACTACTTTGACCTTCTATGCCTATATTCCTAGAGTTGCCTTTTCTTGCCCAGGAGATAACACCTACCAGTGTGTTCACTCCTCCCCAATCTATGTATGCATATTTGAGTGCATCGCAAAGTGTTGCTTCTACATATAATTATTCAAAAGATGAGATGAGAAATGTCAAGGAGTTGTTATAGAGCACCTCAAATGAAATAACTACCATCAAGCAAAACCGGTCCATGCATTTGAAGCCAACTTACCAAAATTATCAAGGTGGAAAATCTTCTTACCAACAAAATCAGTTTCAAGGAGGCTCATGCACAAATCCACAAACTCAAACAAGTAATCAAATGGAGCCAATGCCTACTTCACTACAAAATACTCTCGCAAGCTTTAGTAGAGAGCTTCACAATGGGGAAAAATAATCTCAATGATGAAACAAATCTCTAGTGCTTCCCCTACAACAAAGCACATATGCCACAAAATTGCACATGTGAAAATCTATAACAAAGAGTGGTGAAACAATACAATCAAGGCATGGTGTCAGATTCAGGAGGTTATGTATATGCCTCTCCACAAATGGAAAACTCGGTACTCACCTTGAAAATGCAATGAATGTCCCTGGAGAAAGAGACAAATATAGCTCCAGATCACATGCTCTTCTCATTGATGGAAGAAGAGGAAGTGGTGTTTGAAAATGAGTCCTCCACATCCAAGGCCCTGCAAGTGCAATTAGATTACAACACTCACTCTAAGAGGATATTCTTGGGAAAACCAATTGTCTCATAGCCCAAAAGTGTCCTCGACCAAACTCTTAGCACCTCCGCGATTACACAACAATTTCAATAGAAAAAGGATATTTTTATAATGAAGTCTAAGGATCAGAAGCCTTTAAATCCATCACCATTCAATGTGGTGGAACAATTGAATAAATCCTCTACTAATATATCTCTTTGGGATATTTTAGCTATTTCAAAGTAGAAGTCATTGCTGCAAAAAGCCCTACTTGAAGATACTAGCAAAGAGCCAATAGAGCATCCCTCCAAAGGGAAGGCCATTGATTCAAAACCTCCAACCAAATTCCTCACAAATGGTAGAGAGGAAGGCTCTATCCATGTTAGAGGTAAGTTGAAATTGAAACCCTTTATTTTAACTCTTATTGTGGGTAAGAAATTATTGCATAATTCCATGATTGACTTTGGTGCTAGTACCACTTTCATGCCCAAACAAATAGTTGAAGCCTTAGAAATTAGCTATGAACCTTTAAAAAGAGGGGTTATGCAGCTTGATGGGAACAAGATTGAAACTGTAGGTATCATTAAGGACCTCATCTTAACTCTATTCTCCTTCCCTAGCATCACAGTTCCACAAGATAACATGATCATAGATGTGCCCCCCATCTTTAGACTTTGCTTATCTAGGGAATTCACTTCCTAGATAGGTCGATATATTTCTTTGGATTGGTCACACTTAATCCTCAGGACCAAATAAGGAGCTAAAATGAAGATAGTGTTAGAACCTTTGCATTCAAAACATGTGGAAGATGAAGCCATGATAAAATTTGAGGTCTCTCATACCTCTATCACCAAAAGGGAAATGTATTCTACTAAGCTAGTAGAGGATGAGAAGGTGACTAGAGACTATATTGATTCAAAAGAGGTCCTCTTGAGAAAATATATAGAAACTGATCCTTTCAAAAATTATCATGCAACAAGATTGGGAAGCTATTTCATCTATGATGAGGATAAAGTGATGTCGAAGTTCATAAAGGAACCTGAGGGTGATCAAGTATCAGAATTATGGATGTTGCATTTCGATGGATCGAGATGTAAATTTGGTGTAGGAGTAAGGCTATGTCTGATATCCCCATCTAATGTTTGTTCAAACAACGAAGCTAAATATGAAGGCCTAGTGCAAGGTCTAAGTCTTGTGGAACAGATGGGTGTTAAACAAATAATGGTGTTTGGAGACTTTGAGTTAGTCTAGTCAATCAAGTATGAGGGCTCTCCACTGCCAAGAATTTTTACATGAGATCCTATAGACATAGAGTCTAGGGTTTAATTTAAATCTTTGAGGCCTTCAATATCCAAATACTATCTAGAGAGAAAAATGTAGATGTAGATTGCATGGTTGCAATCAAATCTTAAATTGACCGTGTTCTTGACCTAATTCATAACATACACTATATATGATTGATTTTCTGACCGACAATCCTAGATAATGATCAAAGTTGGTGAGTGTTCAAAATTGATGAACACATCACCTCATTCACCTAGTTGTTAGGAGAGTTCACTGAGCAACTTCAATTGAAATTTTTTGAGGCCTATGAAGGGAAAATTATTCAATTAAGGTCCAACAAGCTTCCAAAAGGAATTGTTCACTCTTGAAAACCTATTTGATTATGATGATGTAATGAATGACAAGAATAAATTTTCAGTGGAAAAAAGCAACTATGGTAACCTTTAGGTCACTAAGGAAAGGAAGCTCAAGGTTGAAAAAGATGTCCTACAGCAAGATAAAGAAAGGCTCATTCAATTTTGTAAGAAATGTGAAGGAGTAGTGTCCTGGTCATATGATGACCTCACATGATTTGATCCTGAAATCATCTAGCATACTATAGAACTAATAGAAGGAGAAAAACTTGTCTACCATAAATAGTTTCTAGTGAATCCAAATATTGAGACACTAATGGCTCAGGAGTTGAAAAAACTAATTTAGTCTTGGATCATCTTCCTGATCAAGCAGAGCACATGGGTGTCCAACCTTGTTCCTTTCCAAAAAAAGAATGGATACATCTACCTATGTGTTGATTTCTAGGACTTAAACAGAGCATCCCTAAGGACCACTAGACCCCTTGCCCTCCATGAAGTCCATCTTGCAAATAGTGGTAGGTTTGGAAATGTTTTATCTGTTGGATGACTTCTTTGGTTACAACTAGATTGGGTGAAAGAGGAAGACAGACACAAGACAACTTTCACTACCAAGTCAGGAACGTTTTCTTATGAAAATTTCCATTCGGTCTCTCAAATGTAGTAGCTACCTTCTAGTAGGCAATGAATATCACTTTTAAAGAATTGATCAAAAAATATTATTTTAATATACTTAGATGATCTGACTATATTCTTAAGTCTAAATATGATCATTTTGATCATATAGAAATAGTTTTTAAAATATTCCAGGAGTTTGGGGTATTGCTAAACTCAAAAAACATCTCTTCGGAGTCCAACAAGGAAAATTCTTGTGGCACATGGTGTCCAAAGATGGAATTGCAATTGATTTAGAGTGGGTGAAGGAAATCATGGAGCTTTCCCTACTAGTCAACAAGAAGGAAGTACAATCCTTTCTGGGAAAGGTAAATTTTGTTTGAAAACTCATTTATGATTTTGTAGGACTAATCAAACTTATTACCCTAATGCTCAAGAAGGATCAATTGTTCAAATGGACAAAAGAGGATAGAGAAGCTTTTGAGAACGTGAAAGATGCTATTTATTTAGCTCTTGTGCTAGTAAATCCAAACCTATCAAAGGAATTCATAATCTATGTATTTAGTAGAAAATCTAGCATAGCTACTATTTTGACCCAAAAGTATGATGAAGGAAAAGGAAAAAATCCTATAGCATTCTATTCCATACCTTAAAGGATTATGAAATAAATTCTAATTTTTTTGAAAGGAAATCATTCACCATTGTCAAGGGACTCAAGAAGTTCTGACAACTCATATCTTGCAACAAGTTGGTAGTATATGTCACACATTCTAGTGTGTGAGTACATTATGGAAGGAGAAATCATAGGGAAAAAGGCCAACTAGATTACTAAGATCCTAGAATATGACATTGAGGTTAGATCCACAAGGACCATCTGAGAGAGAGTACTATGTGAATATTTGGTGCATGATCAAGAAATGCTAGCTGAAGAGGAACAACCTGATCTTGTTCTAACAAATGAATCTAGTTATAAAGGATGTTGGTTGGCCGACCATATGAGATACATGCAAATTGGGAAACATCGGATGGGCCTCCCTTTTTAGAAGAGAATATTTTATAGGTTTCAAAATAGCAGATATGTGCTCATTTAAGGAGTCCTTTCCAAGAGGAACTTCAATGGAGTTCTCCTGTGGTGTATCACCACAGAGCAATCAAAGAAAATTTTAGACATATTCCATAATAGTCTCGTTGGTAGAAAATTATCTACAAAGACCACAGCCATCAAAATTATGTGTGCCAGATATTTCTGGCCTATGCTAGTTAATGAATCACACTCTTTGGTTAAGGGATGTAAAGAATGCCAATTCTTCATAGGGAGAAGGAAAATTTCAATAATTCCCCTCAATCCAATAGTGTTTGATGAACCCTTTGCACAATGGGGCCTTTATTTTATCAGGATGATTAATCCTGCCTCCAATTCCAGACACAAATGGATCCTCATAGCTATAGACTACTTTACCAGATGGACCAAGGCCATGCCCTTAAAGAATGTGATATAGGAAAAAATTATGAACTTTCTCAAAGAACTGGTGACAAGGTTCGGTTTTCCAAAGACCATAATCTCTAAAAATGCTAAGGATTTCCTAGGCTTAAAGGTATGTCATTTAGCACTCACTCATGGCATATTCTTAAAAAAATCTTCAAACTACTACCCATAGGGAAATGGTCTAGCCAAGTCGACTAATTGAAATTTATTTCAACTCATTAAAAGAATCAGGTTGGAACATCAACAAGAGTGGCATAAGAACATTCAGGTAGCACTCTAGGAAGATTGGATAACTCCTAAGAAAATCCTTAAGACTTCATTGTATGAGCGAGTATACGAGAAGGAAGTGTTTTTTCCCATCTCCATTGAAGTTTCAACACTACAATTGCTCAAGTATTTAGAGGTAGAAAAAAATAGCTCCATGGAGGTCTAGTTGGATGAGTTGTTGGAGGTGTAGGAGAAAAGAGAAAAATCCTTGAAAACCATGAATAACTGCCAATAGGTGGTTTGACAAGAAGACCTCATAACAAGGTCTTAAATGCAGAGACCTAGTGCTAAAATTCAATGAAATGACCACAAAGCTTGGCCTACATGGAAATTTTGATAGCCTATGGGAAGTCCCTTTTCACATTACTCAATGCAAACAACATAACACATTTGAAATAGAAAACATGAAAAAAGAAGCACTGGGGATTCTAGTTAAAGGAATCCACCTCATATTATTCAATTAAGCTTCATTAATCATTTTTCCAATCTAAATATGTAATTATGTAAATTTCCTTTGTGTTTTAATTTTTGTCTTGTTGGCCTTTCAAAGAAAAACCATAATGTAAGAAGAAAAGAAAGGAACTCATAGAAGTAGAGAATGGAACACATAATGCAAAAAGGAAAAGAGACAAAAGATTGATTAGAAGGCTATATATTCATTATAGAGTATTATATACTTTGGTATTACAATTCCAAAATGGCTCTTAGACCATACTTTTCTAAGTATATATATAATGTGAAGTTTTTTTAAGCATGTATTAAAATTATTTTAAGGCATATATACAAAAAATGGGAAAAGGAAGTTCATTCTTCAAGCAAGAGCATCAACAGTGTTAGCAACATCTAAAACAACTTCATCAGTAGGATCATTAACAACAGCATGAGTGTCAACAACAACAATGGAAAGTGGTGAACGATACTCCAGGTTTCTAAAATTAGTGTACCACTCCACACCATATAACAACACCATGTTGTAGTAGCGTAGAGAGAAGTGTTAGGCACGAGTAACCCTCTGGTGTTGCTCTTCAAGCATTAGAATGTGAAATCCACTCAAGAATGGCACCCAAAACACCACTACATCTTCTTCAATATGACTCGGGAGGTCACTCGTCATCGGAAGACCAAGGCCATACACAACATTTGTCACAAATTCTTCTAGGCAACCAAGGTAGCACTTCGAGAAGATTTCCAATGTTAGTCATAGGATCATTGGCTTGGGTACCTATATATCAAGCAAGGAGGCAATGAAATGGGAGAAAATTACAATATTAACCCCATACAATTTTTCCTCATATTCTATGCAATCCCTTCCCAGTATCCACTTGATTGCCATAATCACAAATAATACTTATTCTTCGTCATGTATTTTAGATGCCTATTAGAAATTACACCTAAAAATGTTGTCGATGACTTATTGTTAGTGAGCCTAATCAGAGTATTCATGGTACCTATGTCTACCCAACTACCTATGAATATTTTTTTCCTTGATCATTTTGATTTTTGGCTTGTTTAATGTTTTTTAGTTTTGGGTTTTCCCATGCTCAAATAGAGTTATTGAAAAGGTGTGCAATATACCATGTGGTGGTTGCATAACTTTCATTTTTCACCTTCTTTTTAGGAGAGAGTGAGGGCACATGTTGTCTCTTAAAATATTTTCTAAGGAGCTATACTCATGAGTTTCTTGTTCGCACGTCATCTCTTTGTTGTGGGTGTATTCTTCTTCTTATGAAGTGATATATTTTGGGAGCTTGTTGGAGCTTGCTCACCTTTTTCTTTTCTTGGTTTTTGGGATGGACTTGCTTTAATTCAGTGCCTTTGGGTGATGTGATCAGTCAATTGGACCCTTTTTCTAGGTTGTGTTTCTAGGATTTGATCATTTGCAGGCCTCTATCTTTGCTAAATATCTAAAAATCATTAATGTAGCAGCTGAGAATTGATGAGAAAATATCATTGTGACCTAACCAATGATCTACAATTAGATCATGTGCTATCAAAAGCCAACACTTGGCAGTGATTACTATTGTATTGTGGTGATGTTTTCTTCTTTATGCAACTATAAAAGAGAGGTAGAGACAGAAGAAAGGGTTGGATTCCAAGTTTCAATTTCATTTGTCATGGAAAACTTTATTTTGTTTTCTTAGGATATAGAACTATTTTAGGAAGTAAAGTTTTAGAATTGTTTTTCTCTGGCATGTTATATCTTCTAAGACTTAAACTATTGTTGGATTAGCATACAACCTCTATTTTAAAGTTCATTTGATAATTAAAGCACTAATCATTAAGGAGAAATTGTTGAGACTGTGCATGTATGGCCTTTATCAAGCTTTCTTTCTTTATGTTTTCATTCTGAATGAAACACCGTGTCTTGCAAGCTGAATTTGAATGGTTTAAATAGTTGATTTCCATGTTGTATGCTTGTATAGTAGAATAATAACTTGTGAAAACTAGATTATGTCATGGGTGATCCCACAATACTAGTTTACAATTTTTGGCCAAACTGGACACTGAACTAATTTTTCAAACTAAATCTTCACTTTCAAACGCCTATAGCAACTAAACTGTGAGGTTCATTTGAAGATGATGCAAACTAGTGATTTGTGACATTTTTTCTTTAGATTCTAAATATAATTTTTTAAAAAATTTTGGAATCACACTGCACTTCTTTTTCCATCTCCTTTGAAAATTGGTTTTTTTTAGTAAACGCCATTTTAAGGAGTGATTCTCACTGTATAACACATAATGTTTTTTCCATGAAGGATAAAATTCTATTTTTTTCAAATTTAGATTTATAACTATGATATCTATTGCTTCAATTGGTTTCATAGTATTTTAATGAATATTTTTTCCTTAATCAAGCTTTGAAGTCAAACCAATTACAATTCAGACATAGGAAGACCATATAAAACATAACTTTTCTTGTATGTATCCAAAAAAAAAAAAAAATTGGATCATGGACATCAATATTTGGTGCACTCATATTTTTCAAATTTTTTTTGATAAACTTCTATTTTTCCACATGTGCAAGACAAAGAGCTTGATTTTCAGTGAAAAACTTGCATTCACAAGAAATAAAAAATGAATATAATAATCAAATTTAATTTAATTAAAATTATACATTTTTGGAAGTTTATAATATGGAGTACATACTTTAAAAAAATAAATTTTAAATGAATTCATTTGATCCCCCAAAAGGTAAATCAAAAGTGGATTTTTATTAGCATTTTGATAGTTGTAAAGGTGACTCTAAATGTTATAGGTATGGTTTAAAACTAGTTGGGTTCTATCCAAGGGGGCTTGGTCCAAGGTAGTTTGAACAAACCCTCTTCAATTGGAATCCTTTACATGGAACTTTTAAAGGCTTAAATCATTATATTTTCTAAACTTATGTGATTTTAAAAAAAAAAAGATCTCCCAGAAAGTGCAAACCACTATTGTGGTAGCACTCTCATTGTACTTCATTGTTGTTTTGAAAGGTTGTTTTATTATATTATGTTCTATTAGGAGGAAGAGTTCATGAAATTTCTGATTTTTTTTCCTATTACCCTTAGAAATTTTTATGTTTGATCGAACCTTAATGAACACTACTTGCGGAAAGATTTGAAAGTCTATACTATGCTTGTTGTTATCCTTTGTTGTTCATTCTCTTTCCAACAATGAAGGGTTGTGGAATTTTGTGTCTAATTATATCAATCATAGGAATGGTTTGGTTTTGAAATTTTATGAAAGCGTTGGCACATCACCATTTATTATCTTTTAATTTACATTTCCTTCTACCCTTTTCTCCAAACCCTAAAGATAGGTAGACTTTCTATAAAAATTCCAAAGGTATTCAATGAAGTGCAAATTGATCCCCCACTCACTGAATTTTCCATAAGACTATTGGAGATACACATGCTTTGATGATCAACACCACCAAATACTAATTCTCTTGATTACCAAGTGCAATTTTGCTATTTTCATAGGGTCTATTTATAGAAATATCTAAGGTAAATGTGTGCGATAAGCATGATGTTGGTCAGGTATTAACTCAAAAATCACATCAAAAGCCAACTTGAAAGTCCCACTAAGATAAAAATCGAGAATCCCACCCAAATGCATATGCTATGTATGAATTGTTGCATGTGAAGTTAAGAAGTAATTAATTAGCTAAAATTGGTGGTACTCCCAAGTGATCGTCTGCACGATCAAGTGCTAATGTGTCACATTGTGGGAAATTTTATTTCTCTAAGGATGAACTCAATATTTTTGTGTACTCATTACACTTTTGGCCTAAGCATTCTTTTTATGATATTAATTTCAAAGAATGTGAAAGGTTTTCTTTGCCTTCAATCACCAACTCAATTTCCTAGGAAATCATGTCATTGGACATAATGACTAATCACCATTATGAATTGTTGTCTTTTCAAAGGGAAAGAAATGCATTTTGCATGAACAAGAGAGTTGGCAGTACATGTTGAATTTATTGCAAAAAGGAAACCATTGTCTACAACTCCAAGTCTAGAAAAGACTAAGTGTTGCATGTGAAAAAACACCACTATGAAAAGATTTATGAGTACATTGTTCATCACTAAGAGGTTTGAGTGCAAAATTTTCCAAAGAACCCAAGTGAATTGTAGAGAGTTTGAATGTTGCTAAGATCCATGAATTCTTGAAATGGCCTAGAATCTTTAAATGGAAGCACAAGGAGAGGTGACTCAAAGCTTATTTGATGCCATGTGTGCAATACCAATGTCCAACATTTTTTATAACATCTCTTAAACTTTTCCTAGGATGCTAGAGAAGCCAAAGTGGGTCGGCACATGGGACGTCGAAAAAAAAACTCATAGGGACTAGACCTTGATAATGGAGGAATGGGATAACATTCATGACCCTATCCTTAAAACCAACCCTAAGAGTCTTAGGGAAGCAACCTCTAAGAGAATGAAGTAGTCCACCAACCAATAGTATTTGGCATACAAGCTATGGTTCTACAGTCTCCCACAGTATATGGTTCCCTTTGTGCATTACTTCCTAGAGTTAGTCCATGAATGCATGCAACATTTTAACCCAGATACTAGTGCCTTTGAAGGTTGGGAGCTGAGGGTCGTGATTAATGTGGAGGCTATAAGGGATATGCTATGCATCCCTCCCATAAAGGGCTATAGAGTAGGAAAGGAGAAGTTCACTCTAGAAAATGGGGAAGAGTTCTGCCAGACCAGAGATCTCGCCCTGAGATTTTATAACCAAGAGACCAAAAGGTCTAAGGAAGATTTTGGAAATCCACCACAAATTATAGTTGTGCACATTTCTTTTAACTCAAACCTGTAGGAGGCCTTCTCTATGATGTCTTTTGTTTGCGGCATGGATGACGACAAGTATGTGCAATAATTTCAAATGGGTTTGGGTTTATAGTTGAGGAGACAACATTATTTATTCTAGTATGACTTTTTAGAAGTCATCATCCCATAAATACTAAATCAGATCAAAGAATACAACACACAACATAAATTCAGGTTTTCTTCTCCCCTTTCTCATATGTTTTTACACTAGAACCCTAACTAGTTTAGAAAATGTATGGGCTTGAATTTTTTTGATGAACATGGCGTAAGAAGGACAGTTTCTATGTGGAATCCCCTCCTCTCTGTGACTTATTATTACTATGCATTTTTTGAATGCTTCTTGACTCTAATTTTGTGAGACTTTAGTGAACATGGCAAGCTTTATCGACTTTTTTCCGATCAAATAGGGTGGATGAAGAAATTTTTTCCTCCTTGTGATTTGTTTCTCAAGGAGGATTTCACATTCATTAGGCTACATGGATTTACCGAAGATCCATTCCAACTCTCAGAATGCATCACAAATCAAGTGTTGGCCCTTGAGGTGTTTCAATAACTGTCGATTATTGACAACTTTTTAAGAGGAAAGAAGCATAAATATTTTTTCTTCTACCCTTTGAGCTTCAAAACAATGGTAATGGAAAGAAAGAAGACACATTGTCTACTAGAAGCAAAGTTGGCTCCTCTGTGGCTAGTGTTAATTTGTGAAAAGTGGCAATATAACCCCAAAAATTACTTAGTAGACTTGAAAGTCAAGGTGACTCATAGCTCTTTGCCTTATAGGGAAGCTCAAAAAAATCCATAGTCATTTATGGACTTGGCCTATATTCCTACCAAAGATAAGAGGATGTCATGGATCTCTTTCTATTTTCCTTTGGTGAATCTTAAAGAAAAGCATCAAATGGGGGCCACCCTTCACAATGAATTGGTCAAGCATTAGTAGTGGAGTTAGAAAAAAATTGCAACTTTCTAGATTTATTGTAAGGAGATGAATTGCCTTGATGCCCTATTCCAAGAGATAGACAAGGGTGAAAGATTTGATACTCTATGGAATAGAGGGCATGATGACACTGACACAAGAAATGATGGGGATATAGACCTAAAGGAGGCTAATAAGTATATAGTGAAGGGAAAGGAGGTGAAGTAGGCCCAAGTGCAAAAAAAAGAAAGGGTGAAAGAGTAGTCCAACAAGACTCACTAAAAGTGCATCTAATTGCATCATGGCTGGAGGCCTCATTACCATGCATACAGACTATGAAAATATCTAGGGGAACCCAAAAATATTTAGATTTCATAGAGGTGGAAAATTTTGCACCCAATAAGAGGCAACACACATATGCAACCTCTAGAGAGGGCTCATAGGAACCTACAAGGAGCCAAGGATTAGAGTCCTCTATGCCTTAGGTATCTTTCTCTCCCCCTCTTCTCACTACATAATATTAGGTTCCTTCTGCTATCTCTGACATATCTACAACCCTAATTACTTTGATTTTTGGTCTGTCTTTTTCTGCTTTTGCTTCCATGTTAGTGGGAGGCTTCTTCCAATTCTTACAAATCCAACATGTAGCTTTTACTCCCCTACAGTCTTTCCTACGTTTTGTTGCAGCCTAGTCTGAATCCACCATTACTAACCCTTTTACTCCCACTATGTTGGCTCTGACTCAGCCTACCCTATAGATGAAATTTGTTGCATCTCTGCTACCACCACCACTCCCTTAACTAGACCTTCATATAAAATGAACCTCTATTCTCCCCATTAACAATTTCTCTGCCAAAAATGACATCATCCAGGACCAAAACTCTCACTTTCCCTTTTGTTGAGCTTCCTCTTAGTGTGCCTTTTCCTTGTGAATTGATTAAATCACTAGCAAATTTTTTGTTGGAGGGCGACAAAATGAAAGTAGCACGAGCTATTAGAGTCTAGAAGAAGAAAGCAATTTATTTTGCAAAGCCAACCGAGCCATGTGTGCAGACTCTTTTTAATGAAGCTTAGTAGTCATTGAATTTTTTAACTATGCATCCAAACACCATCAAGCCACAGGGAGAGATGCAACTAGAGGACTATACGATGCATGTTGTAGGGATTATGGCCGGATCACAAGATAAAGTTGAGGTGATGGAGGAAACCCAATGAGTGGTGAATACTGACTTCCTCAAGTATAGTCTCTTACTAAAGAAGGACGATGAGCTCAAAAATTTCAAGGAATGGATGGAGGTCTTGCTGAAGAAAGAAAAAATTACATGAATATCTTAGCAAGTGTAGGAAGAAAGTACGAAACTCCAGGCAGAACTTACAAAGTTCCAATTCATGGATCCCAACCTAATTGTTGAACTACAATAGAAAAAATAGGATTTACAAGACCAATTGGTCTAGGAAGAAGAAGTGCAATAGAAAACTAAAGAGCTTCAGTAGAAATGCAACAAAAGGATCAAGAGGTCTAGAACAAGCAAGCTCACCTTGAAAGGGAGATCCAAGAAGTAAAGCTTTCCCTAGAAAAATAACCTGCAATAAGAAGATAGGTCGAGGAATGGTTGATTGTCGAGTTAGGGACTCTATAGGAACAACTCTCTATTATGGACAAAAGAATTGAGTAGCTAATGCAAGATGTTGGGTCGAAGGAGATGGAAATCATTGCTTTGAAGAATCCTCCCTAGCTCCTTGCTACACAATTAGATTTCCTTTTAGTAGCCCAAAAACTATACATCTTTGAACTGTTGATTTTTGGATCCTATGGACAACTCTTGTTCTTCTAGGGTTTTTCACCTAAAAGGAGAAAGATAGGATAAAAAATGCTAATGGTTCATTCAAATAATGTTATGTGTGATGTTGTCTAACCTAAATTAAGTTAAATAAATGCAATTGATTGACCTAATTAAATGAAAATGAATTCAAAAGTGAAATAAAAGCTATGTTTGAAAACACATTATGTAATGCAATAATGAACTAAATGAAGAAAATGTGCAAAACAAAAATGAACGAGTTAAATCAAAGTGCACTTGGGAAAAGTCTAATAAATATAGAATCTTTTGGATGCTGGTTGAAATCACTATTTTTTTACAGTGAGACTCATTCACCCGGGGTGGCGAATTAGGCCTCCTCCTGGTGAAAATTTGTCAGAAGCAAGTTTTTGTCTGTCGGGATCTGGAATCTAAAAAAATTCAAATTTTTAGTCCTAAGGTGGGACTCATTCACCATAGGTGGTCAATCATTCCTCTCCCAAATTTTTGAAAAATCAGGAGACAACTTTGCAACACCAGATCTGGAAATCACTAATTGTTGGGTTGTTGAAGTCAATTCTGCAAGAAACAGATAGAAAACCTTCTCCAAGCTTGAAATAGAATTAATTTTACTTAAAGCACCTAGTTGACTTGTAAACCAATATTCAACACCAAAAATCTTGTCAAATTTGCATACCTAGATCTGTAAACAAACATGCAATAGGGGGAAAATGGTTTAAGGTTAGTGAATATGGGTTTTCCTTGGATAAACTCCACTTTTGGTAATTAATCCTTTAATAAAATAATGAAATGAAAAGGAATGATAAACTAACAACATGAAAATGCTATCAACTTACCAAACCCTTGATGATGCAAGTATAAAGTAATGTCAATGGATGCTTCAAAGTGCTTGAATAGTGCTTCAAAAGATGTTGTAAAATGCTTGAATGCTTGAATGAATAGGTGAATAAGTGAATGTGATGAATAGGTCTTGAAATGAGGTCAAAATCACTTATTTATACACACTTGTGCCTTAGTTACCTATTCATTCCTCATCATAGGCCAATATCAAGTGTTTTTGAATAAAATACCACAATGAAATTTAAAATATTTTAAATTTGGGGCCAATGGGAACTCATTCGCCGCCCATGGTGAATGGGTCCCACATAGGACCTAAAAATGTGTTAGGAAATATGTTTTATTTATTTATTTTTGTTGGGATAATACTCAAAAATACACTTAATTAAGCATATGAGAGCATAAAGGGGTCAAATAAATCTTGAGAAAGGGATAAATAGTGAAGATGTTCCTAGAAAAGTGTGAAAGCTTGTTACAAGACTTTACAACAATTCCAAATAGGACTTGTTGATGAATAAGAAGGTGATTTTTAGGTGAATTGTAATTAATAGAGTCTAGAAGAATGTATAAATGTCTTACAACACTTCACAACACCTACACAAGATGTCACTCTTTGAATTTCAATACCTTAATAAGCATGTTCAAGCCATGTTGCAACATAAAATCAAAGAAAAATAGTTCCAACACCATGAAACAAGACCTAAAAGGCCATGAAAATGACAAGGGGCCATTTTTATTTGGAACAATCTCGTAGTGGGATAAGGTCAAGACTTTATGTCTAACTCTTCAGCTAGTGCTATAATTCATGGTGGAAGCAACAAGTTTGAGTAGGGAGGTGAATGGAACAATAGAACAGTTCCTAATTCATAACAGAGAGGGTACCTGAGGTAGAGAAGTTGCTATACAATCTATACATGGTGGTGAATGAGGACCTTATGAACATAGGGATTGAATATTGGAGGTCAACTGCCAAGATAGCAAAAGAATTCATCCATTGCCATGTGGCCATCCTTCATGCCAGCAATTGCTTGACAACATGGGTCAGACTATGAACAATATATAGATGAAATTCTCCCAACTGCATCAGATGGGCTTGCCCTCCCCATTTCTTTTTGATGATTTGATGGCCACAATAGAGCATATCACAACAAAAATCAAGGAGAATTAGTAGGACTTATCCACCTTTCAGAATTCTAGTCAACCCTTATTGCTGAGGACATTGAAGGTGTCACCCATCAGACAGTGTGGCTGCTCTTTCAGCTTGAGCTAGGACTGAGATATCTATGAGGCTTCCCTTCAAAGAAGTAATCGATTTGAATGAGATGAAAGAGAATATTCATTCCATATCAACACCATCTAAGGCCAACTGGCTACCTCTATAAACCACACTCTTGAAGCTCTAACTCCATTTCCCAATGGATAAAGCTCTAGTCCTCAAACTATAAGTTTTGGGTTCCAATTCCACAAGAAAAATGCCCCTCGTAGTCACCAAAAGTTGTGGATTGAAAATTCATTAAGCTCCCTTCAGGTTGATAGTATTTTTTTCATAGCCCTAGGCCATGCCTCATAGTTTTGGATATCTTTGATGGGCATGTGCAAGATCATGATGGGCCAAAAAGAGGCAATATGATGGGTATGTGTAAGGTATGTGGCTGAAAACTTATTTTTTCAACAAAATTGATGAAACGAAAAGGGTTTTTAAAGGAGATTCTCAACTTTCCACCAATATAAATTATGCTTTACTTTGAATTCAATAAATAATTATTATTCATTTTCTATTTGAATTATGACTAAATTCTTGATTGTTAGGCTAATTGAAAAACATTTATAGCTCTTAAACAATGTCACTTTTTTTGATAATGAAACATGTGTCACATTCTATACTTTGCATACTATAGGATTAAAATAAGAAAATTGAATTTCATGAAGTTTTAACAAAGTTAAGGTGGTCAAACATACGAGTTTTTATATTTTTTAAAAGTTGTAATAAAAATCATAATTAATTATTACTTAGAAAAAAATTATAAAAAAAATGTATCACATTGGGACATAAGTCCTATACTTATATCTAAAATAATATAAAAAAATATTATCATTTTATTGTGGTTAGGGTGGTCATACAAACACCTACTTATTTTTTCTTTGAAATTTAAGTATTACTGCATTGAAATTTCAAATTTTCACCAAATAGATTTTAAAAAAAAAATAAACCTAGTAGTTTAGAAACAACATTCAATTTTCTACAAATTCTATTCTTACATTTTTAAAAATAATATAAATAACTTATTCAAATTTTTATATCAAGTTACCTAACTCTAATTTTTTTGAATTTTTTGCCACCTAAGGGCCTGTTTTTTCCTATTTTTTCCATGATGATCCTACACATACCTTGACCCTCTTTTCAATCTGAAACATGCTCACTTCCTCCACATGTCCATTGCACAGTCCTTGCAAAAGTTTCATCCCTTGCTTCTTTATCAAGCCCTATTTTGCCCCCATGTGTCAACAACATAGTCCTTTATTATCCTACTCCCCTTTGCTTCTCTATGGAGCTCTACCCATGTACCACGTACCATTATTTTGTGGATATATTTTGGTGGACCCCATAGTCACTGCTCAAAATGAACACTTCTCCATGTGTCTTCTCTACAAGCAAATTCATCATGAGGAAGGGAGAAATGAATGACGAGCCCTACCCTATCACCATGTGTCCTAACCAACTCTATGGATGAGCGACACATGTCTACATGGTAATTTTGTTGCTTTCACATTGGGACCACAATCATCATTCATAGGGGATGCATCTAGTTTGAAGGTGACTACATTTCATGCTTTAAAATCTTTTCTTTTGTACAACCATGGGAAATCATAGGGATGGACATCATTAATCAAGCCAAGGAACCTTTTCTATTACTAGCTCCCAGATGGTGGGATTCTTCTCTATATATACTACTTCAACTCTTTAAAAAAGGGTTTAGAGTTCAGATAATACACAAAAAATTGTGAAAAAAGACACTAGACCTTTATATTGTTTTTATATTATTGTATTAAGTTTCATAGACTATGACATTGTTGTTCAACCTTTTTGTTTCTTAGCTAATTGAAAAAGTATTATACTATGTTGCTATTGTACTAATTAGTTTATTTGCAGAACTTCTATAATTTTGATATAAGTTTGCTGATTTAGACCATGTCTTGGGATCTTCTTGTTAGTACATGTGTATGGAAGTTATTTTATGTTATTTGATAAACTTCTTAGGATTTTCATCTGTACTTTCTATTATTTTTGGACATGCATATTGTTGAACATGCCCTTAAATCCCATCTGAACGGAAGATTTACTATTCCCACACCTACATCTTGGCACATTTCCCTAGGTTAGATCTTTATTTTATATATCTACTTCCTTTTCCCATTCCAAACTCTTAAATACAAAAGGATTTGACTTCTTAAAAAACCTGGAGGTCACTCAGTTTAGTGCAATTGTGCCCCCACTAACTAAGTTTCCCATAAGGTTGTTGCTTGACATTTTTAGGCATCAACAAGTTTGATTAGCCACCTTTGTTGAATTGGTCCCACCTAAGGGGACTCATTCACACAAGGTGGTGAATTAGTCCCACCTTAGCTTTTTAAGGTGGTTTTTTAGGATTTTTGGTTTCTTAAGTGATTTTGTCAGGTTTTTAAATGAAATAAGCCTCAAAATATGAAATAATTGGTCTTAGGGGCCTATGAATAATGATTTTAAAGGGTAATAAATTAAAGGATACTAAAATAGGTCCATATTAAATGATAAATTTCCCTATCCCCTAAGGCATGAGGATCATTAGGATTTTTCACTTTATAGATAGAGGCATTGAAATTTTTGCTTTTGAATCCCATGCGTATGGTGGGATGAGTGGAAGCTTCATGTTTAGATAATGTTTAGATAATGTGTGCATTTTTTTGTCATGATTAGGAATGTTAGGGTATTTATGGATAAATGGATAAGAAGATTGAATAGTAGGGATATTAGGTGTTGGGAGTAATGGTGGTAAAGTGGATGGAGGGATATTAGGAGTTGGAAGTAATGGTGGAAAATTTGATGGTGGAAGGTGTACGGTCACATGCTTTTGAAATTTTTAGGATGATGGAAGAGGGATGGAAACATATGTCTTAGGTGTATGATAGGATTTATGATGGAAGGAGGTGGACTTAGGATGCATGGAGGAAGTACCAACATCTTGAGATTGGTGTCCTTGGGGTATGCAATGGAAAATTGGACTAGGTTTTGGTGGGACACTAGACATGAGTTCCTTATTGGATGGAGAAAATGAAGGGGAGATAATGGTTGTTTTTTTTCTAAGGAGGAACATTCATGAATGAGGGTGGAAAGACCACTATGATATGCTAGAGGACTTGCAATGCAGTTGATAGTGGGTGATGGAGGATCATTAGGATATTTATTAGCATTGAATTCACTTAGATCCAAGGTATTTGTTTGATCTTCTATGTGTGCTTGTGAGGCATATGTCTCATCAAGGGAAGTGGATGTTGATGGATCATGGATAGGACTAGGTGGAGGTGAATTTGGAATATCTTGGTCATGGATGGGTAAAGGATCAAGTTACTCATGGATAAGCTCTTCATGATTATGGATATCATCTTGATCATAGAAAAGATATAGATTATGGATAGGTTGGATGAAAATAATTTGATCTTGATTAGGACTAGGGCTTGATGTTTCCACATGCTTGGGAGTAGAATCTTGATATATCTCTTGGGTTTCTTGAATGGAAGTGGGAGGCAATGACTCTTGAATAGGCTAGACATGTTATAGATGGTCACCAACATGGAGACATGATGGAGGTTGACTTAGGATCAATGGGGGAGACTCTTAAATAGGATCAAGGGGTTGTGGATGACATGGTTGACTTGAAGGACTTGACATGATGTTTGAGGACTCTTTTGTATGTTCAAGTATATGTGTTGAATGACATGGTGATAATTGATTCCTTGCTTGTAGCCCTTTGGTTACATGATTTATAGATGGATTTAATGGAGAATTAGATGATGGTGGGGGTAATGAAGAGTTTGATTGGTTAGAAGGTGGAGAGGCCAATGAATTAGGACTAGGACATGGTGGCTTAGGGATAGGCATTTGATTGGATGGTGGTAAGGGTGCATGAACTAGATTGGTTTTCCACTTTTCAAATGGAACATGAGAGTTGAAAGGCTCTTGATTTTGTTGCCAAGGTGGACTTGGGTTCCTATATTCTTATTGTGATATGGGTTGCTATGTTGATGTAGCATTGACATGATAGATAGGTGGGTTAGGTTGGAATGATGATGATGGTGACAAATAGGATTGTGGTTGAATATGTTGAGGTTGGAATGGTGTTTGGACCTATTGGTGTATGATTTGTTGTTATGATAATGATGGATGGATTGAATAGGATAATGGTCGTTGAGAGGTGGATTGATATGGATAAGAGTTGAAATTAGAAGAGGTGTGATAGGTTGATGAAGAGGAAACATTATATGTGGATGGATTAGGTTGATATGATAATATAGTTGACACATAGGATTGATGTGATTTTTTTTGATGTGGAGATTGGACTTGATGACATGCTTGTTGGATTTGACAAGTAGCCATGAGCTATTGGGCTTGCGCTATGAGTTGTTGCATTTGAGGTCATTGGCTAGTTTGAAGTTTTTGAATTATGTCATGGAATCCTTGAATGATTTTTTGGTTTAGAGGTGATTGACTTGCTTGAACTACATGAAGCATGTGAAAAATCTATTGTACTATGTCTTCCAATATTGGCATGGTGTAAAATAAAGTTGATTGGATTAAAGAGATGATGATGTGGAATGACAAGATTGAATGATTTGGATGATGTGGCAAGGGTTTATTGGAATTTTGAATTGGGAAATATCAAACACAAGATTTCACATGTAAATGCATGAAAAGACACACCAAAACACATCATACATCTCACAAATGGTTGCAGATCTTGTCACAAAAAAATTTATGCAGATTTGGGATGATGTCAGACACCTTCAATCCAAAAATTAGAATTTTTTGGAGCTGTTTTGTATTTATTATAACTTTTTTTATAAATTTTCTTAAAAAAATAATATTGGGTGAAAAACACTTCAAGAAATTGTTCTTTTTAAACCCAATTCAAGATGTTTGATTGAAGACAATGGTTCAAACATGTTGTTCTTTTTAAGCCCCAAGCTGAAGTGTGTTGACAAGCAATGATTAGAGATGAAAGATGGAATGTGTGCACCTAGACTTTCTTTAGCTCCAATTTTTTTTCCAATTCATCCAATGTGTCCCTTGAAGTGCTTATTTGTCTGCACATTGACAAAACCAACAATAAAACCAAAACCCTAACAAGATAATTGATCACTAATATTAGAGGGTTAGCTAGTCAAGACAAATCTAATTTTTGGAAATGTTTTTTATAGTAAAACTAAAAATATAGAAAACAAACCCTTACTAAAATTTCAAGAACATTCCAAAAATGTAAAAAAATCCAAAAAAATTGTTGTTTTGCACCCAATATTAAGTTTTTATGAAAAATCATAAAAAAAATTATAAAAAATACAAGACAGCTCTAATTTTTTTTTTTTGACTGGAGGTGTCTGACATCATCTCCAATTTGTAGAAATATTTTGTGACAAGAGCTATAACCAATTGTGAGATATAAGACAATCTTTGTAAAACCCTAATTTTAAAAGGTCTATTTTTTGACTAATTATTTTCCCTCCAAGTTTAAAATATAAAGAAAAAACCCCTATTGAAATTCAAAGAGATTTCTCAAAATGTAAAGAAATCCAAAAAAATTGAAAATTTGCTCTCAAAATTATTTTTTCATGAAAAATAACAAAAAACTTATAAAAAGTTAAAGACTACTCTAAAAAATTCTGATATTTGGACTGGAAGCTCTTGACATTATCTCCAACCTATAGAAATTCTTTTTATGAAAATATCTACAGCCATTTGAATGTTATGGTTGAATCTTTGACAACTAGGGTTTTGTCCCAAAATGATTCAAAACCTACTGGGGTATCAAAATGTTTGACCTATTCTAAGCAATTAAAATGCAATGGAAAACATAATCAAACATCTCAAGATTATCCTAAGGAATTTGTAAAAGAAAAGAAGAAAGTGTTAAATGAAAACAAATGGATATACCTCCCTTTTGCAGGTAAAACTCCTTGGTTGGCCCTTGATTTGGATTGATTTGTATGCTCCTTGATGGCTCTTGATATGGCTAAATGCAAGTCTTGACTATATCCTTGAATGTAGATGAAAATGGATGAATGTTGATGGCTAGATGAGTGCACAAAATGGCAGTATTTAGTTGCAAAAATAGCTAAGTCTTCCCAAATGCCTTAGAGGGTGTGGTATTTATAGAGGATCTTGAATTCTCTAGAGAATTCAATGGTTGGGATTTATCCAACAAAGTCAAGATGAAGGGCTAAGGTGACTTGAGGACTCACAAGCCCTCACATTTTGACATGTGGAATGTGAGAGGGCTAAGGGTGAGATGATGTGTAGGTGATGTGGAAGAGAGGTACATGATATGGAAGGACAAGTACCTTGGGGAGTGAGAAGATTTTTTTAAAAAGGAACTTCTGATCCCTAAGTGGGAGTGAAAATGACACTTGAAGAATTTTGGAATTTCTCAAAAATCTCCATGGGAAAAGAGAAAGAGGTTGGAGAAATAAATGTGTATTAAAAATTCACATTCATAGGAGAATCTAATGGATAAGAGAGGGTTTCCAAAAAGGTGGGAATTGGTCACATATGCATGAGGTGACATGTCAAACATTCTAGAAGCCATGGAAAGACAAAATGAGAATTAAAAATTCACATGGGGAGGAGAGAGACATAGGATGACTAAATGAGAATGAAAAATTCTCATGGGAAAGAGCGTCAATGCCCAAAAAGGAAAAATAGAAAGATTGACTAAAAGGTGGTGCTAAAAGTGGTTAATTACTTTGATTAAAGTTGTGTAAATACTTGATTATGAAAATTAATGGAAGATTAGAGACAAGTGGAAAATGTAGGAGGATGTGACATTAATCCTTGATTAAGAGGATGCACACCCTAAATATGAATTAATTAAATTAATTGAAATTAGTGATGGATTATGGAGGATGTGACAAGGAGGGAGAAAAGAATAATTTTAAATTGATTTTAATTCAAAAGATTAGAATGACAAAATTAAATAAATTGGTGTATTTATTTAATTTAGAGAGGAGAAAGGCACCAAATAAAGTGTTTAATTATTAAATTAAATACTTTATGTGGGAAGTGTAATATTAATTAAATAAATTAATATTGACAGAATTGAAGAATAAAGAGGTAAATTTGATCATATGGGAGTAATCAAATTTGGGTGTCTACATTTTTCCCCTCTTTGAAATGTTAAAATAACAGTGTTTCGAAGAAAAATAAAATGTTGGGGATGAAGAAAGTGATAGGGATTGAGGTTGAATGAGCTATCCAAGAGGAGCAAAAAATAAGAGAGGGATGCCACAGTGCCTGCCTCAAATGGATGGAAGAAAATGATAGGGTATGCCCCCTCAAGAGGGTAGTTGAGGAAGGAACAAGGGGGCCCCAGATTACTTCTCGATAGAAAGAAATGGAGTAGACTGTTGGATAGAGGGAAAAAAGCTAAGAAACTTTAACTTTTGAATGGAGTTGATTGGACATATGGTTTTCAAATGGTGGCTCTGGGAAAGAAGGGGATTCTAGGAGGAATAAAAGTGAATTAAAAATTCACATGGGGAAGAGAGGAGCCTAGGGTGAATAAAAAGGAATTAAAAATTCCTTGGGGGATGGGGAGAGTTGACCATGGTACTAATTAGGTCTGCCTAATCAGTTATTAGAGGATAATTACAGGTTAATGAGGATTAGAAGCCAACTTGTAAAAGTTGGTGGATGTGACACATCCTAATCAAGGATTAGGCATGTGCACATCCTTAATGAAGAGATTAGGAGATGGATTAGGATTAGATGAAAATGACATGTGAGGTATTAAATAAATGTAATATTTATTTAATTCATTTGATGAAAAGAGGATTAAGGAGGCTAAGGTATTTAATTATTAAATACCTTAGGGATTTGATAGAATTAAGGATATTAATTAACTAATAGTAATATTACTTAATTAACTTGGATAAGAGGATGTTTAGATGAAAAGTGATAAATTTGGATAAATTAAGTGTCTAAATTTGGATGTCTACATTTTGCCCCTCTTTGAGATGGTGTTACAAAGTAGCATCATTTTAAAGAATATTAAAATATAGAACCCAAAAGAAGATGGTTAGATTGAAAAAGATGCCCTAGTCATTCAAAGGAGTGACTAGGAAGGAAAAAAAAAAATATGGGGGTGAAGATGAAGATTAGGGATTGAGGATGCCCCCTCGAGAGGACATGCGGGTTCAAGAGAACATGGGTGTGCTCTCGAAATGGATGAGATGATGCAAGGGGAGATGAAGAAGATGATGCGAAGGGATGGATATGAAATGATGAAAAAGTGACAGGAGGTTGGGAAGCACAAATGGATGCAAGGACGAAGAGGATGTTGGCCCAATCAAGGTAAAAGTGAAAATGGGTGGATGAAGGATGGAGTGTCTTCAATGAAGGAATGATATAACACGAGGATAGGAAAGGATACATTCTGATGAGTGGTGCTGAAAGTGTTGTTGATGAGGGAAAGATACATCCCAAAACAACACATGGATAGGGAAGGATACCTCCTGATGATGATGATGAAAATGTTGTTGATGAGGGAAGGATACATCCCAAAACAACACCAAAGGGATATGGAAGAATACATATGGATGATGATGATGATGATGATGATGGGGTTAAGGCTTCTAACAAGATTGGGGATAGGACCAAGGATGCGATTAGATGATTTTGAGTAAATGGAATGGATGGGGATTGGATAAAGATATGAGATAAGGATGAAGGATGGATGGATGGGGGGATTTTGATAGATGAGAGGATGTGGGATGCATGCAAGATGATAGAATGGAAAATAAAATGAAATCCTAGTGCAATTTAACATCTTTGGAGCATTGATTTTTGCTATAGCATAAGACACCAAGTGTCAGGGTATGTGGAACCAAGGAGTATTATTGTCTAATGCATGAAACAAACACAACAAACAAAAAGGCTATCCCAACACCCCAAAGTCACGAAGACCTTGGTCGGGCCAGGTATTGAGATAACCACAAGCACACGAGGATGCCCCAACATAACACAAAACCACAAGAATCTTGGTGGGTACGACATGGGACAACCAAGAAGACACAAACAAACAAAAGATCAAGATATGACCCTATGTGGACCAATCAAAACACACCATAATATGATGGATCATGGCAGCCTTGACTAGTGATGATAGGGAGTGCAAATGATAAACAAAAACCAAAAGCATCAAAAGATTGCAATCAATTTCAAATGTCCTTTGCCATAGGATCAAGGGGATGGATGGGATTGATGAGGTCAATTAGGAAGGATGCATCTTGTTGAGACTGATGATGGATACTAAACTGAAAGATCGATATGATGCAGGATATTCCAAACCAATTGGATCTGATGATACAAGTGGATCCTATTTATTAAGAACTAGCTAGATAAGGGAATAGCTTGATGACATGACACAAGACATGAGACTGACACAACCTAAATACCTAGGGGCTCAGGGGCCGATCAAAGATTATCCTTGCCTACGTGAAAGCCGAGAGCCCTCGTAGTTCGGTAAAAGGCTGTCAACTTACCATGGATAAAAGTAGAAAGAGGATGATGAAGACTAATAACAAATGACAAGGGCCGGAGAGACAAAAGAAAAGACTAATGATAGATGATATAGGAGTGGACGGAGAAAGCAGAAAGACTAACGCTAGATGATAGAGGAGCCTCGGGGGCAGATCAAGTGATCGACCTTGCCTATGTGAAAGCATAGGGGTAACATAGTTCGACAAGAAAATAATGACGGACCATGAAGGAGACTTCGATGGATGATAGGATGGAAAAAGAAGAAAGACTGATGATAGATGATAAATGATCCTCGGGGGCGGATCAAGTGATCGACCCTACCTACGTGAAAGCACAGGGGCAACGTAGTTCAACAAATGACCAATGACAAATGATGGATAAAGGATGATGACAGGATGAGTGGAGGATGATGAGATAAGTGGATAACCTATGGGACCGATATGATGAGATAGGATAAACTTGTTGGATCGGATAGGATGATGACGATCACATAAAGCTTAGCAATGGGATAGTTATCCAAATCATTAAAATGACTTGGGAGGATGGTATGATGGGGAGATGAATATTGAGAAAGGATAAGAGATTGAAAAGATGTGTAAAATAAGCAAAAGTGATGACAATGAGATAAATGGCATTGGGTTGCATGGAGGGAGGCCTATAGCTATATACCAATGATAAGGGATTGTGAGATGGGATGAAGATAAAGATGAAACAAAGGATAGAGATATAGGGATGAAGGATGGGAGGGATTGTTTGGATGGATAGGAATATAAGGATTGGGAGATGAAAGGGATGCTAGTATAGATGGATACAAAGATAAGGATGGGGAGATGGAAGGGTTATTGTGATAGATGGATAGGGAGATAAGGATTGGGAGATGAAAGGGATGCAAGTGATAGATGGATAGGGATATAAGGATTGGGAGATGAAAGGGATGCTAGGATAGATGGATACGAAGATAAGGACAGGGAGATGGAAGGGATGTTGTGATAGATGGATAGGGATATAAGGATTGGGAGATGAAATGGATGCTAGGATAGATGGATATGAAGATAAGGATGGGGAGATGGAAAGGATGTTGTGATAGATGGATATGGATTTGGATATAAGGATTGGGAGATGAAAGGGATGCTAGGATAGATGGATACAAAGATAAGGATGGGGAGATGGAAGGGATGTTGTGATAGATGGATAGGGAGATAAAGAGATGTTATGATAGATGATGTCTTCAAGGACTATATCACAAAGGAAGTAGATGCCTCCACTCTAGATATGTCATATATGATGAGGCATGAGGGATGGAAGATGAGCAGATGGGAAAAGGAGATAACTAGAGGAGGGTAGGATGGGTGACCAAGGAATACAATAGAGCATGGATGAAGGGAATGTATACCAAGAGGTGGCCAAAGCATGTATAGATAGGTGCCCCTATTTTGATCAAGATCACAAGAAGGATGGAGGGATGGGAGATAAATGGGATATGATGGTAGGATGTGGAAGATAGGTGGGATGGAAGGGATTTATGAAGAAGATAGATAACAGGAAGACGGGTGCATAGTTAGAAGCATAGCAAATGGAGGGAATGCATATTAGGAAGTTGCCCCTAAGTGCAGATGGGGATTTATGCATGATGCCTATTTGCTAGGTTTTCATCATGGTATTTATTCAATGCACTTGTTTGCCAATTTTTCACCATTCGATGAATTATTTCTATTTACTTTTTTTTTTTTAATTTTTGGATTTTTTTTTTTGGATTTTTGGAATTTTGGATATCATGCAAAAGGAGATGGATAAGGATAGGGAGGAAAATAAATGGATTATTTTTAGCATGATTATTTCAATTGACAAAAACATTCCCCCATTAATGATGTTGTACCTATGTTTTTGGGCTCAACAAGGACCATTATTGAAATAATCATGCTAAAAATAATCCTCACGAAGAATTAGGATCTTCTATTCATTTCCCTTTGTATAGGAAACCCTCCATTAATCCTTAACCTTCTAGAGATTCCTTGGCTACACTTTCTGACTTGAGCAGTAATCCTGAGTTGATGGATAGATTAGCTAGACAAGTTACCAAAAGAATGGCCTTGACTCTAAAGGAAGAAGAGCAACAAGATAAAAAAAGGAAAAGGAATCAAGATCACCAAGATGGGTGAAAAAGGCTGCATGATGAAATAGAAGCTTCCTAGAGAAGGTGCTAAAAAGAAAAATATCTATAAAATTGAAATGAAAGGAAAAGAGAAAGAACTCATAGGCTATGAACCTAGTAGATGGCCAACCCCTAAGACATTTACAATTGTTTATCCAGACAAACAACTTTGGGGTAGATATGAAGCGAGACTTCATGTGGATCTAGGAGAGAAACAAAAAATACTCTAAAGCACATAGAAATTGGTTAGCCCAATGGATAATCTCAACACAAGAGAACATTGATGACATGATTGTAGATATTAGAAGTGTTGGAAATAATCTTAAAGACTCAAATTAAGCTTAACAATGTCTCTTCAACTCAAGGTAAAATTAGTTCTATCACAAAGATTGAGCAACACTCTTCCTCTATTATAAACAACCTTTCTAGCATCAACTACCAAGTAAGTCACGCACAACAAGATGATAGAACTATAGTAATCAACTGCACTCATCAAGATAGTTATATAACATCCAGTTATGAAAATCAGAAGCATTTTGAAAATGCGAGAAAACAAGATGTGGAAGATCAAAAAATACTTATAGATGTTGTAGCCAAAAAGCTAGAAAAGATCTAGCTAGTAGCTAAGAAAATCAAGAAAACACAAATTGGCCGAGATAGTTTAGAGGAAGAAGAAAAAGAAATGAAAAGTAAAACACAAGAGCAAAAGTCCCAAAAAAAAATGAATAATAGTGGAAAGAAGAACAAGGAAAGATCAAAAGGAGGAGATTATTGAAAGATCTGCTAAAAGAGCTCAACCATCTACACAAATGGCCATCCCTAAAGTCAAAGAACATAGTTTAGCCAACAAAGAAGAAAAATGAAAAATACGTGATTGGTTGCAAGAACTAGAGGTAGAAGAAGAACAAGCAGAACCTGTGTACATAGATGAACCTAGTTTTTCCAACAAAGAATCTGATGTCGAAGAGTCATCCAATGTACAAATACTTTTGAAGCTTTTTCTAGTGAGTATGATTCTTCTATAAATACTGATGTAGATAATTTTGAGGAGTTAGAGTTAGATTTTTCAAATTATAAGAATTTATAAGTAGTTGAACCATGGGAATCCATGAAGAAATTTTTTGATTTTGACATTGAGATGAAAGATGTAGTAATAGAAAATGCTAAGCCAAAGCAACTTAGGCCATTTGTAGTAAGTGGATTTGACACTATCTTCACTTGGAAAGATACACTTGAAAACATGTCTGATAGGAGTGGTCCATGGAATGAACCTGCAAAATTTTTGTATGTAGTAATATTATTGTCTAGAAAACTTAGAAACTCGTGGAATAACTTACTAGATCATGGAAAAGGAACACCCATAGATGAAAACACTAATTATGTCAAGTAGAAGGACATGGGAAAGTATGATATTTTCTCTTTTGGTTTTGAAGAATTTAGGTCTCTACTAATTGATATTTTCTGTGGTGAAACTTCAAATGAAATAACTAAAGCCAATAATATATTACAAACTTTGAAGTTAAAGAATCTGGCTAAGTGTCACTCATACAATATAGTCTTTTAATCCTTCATGATAGCAGCCGACAAACTACATGACCTAACCACAAAACAATATTATCTAAATTCTTTACCTTGTGGCTTAGGCACATGGGCAGAAGACTATATTGTCAGAAAATAACATAAGACAATAGAAGAATGTACTTTTGCAGAATTAAAATGAGTTATTTGCTACAATCTTGAAAAACAATTTTTATTAGTAGCCTTGCAAGCAAATAAAGAAGAATATAATTACACATGTAATTTGAAAGAATATTGTGACTTGCCACCTATCAACTAGCCTGCATATTTTCAACAGCTCAAATAATTTAGAAAGAAAGGTTTTTTCAAAAGATGCAAATGTAGAAAGTGCTCCCAAAATAGGTATGAAGAAGAACATACATTCAAAAGAAGTAAATTTGGGAATCGTGGTAAAATAAAATGCAAGATGGTTCCACACAAAAGAAGAATATTTTCTAAACAACCACCACCATACCTATTAAGGAAAAGAAATCAAAAGGTCCCTAGAGGAGTCAAGTGTTTTATTTGTAAAGGGCCTCACTATGCAACAAATTTTCCTAAAAAGCTAAATCCTGGCAAAAAAATGTATGCAATGTTTGAATGTGAAAACCAGGATTGGGAAATAGTGAATAGTAAAGATGTTTTCCCTAATGATGGGATTTTGTATGAATTACTTGAGATTGCTCCTGATACTAGTTATATGATGAAGTTTAAGGATCTTAGGGATAGGCGAAGACATTATGATAATAGAAGGTAATCATCTAAATCAGAATCTCCTTCTGATCAAGAAGAAGATTATTTGGTCTATTTGCTTAAAAACACTCTTGATGATATCAAGATTAAAATCCAAATTGAAAAATCAAAAGATCCATATAAGACTATAGGAACAAAAGAAGAAAGCAAGAATGTTGTAAAACAACATTTTGCAACTTTGAAGAAATTGGAGTTAGAAAAAGAACTCCAAAAAAAGGAAAAGTGTAGAAGAAAACTAAGAAAGGAGTAGCCTAAGAAATTGATCATGTGGTTACAAGATTCCACCATGGAAATGAGACAAACCATCTTCTTCAAAGCATAAAGATAGATATGCAGACACTGATATTATTGTTATCTTTAAAAAACTTGATCTTCTCATGGATGACATAGCTGATCTAGATTGTGCCCTTAAAACCCAACAAAAAGAAATGAGGAATTTTTCTACCATAGTGGGAGAAATCAAAGATATTTTGTTCAAGGCTGATCAGCAATCAAAACAGCAAAATTTTAAAAAATTAGAACAAGAAGAGACAAAGGAAGAAAGCAACAGAAACACTAGTGTAATTCAAAAAACCAAAGAAAAATCTACATCCCTATTATTGGCTAATAATGGCAATTATATCAGGATTAACTTTTTTTTTCCAAGTTTCAAGAAGATCCCTATGGATGCTTTTGTAGATACTGGATGTTCGACCTATCTCTGGAAAAGACAAATGCTATACCTCCAGAATTTTGGAAACTAAGACTAGACTTGCCACACAGTTATGCCATTAATGGGGAAAGGATTCATATGGGCAGATATGCACAAGATGTACATGTGGAGATAATGGGTAAAATGTTTGTAACATATTCTATTGAATACAATGATCTTGAGGATAATGTTCTGTTAGGTTTTCTATTTCTCACTAAATATGAACTACTTCATTTTTGGAAGCATAAAATTTCTTTGAGACATGAAGACGGACAAGTAGAAATACCTACACTTAAAATAGTAAATCAAAAGGTTGAAAATAGTGGGAAAAAAGAGAGAAAATAATCAGTTAAAGAACAAATAGAATCATCTACAGAAATGTTTGCAGAAATTAAGAATAGATTTGAGAAAGATTATTGTAGTATGAATCCATTACAATTTCAGTCACAAGAGCACAAAGAATGTGAAATCTAGATTAGACCAGAATTCCAATCTATCATTCCACATGAACCTACCTATTTAATGAGCGCAACTAAGGTTAAATAGATGGACGAACAGTTGAACAAGCTTCTTGCAGGACATTTCATCAGACCAAGCAAGATTCCATTCTCATGCCCAATATTTTGGTAAACAAGAGAGTTGAACAACAAAGAGGCAAAAAACATTTGTGTATCAATTACAAGCCTCTTAATGACATCATTCTTCCATTTAATTATCCAGTTCCATTTCGCTTAGATTTGATCAGATGAGTAGCAGATAAGAAAGTGTTTTCTAAGCTTGATTGCAAATTTGGGTTTTGGAAAATAAAGGTTAAAGAGTCCAACAAGTACAAAACTACATTTTCAGTCCCTTAGGGATTATATGAATGGAATGCTATGACATTTGGCCTCTCTACAACACTATCTTATTTCTAGAGAAGAATGGACCAGGCATTAAAACATTTAAAGGAATTTTGTGCAATTTATATTGATTATATCCTTATGTTTTTTGATTTAGAAACTGATCATTTGTAGCACCTAGAGGAACTTTATACAGCCATCAAAAAACATGGCATATGTTTGACTATTAAGAAAATGGTAATTGGTCAATCTCAAGTAGATTTCCTTAGTTTTCATCCTAATAAGGGAATAGTCCAGCTACAACCACATATTCTCTAGCATATCCAAGAATTTTCTAATATATTAGAAGACAAGAAGCAAATCCAAAGGATTGGCAGAAGACAGGAAATCCATACAAGAGCATCTCAAAGAATGGGAAAAGGAAGGATGGTCTTTGAAGACTATTGAAGCAGTTCAAAGGATTAAATCCAAGCTCGAATTTACCTTCTCTCCAAATCATTGTTCCAAATTTACCATTATTTTTGTATACCGATGCTTCTGATACAACATGGTTTGTTGTGCTCATACAGGAAGAAGAAGATGGGAAAAGGTGTATCTATGGCTACAGATCTGGAACCTTCACCAACATTGAAAGTAGATACCATATTTATGAAAAAGAAATATTGGCTGTAAAGATAGGTATGGAAAAATTCAAAATTTTCCTCAACCCAGTAAGATTTGCTATCTGCATAGACAGTCAAGCAATGAGAATTTTCTTAAAGAAGAAGCCCAATAAAGACATTGCCCAAGGAAGAGTAGCCAGCTGGTATTTTGAATTTCTTAGTTATAACTTTGACATAAAATGGATAAAAGGTGAGAATAATCCATTAGTAGATGCCATAACCAGAGAGCTTGTAGGATCAATTTATATTGGTCTTGTTTTAAAGAATCCAACATTCTACGAGCCAAATGGAACTCCAATGTTTTTCCATGAAGATGATGAAACCTTAGAAGATGAAGAAAAGAAAAGAGTTCTCCCTTACCTTCCAGAGAATATAGTTGTGAAATTACTTGAATCATATTTTCTCAATAAATGGCTCTTAGAACTCAGAAAAACTATTTAGTACTTGCATGGACAAGGATTAGTTGACTATTACAAAGAAAGAGACTTCTTAGCACTTATGGGATTACCAGATGCCCCAATAAGGCATTGTGTAGCAGATATGGTTGTATCCATGTCAAAATACGAGGATTTTTTAGAATGAATTGGTCCAAGAAAAGCAAGATGAATTTACTTAAATTTCATAAGTTTGGGTTGATAAGAAAAATTAATTTCCACCAAGACTCCTTCAAATAATATACATATTTAATTGGTTCAAGGTTCAATGTAGTCATGAAGGAATTCTTAGAGTACATTCACCCTAGATTATGGTGGAAAATGGCTCAATGTGTGGACAAATATTTAACACATTATCCTCACACTGGATATGATTTTCCCATAATTGAATTATATTCACTAGAAGCTAGATGGAACTTAGGAGTCAGAATTGAAGACTTGGAGATAATTCTCAAACCTCAAACAATGGCCAAAAGGATCAAAATAGACCAAGCACATTCTAAGGATTATGTTGTATAGAGAGATTATGTGTTCAATGCCTATACTCAAGATTGAGAACTAGCCTTTCCACCTTTACCAACATAGATGATGAACCCAATACCTTTCCCTTGGAGCTAGCACATGGGATTTTCTATACTGTGGTGTCACCCATGCTAAGATTTCACAACATGATGCAACCATTTCATAAAAATCATGATCCCTATAGCCACTTATAGGTGTTAAGTGGGCCCTTCTCACTCACGAGTGTCCAAGAAGTGATTTTCTTTCTTTTCCTCCACTATGTTAGTGTTCATGACAAATTTCCTAATAGTTGTCTCCTCCATACTATGGTAGGTAATGGGACATGTGTCATCTTTGTACGAAGGGATTCCAAAATTATTATATAATGTCATGAGCTTACAAGCTCAACCTCTTCTATAAATTCTTGGGGAAGCCTCATTCAAGGCATTAGAAGATTTCTGGATTGGAGTCTAGAGTCTAAGTTAAGGTTCCAAGTCTTTCATATCAGATGCATGATCTCTCCTACACCTCGAGCGATTTGGATGATCAAAAATTTGTATGCGTGTATGCATGTTGTATGAATAGTTTTTTCAATAAAATCATGCTTATTTGATGTTTCCTTCCTACAGATCCCATGTTTTCAATTTCCCCCTTTTTCTTTCCCTTAAAATATTTATATATTATGCATGCTAATATTTTAAGGGGAGGCATATTACCTATCCATCTATTCATCCACACATGAACCCTTCTTTATTCATGCATCCTAAGATTTTTCTTATTGATGTGGCCCCCTTATGGTAATTTTTTCATAATTTCCCTTGTGAGGTTGTGCATTTATATGCTCCCTAAGGCATTAACAACACATTATCACCTATCATAACACAAATTTATTTCCTATGAACCCATGTACCCTAAATCAACCTAGAATAAGGTAAATTTCCTATAAAATCAAGCCTCTAAACCATAATTCACTCATCATCCATCTTCTCTTTCAAGTCAAGCAAGTTAGGGTTTCATATTACAAGTCATTAAGATTGAGCTTCCTAAGACATTCAAGGGAAGATTCTTCATGTTTTGTTGCAGAACTTCAAGATCAATTATCATGGCAAGGTAATAACTTCATTATTTCATGCTTTATTACATTCTTTAATCATCTTGGTTTAATTACCTAAAAGGGATTTGACCAAAGCAAACCCCGATGCCCTAACATTTAACATTTCTCCTTCTTGTCTTGTGTGTTTGTAGATTTAGGCCTCTTGGAAGCTTGGAAATCGTTAAGAATCAAGTTACAAAGTTTTTTAGGTATTTTTTTCATTGTCCAAGGACAAATATCAATAAAAAGTCACTTTCTCAGAGTTTTAGAAGTGGACACCTTTAGAAAGCCAAATTGTAGATTGAGAGATCTTGTTTCCTCTTTTGGATCTTCAAAAATTCAAAAGTTGACTCATTACCCATTAGTAGAAAATGAGTCCAATTTCCACAACTAAACAGAGTTTTTTGCATTTTTGGATACCCTTTTGTCTAAATGGATTTTGGTTCAGTTTTACAGAACTAGGACTAATTCACCTAGAATGGTGAATGAGTCCCAGTAGACTAAATTTCTAGCATCAACAACATTTTAAATGTCATTTCCAACCTCCCACAATATTTTAGGTGCACACTTTCAGTTTCATCCATTTCTATTTTAATTTGCATTCATTTCTAGGTGTTTTTGCCTTACATAATCTGTGTTCAAACAACATGCATTTCAATAGTTTTTACTCAATAATCAATCCATTTTTTCAATTAGTAGCATTTAGATCATTGCATTTAGTCATAATTTAATCATACATATCTTAGTTTGAGTGAACCAACAAGATTGTTGGTGTTGGATCTATCTCTTTTCATTAGGTGAAAGACCCTAATTGAGCAAAAGAGAGTCATAGCATTTCACACCTCTTCAAAACTATGGTTCACCTATTTTAGTTGGAACAAAGCTATCTATTTCAAATTTTCCAACATCCCCATCAGAGATGGAAGATATGAGTAGAGTTCCTTACCAGAGTTTAGTTGGAAGTTTGATTTATGCTATGGTTTGTACTAGACTAGACATTGCCCAACTAGTGGGAGTTCTTTCTAGATATATGTCTAATCCTGGTAGAGTTCATTGGGATGTAGTTAAAAAAGCATTCAGATGTTTATGAGGTACCTTATATTATTCCTTATGTTATCATAATAATATGTCTGGAGAAAAAAATTCCCTTGATATTCCTAGTTATGTGGATTCAGATTGGGCAAGTGATGTTCATAAAAGAAGATCCACCAGTGTGTATGTGTTTACTTTATTTGGTGGTGTAATTAGTTAGATGAGTAAGTGATAGGTTGTGGTTGCTTTTTTCACTACTAATGAAAAGTACATGGAAACTACTCGTGCTTGTAAAGAAACTATTTGGCTTAAGAGACTATGTTCAGATATTGGAATAAAACAAGTTGTAGTGATAATTTATTGCAATAGTCAAAGTGCAATATGTCTAGCCAAGACCAAGCACATTGATGTGCAGTGATGAGCCTAAAATACACTCATAATTTGATGTTATGATAAACTCTTAAATGTCTTTACCTTTGTCATATTTTGGCTGTTTTAACTTTGTCGAAACCTTTTATGAGAAATCCTGTAGCAAGATACTCTTATATTCCTGCAGCTTATTGTGTTGACTTGATTGCATTTATTGCCCTGTTGACTCTAAAAAATGACTGGTATATCGTATATAGTTTTTGAATGATGAAGTAGATTTAAAATGTGTGATTAATGAATAGATATCGTGTATATGCTATGCGCCTTTTGTTTCACATCTGTTACCTTCTGTTTCGCAGGTTGTTGAAGGATGATCGAGTCAAGCGCAGCCGATCTCGGCCTTCCAATAAAGTCCATTTCCTGCACGACTACGAGGAAGCTCCGACGAAGACCCTTTGACCGAAACCATTGGGAAAGATTTTCAATGACAGTCAATCTAGAAAGAGTGGAGTGCTAGATTCTCTCCGGATTGGGTTGAATGCATAAATTCATTATGAATTTTGTTCCTTGATTCGGAGATATACTTTACTTCCACAAATTTCTTTGTTAGGGTTAGTTAGTTAGTTGTTTTTTGAAAATAAGATACTCCTCCTGCGTGATTGAGTAAGTAAGTTGGAATAGAGAGAAGATAGATGATAGTTAGAGTGAGATAGAAACAAAGTAGCAGATATCATGTAAGAATCAATATGATAATGAAAGACATAATCTGTTTGACCAGAAACAAAGTTTGTTAGTCTTCATATCAACAAAACAATGTATATCATTCTATTTTCATGAATAAAGTTCAATGAAGTTCTGAGTTTAACATCTGTGTAATCGGTAGATGCTTGCTAAGGGGGGCCACTTAGTAAGTATCTGTAGCTAGTTAGTTAGTTGTTCATTTATGTTGATCTTCAGTGAGTTTCCATTGTTTTCACACAAAATCAGTCTTATAGTGCTCCCGCAACATAGAGAGCCCATCCCTGTGACTGTTCCTGCAACATAAGGCTAGTTCATAGTTTGTGTTTCAGTCGTAGTTGTTATGGTTTTTCTCATAGTTGAGTTAAAAAAATTTGCATTACCGTTCTATGGCTTAGATAGAATTTCTTTCTGGTATGTATTTCTGCTAAGTGTTGACCGAATCAAGTTCCTAGTGCATATATTGTGTTGCGCCATTTAAAGTCTACGTCCCTTGGTTTGACAAGTAAAATGAACGTCCACAGAGAGATATTAGTCACCTGTCGGAATGTCCAATTCCCAGGAAAGGTTTTACTATTATTTTCATATCCTTTTGTGTGGCGAGCCATTTTTTGGCACCGTTGCCGGGGATGGCGTCCAACTAGGAGTTTGTCAGAAGTCATTTTTAGCACTAGTTTAGTTTGTTAGTAAAAAAATTTCTAAATCCTTTAAGCCGCTATTCACCATATTCCATGCATAGAAGAAGAGATGCACTGGGAAGGTTCCTCCCTGAAAACCTATTTATTGAACTACCATTTGACCCAGCTGACAACGAACCTGAGGAAAACCCATTTGCTGCATTATTCCAGCAACCCAACATGGCAAATAATCCACCTCATGCTTTTGAGTTCCCTATTGTTCCCCAGTGAGATACTGACAATCTTCAGAATATACCTTCTTCACTGCTTCCAAAATTCTATGGCCTGGTCACAGAGGACCCAGAAACCTTTTTGTTTGAATTTGATGTTCTCTGCCGTAGTTATGACTACAATACAGACACTCATAAACTGAAGCTATTTCCTTCCACCTTGAAGGAGGGAGCTCTTAGATGGTTCATGAGTCTGGGAAGAGGCATCGTTGATAGTTGTGCGGCCATACAGACGAAATTCTTTGAAAAGTATAAGGAATATTGTAAGAGTGCCAGCAAAGGTGATGACATATTCCGAATTCAGCAGAAGGACGATGAAAGCCTGGAAGATTATATTTCTAGATTTTTGTTTTCACTGAAGAGGAACTCAAACCATACTCTCAATGAGGACTCTCAAAAATTACTCTTTCTAAGAGGAATCAGTGATGCTTGTATATACGCCCTGGACCTGATGGGAGGAGGTGATATAGCCCAGCTGCCTTGGGATGATATCAAGAAAATATGTCTTAACTATTCTCAAGCAATAGTTAAGAAAGGTCAAGGTCATCATAATGCAATACGAAAGTCTTCTTCTGATGGAGTCTTCCGGAGGGAGATAACCAATTTGCTGTTTGACTTCAAGCAAGACATCATTAATAACATGGCTACACAACTAGACACCATGCAAGCTCGGAGGAAACATGAGGAGGCTAAGACAATTTTGGCCGAGTTCTGTCCATACTGCAGACAAAAGAAACGTGACTATAGATGCAAGATGGTGGCTAATCTGGAGACCAGACAACTACCTACTGAATTCAAGCCAGTAGAAGGTGATGATGATCAAGTGTTCTTTGTCGTACAAAGGAGACCATGGGCCCAAAGACAAGGTATGCCTCAAGATCCTCTAACTTTTGGTAATATTTATTCTGGATATAATAATCAATGGAAACATGCCTATGGACCACCACCACCCTAGAATCCACCTCAACCAAGTTGGCCTAATTATCAGACCCCACAATGGCAATCTCCTTTAGGAGGTTGGCAGCAGCCACAAGGGCAATGGACCCCACCTTCAGGAAATTGGCAGTAAAATTCTCAATGGAGAGGCCCTCAGCAAAGGAAAAACCAGTCCTCTGGATTCCTACAACTTCCACAGCCACAACCACAGGCTCTCATGCCACCTCTTGCAGCAACTGCCACAAATCTAGGACCTCCAAAATAAAAGCCTACGCCTGCCTAGCCATTGCCCAACCCCACTAATAAGCAACAGTAGCAGCCATAGAAAAATGCATATCTTGCTGAAGCCAACCAATATCCAGCCTATGCCTTAAATGTTAGTGACATCCATTTGAGGTCTGGAACTACTTTACCTACTCCAAAACCACCTCTGATTACTGAAATACTAGATTCTCCTCTTGAAGAATCTACTGCACCTGTTGTTCTTGCTAAGCACATGCCCACACCTGACACAGTTTCTAAGGAGTCTGCTTTGCAAACTCAAGACAACCCACCTTTTCCTCAAAGGTTGCAAGGTACTGCATTTAAATCCATGGAATAACCCACTTCTGACATTCTGGATCAGCTCAAAAATGTGCAAATTCAAATCCCTCTATTTTAGGCTATTAAAGATATTCCCATCTTTGGAAAAGCTATTAAAGAAGCATGTTTGAAGAAGTCTGGTCGGAAGAAAAAGGATCCTCAAACAATTCATGTCTTAGGGAAACTGGCTGGTATAATGTTGGGAAATGTAGTTATTCCAAAGTATATTGATCTTGGAAGTCTTGTAGTGCAGATACATATAAATGGCCAAGTTGTAAAAAATATTTTGATTGATTTAGGTGCTGCTATTAATGTTGTGACAAAGCATACTATGGACTCCCTGAACATTTTAGACATTAGTTCTACACCCACAGTTCTGCAGCTTGCAGACAACTCCACAATTAAACCTGATGGGATAGTAAAGGATGTAATTGTCACTCTTGAATCTTGGGAGTATCCTGCTGATCTCACAATATTATCAGTCAAGGAAACTTTAGGAGGGTATCCAGTTATCCCTAGGAAACCATGGTTAGCAACTGCTGATGCTTTTATAGGATGTCGTTCTAGAGATATGACCATTTATGATGGATAGTCCACAAAGAAATTGGCTATGTATCCACCTGCTAGACCTCAACCAGATTTGTGCCAACCTGTTTGGCCAGATGTGGAAGAAGAAATTGAAGAAGCCAATTTTTTTAGCTCAATTAATGATGATTCAAAATGATCCATTCTCACAACTTCAGAGTGAGGATGCTTTGCTGCTCCAAATTCTACAGTACAATTCTGATACGGGTAGTTTATTTGATCCAAATGGTACTCATTTATAGTGTTTCCTACAGCAACCAGATTCTGAAAGTTCACTGCCTAAACTTCCAGCAATTTTTCATAATTTGCTTCCACAAGAGGTACAAACATCACCTGTAGACTCTATGAGTAATCTCACTAAGCAGATAGAATTGTCTCCAGATCATTGCTTGAATATCAATAGCGAGCTGTCAAAGTCTCAACAGGATGACTTATTAAAAATGCTATAAGAACAGCATAGAGCTTTTGCATGGGAATATGGGGACATGCAAGGAATAGATCCTCGAGTTTGTACTCATAGAGTATATATCAAAGAAGATTGTTCACCGGTCAGACAACCTCAAAGAAGAGTAAATCCAACACTTAGAGAAATAGTTAAAAGTGAGCTTCAAAAATTGCTTGATGCTGGTTTTATTTATCCAATATCTGACAGTCAATGGGTTTCTCCATTAGTCATTGTTCCCAAAAAAGGTGGAAAATGGAGAGTATGTGTAGATTACAGAGAGTTGAATAGTGCCACTAAAAAGGATCACTTTCCATTACCTTTTGTAGACCAAGTACTAGACTCACTATCTGGCAAAAGATATTTTTCCTTTCTGGATGGTTACAGTGGGTATAATCAGATACAAATTGCCCCTGAAGATCAAGACAAGACCACTTTTACCTGTCCATGGGGAACATTTGCTTATTCGATCTTGCCTTTTGGCCTATGCAATGCGCCAACAACATTTCAGAGAGCAGTAATTAGTATCTTTGCTGATATATCTCATGAATGTATGGAGATTTATATGGATGATTTCACTACCTATGGAGTCACATTTGAAGAAACACTAATGAATTTAGAAAAAGTGTTGAAAAGGTGTAGAGAGCAAAATTTGTCTCTAAATAGTGAGAAGTGCTTTCTAATGATGGAAGAAGGTATTGTTCTAGGTCATCATGTCTCAAAGAATGGAATTCAAGTTGACCCTACTAAAATTGCAGTTATTCAGAATTTACAAACTCCTGCAAAACAAAAAGATGTAAGAAGTTTTCTTGGTCATGCAGGGTACTATAGAAGGTTTATAAAAGACTTCAGTAAAATTGCTAGCCCACTTTATGCTTTGTTAACAAAGGATTCCCAATTTGAGTGGACAAAAGCCTGTGAAAAATCCTTCCTAAAACTAAAGGACTTGCTTACTAAAGCCCCTATTCTTCAAGGACCAAAATGGAGTTTTCCTTTTCACATACATGCAGATGCTTCTAATTTTGGAATAGGAGAAGTTCTAAGTCAAAAAGAAAATTTAATTGAACATGCTATTTACTTTATCAGCAAGAACCTTCAAGGTCCTGAGCTCAACTATACTGTCACAGAAAAGGAGTTGCTTGCAGTAGTGTATGCTTTGAATAAATTTTGGCATTATGTCACAGGATATCAGATATTCGTTCATACTGACCATGCAGCAATCAAGTATCTAATAAACAAACCGGCCATCTGCAGTAGGTTGGCACAATGGCTCCTATTATTACAAGAATTTGATATTACAATCATTGACAAACCAGGGAAAGCTAATGTTGTAGTTGACTTTTTATCAAGACTTCAATTAGCTGCACCTATTGAAAATGAGATCATTGATGATAGGTTTACAGATGAACATTTGTTTTCCATTGTTGCACATACACCCTGGTATGTAGACATTGCCAACTATCTAGCAGCAAACAGAATACCATCCCACTTTTCTCCAAAAGAAAAGAGGTTGTTAATAGAGAAAAGTTTTAACTTTTCCTGGATTGCAAATAGTTTGTTTTATATTGGACCTGATCAAGTAATGCGAAGATGTGTCAGAGAGGATGAAACTTATGATATATTGCATGCTTTCCATGATGAACCATGTGGAGGATATTTTGCAGCAAAAAGAATATCAATGAAGGTTCTTACAACAGGGTACTACTGGCCAATGTTACACAAAGATGTTGTGGCATATACAAGAAAATGTGACAGATACCAGCGTATGGGAAGACCAACTAAGTCCGATGAAATGCCACTATACCCACAGATAATAGTCACCCCTTTTGATAAATGGGGGATGGATTTTGTAGGACCAATTGATCCACCATCCAATGGGAAATCATACATTCTAGTTTGCACAGACTATGTAACAAAATGGATTGAGGTAAAAGCTATGACTCATGCCCGAGATAACAAAGTTGCTGAATTCCTGTATGAATAAATTTTCACAAGATTTGAAGTTCCCAGAGAACTTGTAACTGATCAAGGACCACAATTTATGTCAAATCTGATCATTGCACTAATGAATGACTACAAGATCAAACATAGGAAGTCCAGCCCCTATCATCCTCAAGCTAATGGTCAGGCGGAGGTAACAAACAGAGAAATTGAGGCGATACTCACAAAGACAGTGCAGATCCATAAGAAAGACTAGAGCAATAGACTTCCTGAAGCAGTTTGGGCTTACAGAACTACATGGAAAACAACGACTGGGTTTACACCTTTTGAGCTGCTTTATGGGAAAATAGCTATGTTACCCATAGAGTTTGAGCATAAAACTTTGAGGACAGCTCTTGAACTCAACATAGACATATCTGAAGCACAAAAGGACCGTCTTCTATAGATAATGCTTTGGATGAAATGAGAAAAGCCGCCCTGCAGTATACAAAAGTGATCAAACATCAAAGAAATAAATGGCATGATCAGCATATTAGAACCATGAAATTTTTTGCTAGAGATTGAGCCCTATTATATGACTCCAGATATCAAGAAAACAAAGGTAAGCTCACAACATGCTGGCTTGGCCCCTATGAAGTTGAAAATGTGTTCAACAATGGACCTATACAACTGGTGACAATTGATCCAGTCCATTTCAAATTGCTAGTCAATGGCCACCGACTCCGACTGTACCATAAGCCAGCCTCAAAAGAAGAATTCATGCAGCAGTTCATTTAGGTTCCTCCGGCTACTCTTCCTACAGTCGAAGGCTTTAGCCTTTCTCCTGCAGCGTTACCATAATTTTCAAAAAGCATGCCCATAATAAAGGTTTTCTTTTTAAAAGGAAACCCCTTTTTCTCCATTTTTCATTTATCACCCCCACCTCACTTCTTTATCTTCCATCCCATTCTATCCACTTCACTTCATCCGCCCACGTCACCCACCACTTCATCTGTCTGCATCAACCTTAATTAAGATATCTTTCCCACTTGTCAATTCATGCAGTGCCGTCATCTTTCTTCACACATACGTGCAAATTATGAAGGTACGCCATATCTTTTTTTTCGCATATTTAATTTATTTTATTCAATTCATTTACTGCTATACATGTACTGGTCATTATCACCTGAATCTCTACCTATTCTTTAGTACATGTGAGGACAAATGTCATACTTTAAGTAGGGGGCAGTGATGAGCCTAAAATACGCTCATAATTTGATGTTATGATAAACTCTTAAATGTCTTTACCTTTGTCATATTTTGGCTATTTTAACTTTGTTGAAACCTTTTATGGGAAATTCTGTAGCAAGATACTCTTATATTCCTGCAGCTTATTGTGTTGACTTGATTGCATTTATTGCCCTGTTGACTCTCAAAAATGACTGGTATATCGTATACAGTTTTTGAATGATGAAGTAGATTTAAAATGTGTGATTAATGAATAGATATCGTGTATATGCTATGCACCCTTTTTTTTGCATCTGTTACCTTCTGTTTCGCAGGTTGTTGAAGGATGATCGAGTCAAGCGCAGCCGATCTCGGCCTTCCAATAAAGTCCATTTCCTGCACGACTACGAGGAAGCTCCGGCGAAGACCCTTTGACCGAAACCATTGGGAAAGATTTTCAAGGACAGTTAATCTAGAAAGAGTGAAGCGCTAGATTCCCTCCGGATCGGGTTGAACGCATAAATTCATTATGAAGTTTGTTCCTTGATTCGGGGATATACTTTACTTCCACAACTTTCTTTGTTAGGGTTAGTTAGTTAGTTGTTTTTTGAAAATAAGATACTCCTCCTGCGCGAGTGAGTAAGTAAGTTGGAATAGAGAGAAGATAGATGATCTAGTTAGAGTGAGATAGAAACAGAGTAGTAGATATCATGTAAGAATCAATATTATAATGAAAGACAGAATCTGTTTGACTAGAAACAGTGTTTGTTAATCTTCATATTAACAAAACAATGTATATCATTCTGTTTTCAAGAATAAAGTTCAATGAAGTTATGAGTTTAACATCTACGTAATCAGTAGATGCTTGTTAAGGGGGGCCACTTAGTAAGTATCTATAGCTAGTTAGTTAGTTGTTCATTTCTGTTGATCTTCAGTGAGTTTCCATTGTTTTCATACAAACTCAGTCTTATAGTGCTCCTGCAGCATAGAGAGCCCATCCCTGTGACTGTTCCTACAGCATAAGGCCAGTTCATAGTTTGTGTTTCAGTCGTAGTTGTTATGGTTTTTCTCATAGTTGAGTTAATGAATTTCGCATTACCATTCTGTGGCTTAGATAGAATTTCCTTCCAACATGTATTTCTGCTAAGTGTTGACCGAATCAAGTTCCTAGTGCATATATTTTGTTGTGCCATTTAAAGTCTACGTCCCTTGGTTTGACAAGTAAAATGAACGTCCATAGAGAGATATTAGTCACCTGTCAGAATTTCCAATTCCCAGGAAAGGTTTTACTATGATTTTCATATCCTTTTATGTGGCGAGCCATGTGCAGTATCATGTTGTTAGAGATATGGTCGAAGATGGTATTGTGAAGTTGGTTAAGATAGAGACTTTGATGAATATTGATGATTCTTTAACTAAGCCTATGAGGACATAGAAGTTTAGATGGTGTTTAAAGACTATGGGCCTTTCAGCCCCTGGCAACTAAGATGCAATGTTTACTCCATCATGTTGCTCTTGTAATGTGTTCAACAAGTGGGAGAATTTTTGGGAAAATATGTCTCAACCTTGCAATTATATAAAGGTTATTATTGATATATATATATATATATATATAATGGTCGATATACATTAAATAAATGATATATTGTAAATCTAGACTATTATTAGGTTTTAGATCTAATGGTGGAAATTTTGTTGGTTTGTCTTTCCCTAGAATGTAACTCTATTTTATGGGGGTGTTGTACTATGACTATGGTAGATGATGATGTTTCTTGAGAGTTTGATAGCAGTCATGTTGTCTCTTGATCTCTGGTGGTGATACTCATGTGAGAAGCTTGCTTTGCAAGTATATTGTAATCTTTGTGATTTATTGAGTAATATACTGGACGAATTTTGGAGTGTGGGGTTTTTCTCCTGAAAGGGTATTCCCCACATAAATCACTATTTCATGGTATGCATGATATTTATGTTAAATTTTTTTTAAGTTTCTATAACTATTAGATATCTATAAAGTTTTACATTATTCTCCTCTCAAGATTAGTGTAGGAATTTCTTCCGCTACTTTAGCTTCCTTGCATGATAATATACTACTCAATATAAAATTATATTGGAAAGTGGTGTGAAAGGAAAACATCTAATAAAGTCTCAAAAATAAAAGTGTGACAAAGGATGAAATAAAATAATGATTAAGAAGGAAACATAGCTCTCTCAAGTTTCTTAAGGAAACTATGATTTCTAACTATAAATTTTCTCCATATGTACCACACGATATGCTCATCACATCAACAAATATTGGGATCATAAATTCCCAATTTAGTTTGCATAATGTACCTTTATTCATTTTAACTAACTATCAAATGCATATGAAACAATCCAAACTTATCATAATACATCTCAATCTTATTAACATTATTGACAATTCATCTCTAGAGAGTGAATCTCTCAATAGAATCATTTAGGACATATTTATTAATAACTCCTCAGCTATGATTATTAATGTTAAAAGAAGCTCATAATACCTTCTTGGTGGAATCACATCCTTGATCATGCCACCTTAGAGAGAAAAAGTTGAAAACATAACCATGATTATTTCACGACTGTTATGTAGTAAATGAAGTTAAAAGCCCATATAACATGGCATGCTACATAGAAAGAAAAAAATAGAAATTTTTACTTCTTGTAAATAAATATTATCAAGACCTAGAAAATATTATTGAGTGTCACAAATGAAATGCTTTTGTGAGAAGTTTATCAAACTTCAAACATTTTATGAGACATAATTGTAAAATTATTTTTGAGAATCATCTTATTATCCAATTCATCTAGAGTAGAGTAACTATTTTTTATGGGAGCCTTCCTCTAAATTAAGGATTCATATTTGAATAGAAAGATGGATATAGTGTCATTTCTTTGGTTCGTATTCTCCTTCTTTATCTTCATTGGTAGGTTGGAAGACCTATATTTTATAGTTAGGGGTGGGGAAGCATGTCAAGTAATAGGTGGATTTTTTAGAAGCCCAAAATAAATCAACTAATCACACTTGAGAGAATTTTCCCTCACAAGACATCTATAAATATGACAAGAGTTAACAAGTTTTTGTGTGTTTAGAAGTATTTAAACTATGTTTTGAGACTTCAAGGATTGGCCCCTATATGTTGAGGATGGTTTGGCTAATATGCTAGTATAAAAAGGGTGCTTGGCTTTGCAAATCAACATAATAGACTACCCTTCCTCTATTTTGTAGGAGGTAGAAATCCAAAAGTGGGTTAAGAATTGGATTTGGAATGTGGAGATGCCAAACATCAATCCTAGATCTTATGCTTAGAATTTTGGCATCTGTTGCAAGTGTTGGCCAAGTTTAAATAGAAGATAGATTGATTGTATCTCATCTAATTGGTTTGGATCTCAACTATCTCCTTTAAATACTTGAAGAGAACCGCTTCTACACATAACCTCTTCTACGATCAAGTTGAGAAAAAATAATTTGATTTGACACACACAATAGAACCTAGAGAGGTTATTATTTTTGTAAAAAATAACCTACATTGGAGGGGTACACTAGGAATATCCACCAGATAGGGACAAGTAGAGCTTTCTCATTACAGACAACAAAATCTCTAGTCTATAGTGAGAAGGAAAGTAAAGGAAATGAGACAAATTAGGAGCCATGTTTAAGGATGGCTTTAGCATGACTACATTCAACAAAATGAAAAAAAAAATTTAAAAATATAAAATAAAATTGGTAAGTCTTTTCATGATATCAAGGTGATTCCTATGTTGGACGTAAACTGGAATGACTCAATTTTTATCATACTTTTAAAAGGACCTTTCCCACAAAATATCCTATTAAGGTAAATTTTTATAGTTGATGGCATGCATTTTCAAATTTTTGAATGAGAACCACATTAGGGGCTCTTCAACAAACATGTCTTACACAACACCTTGGGAACAAGCTTTTGAGGCCTCTTGAATGGTGATACTATTGTCAAGCACTATTGAACCTCTAACTCCAATAGTAATTGCAGAGTGATGGAAGACTCCAATAGTAATTGTAGAGTGATGGAAGGTTGAAGCTATTTAAGAAGTTAGAAAATTCTTGGAGATGTGACAACCTAAAAGATGCCACAATAAATACAAACCAAGAAAATCAACTCCCATTTCAAAAGAAATACTATAACATAAAAAAAATCACAAGCCAAAACCTTAACAAATTAACCTAAATATTTATATATGAGACATTTTGACCCTTAATCAATAAAATGCATTATCCAACTTTTAGGGATTAAATTTGACAATCCACTTTATCTTAAAAACTATATAAATTAGAAATTAGATATCAGTCTATAGAATATTATAAAATTTGTCTAAACTCTTATTTTCTATTTTTTATTTTTTTTTCATATACAATTTTGTATCATCTACAAAAAATTATTTTGTTATTTCACATAAGAACACAAATCTTTAGGTTAAAATCTCTTTGATTGAGAACTGAAGATTGAAGAGTACCCATTCTACAAAAATTTGCACCATGATGTTAACCCTCATAGACTCCTTCAAAACTTTACCAATAAATCAAAGATTGATTGACACTTCTTTACCAATAAATCAAAGATTGATTGACACTTCTGTCTTTTATAGAATACAATGTTTTTGTATTTTACTACAGAAACACCTAAAATGTAGGCCAAGATTGACTGACGCCTTCTTCACCGAATAAGGACAACTCCTGCTGACACGTCATTCATCCCCGTTCATAACTTCTTGCTGCACGAGGTTAGACCTTTGACATTCATTCCCCTTAATGACTTCTTACTGCACGAGGTTAGACCTTTGCCCGCCTCCCCCAGTGTAGTTGTTGGGAATTTCAAGGGAAAGGGCGTGGTGTATTACAATAAATATACATCCTATACAAGGCTCCCAACACTAAATCTTCATTACAGATCAACATGGCTCTCGCATCTCTGTCCACGACCTTTTCCTTCCTGAAAGCAGTTATTAACATTAAGGAGCTCTTTGCGACGGGTCAAGTAGGGGACGGGCGAGAGAAGGCTTTGCTCGACCATGTCCTCAGAACGGCTGAAAAGGGGAATCCCCTTTCCGTCTTAAATGTAATAGACGCCTATGCAAAGACCTCTGGCTGGTTAATGAACATTGGGGACGAGAAGGGACCCATTTTAGATAAGGCGCTTCAGAAATATAATCCACGGGTGGTTCTTGAGCTCGGGACATTCTGCGGCTATTCTGCTGTGAGGATTGCTTCGCAGCTGCACAAGGAGGGCAGCAAGCTTCTGACTTTTGAGATGAACGCAGATAATTGCAACATCGCCAGGCAAATTATCGACCACGCAGGTACCGTGTTTAGCTATTGAAACTGTGTATATTACAAGAATGAAGTTTCCACAGATATCATTTGGATTTGACTATGCAATTTAATAATATCAATGTTTTGGATGAAATTTTATGGTTTATGTCATCGATTTCTCTTTATCTTTTAGTTATTCAATTTTGATTATGGATCATGAAGTTTGACTATAAAATTGTCCACAAAGAATAATTATCTAATTTTGATGGTAGATCAGGAAGTTTATGCGAAACACCAATATAATAAAATTACCCACATTCAAATTCAGAAATCGATAATATTATTCTATATATTACCCACATTCAAATTCAGAAATCGATAATATTATTCTATATATTCATCTTGATAATATATTACATCGAACCTGATACTTGAAGTGTCTGTGTTTGGCAGGGCTGTCATCCAAAGTGGTTGTGGTGGAAGGAAAATTCAACGAGCGGCTTGACATAGCCAAGAAATTTCTGGAGGAGACGAATTCCACTCATTTTGATTTCGTTTTCCTAGACCACTGGAAAGTCTGTTATATGCCAGACTATCTTCTATTGAAGGAAAATGCGATGGTGCGCAATGGCAGCGGAATATGTGCAGACAATATGGGGTTCTTCGCCGGAGCCGCCGAGTTCAGGAAATATCTGAAAACGCATCCGGAAGAACTTGAGACGTCTGAATTCAAGAGCCATTTAGAGTACATTTGGTGGTGGCCAGACATCGTCACTGTTTCTACTTTTAAACTACCCACCAAGTTGTACTAAATCTTTTTTTCCAGTCCATGCTTAATCTATCGCATTTGTACTTAACTACTCTCAGTCAAGCTTTAAAAAAATCAAGTGCGGCCTACTTTATTCAGGTCTGCCATGGAAAAGGACCTGTAAGAATAATATCAACCATGAATTATGTGTTTCTATCGTTTACTGCTTGGCACATTGTGGAAGGAATCCATCGCCCTTATAGTACATGGGGGACCTTTTTTACAGTTTGAAATTGACAGCTTTTATTGGAGATAAAGTTTTATTAATTAAAAAATAAAAAGACCACAGCATGTTGTTCAAGAAATAGACGGTTGATCTCTTTCTAAATGGAAAAGGTTTTCTAATAAGAAAATCAAACACTAATTCTGTGTTTCTATCTTTTAGTGTTTGGTACAGGTGGGAGGAACCCAGCACCATTTTAGTACACCCAAAATTTCTATTAAAATCTGAAATTGACAATTTTTATTGAAGAAAAGACTTTATTAATGTAAAACAAAAGAAAGGAAAAGAATGACAATGTATTATTCAAGAAAGAGATTATTAACCTCTTTTAAAATGAAAAAGGGCTTGTCTTAATAAAATCAAACACAGATTGTGTGTTTTATTCTTTAGTGTTTGGTACAAGATGGACGAATTCAATGCCATTTTAGTACATCCAAGGCCTTCTTCTAGAATATGAAATTGAGAATTTTTATTGAAGAAAACACTTTATTAATTTATCAAAAGAAAAGGATGACAACATATTGCTCAAGAAAAAAACTATTGACCACTCTATGATTGTCTTGGAGTTTTCTTTAGTAGTTAAAATATAATTAAAAGGGAGTTTATGTAAATTGATTATTTGAAGGTGGAATGAAGGCTATTTTTAAATATTATTGAGTTTAATAGTCAATAGTCAATAGTCCATTTTTGACCAATATCAATAGGAAAAATATTTGCCACATTTTTATATATTGATAAAGTGTAAAGTTAGAAAGCACTATTTGACCATTGAACTGCATGATGCTTAAGTGAAGTATGGAATGAGTGAGATGATAGGTAAATGAAAAAACATTAGAAATATAAAAGTTAATTAAGTCATAGTTTGTTGAACTACTCTTTTATGTACATGTCACTTCCAAAAATATGCAATATATATGTTGTGTAATTTCTTTATATGCTGAAATATTAAGGGTAATGGGGAGATTTCAATTGCTACGACGTGCTAATAGTCTATATGGTGTCAAAAACTTAAGAATTCAATTAAATTGTGTTATGGTAATCATTAGTTGAAAATAAATACATGTAGTTAGAATTTAGGAAGGCACTAATATGTGTGTGCATACATGTGTGTAACTACATCCTTTAAGGTGTATAAAATAAAAGAAAGCATGCTTGCAATTGACAACCACCTCCATGAATTATGTCTTTGAAAATGTAAAATATAAATTTTCAATAAATTGTATCTACATATCTATTTTGATAAATATTGCGTGTCTATATTAATATTTATAAAGACATTAAATACACTATTTTTCCAAAGGTGTGTAGAGTGTCATCGCACCTAGAAAAGTGTGTGCAAGCCAACAAGATAACAACATAGTGGTCAAACTACTATATAGTCAAAATAATTCTACAAGTAGGATCCTTGTTAGATAGATTTGTAGATATCTACAAATACACATACTAAACTTGCCTATCACACATACCTTTATTCATTAATTAAATTAATTAATTAAAATAAATTATTTAATTATCATAATCCATTTTCCTAAATCATAATCTATTTCCATAAAGTACTAATAAATAAATGTTACATTATTTTATTTATTTTCATTCTTATCTCACATTATTTAATAAAATTAATTTATTTAATCCTACCTTTTACACCTATAAGTCAATAAATTTTTTTACAAATATCTATTTTTATCTCCACCTTCGAGTTCGCAACTACTTAAATAAATTTATTTTAATCATTGATCCCTCCATCAATCTTGATTGTTTATTAATCCAATCTAAGACCTATACATCTACCCATCTCTAAGTCATTTTTTAAAATGAACCAACTTCATAAATATGCTTTCATGTTGTTGCTATGAGAAACCATGTCCCTTTCGACAATAATCTTTTTACTCCGACTACTTTCATGGTGTGACTAGAATTGTATAGGTGAGATTTATCCTTTCATTCATTTTCTATGCTTTCTTGTTCTAACTAATATGTTTAGTTAGATATTAAATAGTTTTAATATTCAAGGCTTTAATCTATAATTTATATTATTTTTTGTTGTACACATATTTGGCACACTCAGTGCAACTTTGTCCTTCTTTAACCTTCATTTTTGTAAGTTTTTCTAACCAAATCTTGTAGATTTCTAGTCACTTTTAAATATCATGTTTGAGTTTAGAGGGGTCAAGAGACAAAGATTCATGTTAAATTAATTATAGTGAGAGAAATAATTCATTTTTTTGTATACTAATATTTTAGTGTTTGTATGAAATGTGTATAGTCGTATGGATATATAATCCATTTATATGAATGAATCCATAATGTATGAACCATACATCATATTATATTAGGATATTATATATGAAAAATCTTTAACTACTAGGTAATATTTTGGTTTGTTGTGAAAAAATAAAAATATAGTCAACAATTGTTCATTGTGCAAAATCAATTCTTTGATTTTTGTGTAAAAAAACCCTTTTTTGTTCTATTACATTTATACTAGCGTAAGTTTTCAAATTAGTGGCTATTAATTGAACCATAAATTTAAGGCTCACTACCTATGGAATTGCAAGCTAAGGTGGGCAACCTTAGGGAAAGATGCAAGAGACTTGTAGTACTGAGGCATACAACCATAGGGAGTGATACAAATTACAAGGACCTGATAACATTCACTATCTTAGAGAAGGATATATGAAGATTTAGCAATTAGAACATTTGTCAAGAATACACTCTACTAATTGAGGTGTTAAAGCTCATTTCCCTTTCCTTTTCACAACTCAATACTTCATTTAATCTTCACACACATACACACTCTCACTCATCTTCTAACTAAAATTTTCATGCATTTAAATCCTCCAAAAGAACTCAAAAGAACAATTAAGTTAGCTAGAAAGTATACAAACAATGATTTCAATAATTTGGCCATAAAAACATAATGTTGTCCTCTCCAAAAGATAGAGAGGACCAAAATAAATCTTATTACATCTTCCAATGTGATCCAGAACAACTGACACACTGGCACACATCAACCCAAGTCGGTAGCAAGGAAACATGTAGCACAATACCGATTAGCCTAAAAACACACTTGCAATTAAATTTACTCAATGTGGTTCTCAAAAAAATAGGTTAGGACTCAAATACATCTTAACAAAACTTTATATGTTGGAGAAGACCCCCAAGCACACATTACAAGAAACATAACAAGCCTTGTTAGCTAGATATCCACAAATTTCCTAAAAACCCAACTCAACACAATATGTGGCACTAAATAGATCAATGAATGATGTGTGGACCACAAAGAGATGTTCCATGAACATGCAAAGACACTTATAGAAACTTCTTTCATATTGTCATACCAGAAACAACCATCACAGCCAAAAAAAAAGTAGAATACTTCATCCCAAAAACAAAAAAAAACACAACCATAAGATAAAACATTAACAAATCAACTTGTAGTACACACCATCACATGAAAATTGAATTAAGGCACTATAAAAGTACTCATAGCATGTCCACCAAACCACAAGAGCAAAAGCATCAATGTGGAGAAATGCAAAGAATTTTTTGGACTAGTCTAGATAACCAACAAAACTACCAAAAGACTATAAATAGCAAAAACCCCCTCTACAATTATACTAGAGACTTGAAAAGATAAAGTGCAACATCCACATAACACAAATATTGAATCCCAAACCATAAGACCATATTTTCATTAGTAGAGGAATACAAAGTAGTCTCCTAAAAAGCCTTCAAAGAATCTTCCTGAAATAGAAACTTTCACCAACTTACAGAGACTAGAACTTCCTTGCAGAAACATATACTTCCTTAGGAAAAATAGGAGAGAGCATACAACATACTAGAGACCATCAGCAACATCTCTCCACCAATAACATTACTTCTAATCCTCATCTTAATATATCATCATAAAAAACCTTCTTCATCTTCTTGATCTCACCCTAGTCTTGTCTATTCCACTATAATGATGGTAGAATCTCCTTCTTCCCTAGAGTTTGTCACTTCGCCTCTTTTAGAGGTCAACAATGGCCCCTTGATTTCTTAACCTCCTCTTGTTCAATCACTACACTCCACTCCAAAGAAAATCATGTTTGAATCATTAGAGGATATTCCAACTCTGTTTAATCCATCTTTTCTATATTAGTGATGCTAACCTCGTAGGAGCTCATGAATGGGGACTTTGAGGTGGCCTCCTCCTTGTCTCTTGCTATAGGTGATTGCACAACACTACTCTTTATGTCCTCCCTCTACAAGTTCATCTTCCCTTCCCTTACAATGATCTAGATTAGGAGTAGAGTGATTTGTTAGAGGTGCTTGACTAGAGCAATACCTCTTATTATCTTTATATTAGGTTTATGTGTTTGCTTGTTTTACCTCATACTCATTTTTTATGTTTGTGCTCTCTCTTAGAGGACCCTCGATAACCTTGTAGGTACTCGGATACAAGAGAGGAAATCTATTGTGACTTCTTCTATATATGTTTCATCCTTCTATTTTTTGTAAATTAATTTATTTTTCACATTATGTTTCATCCTTCTTCGAAGCATTGGGTCATTTAGGCCTCTTCCATGTTGAATCATATTTTTATTTGTCTTCATGTGCTCTTTTTCTCCTTCCAGTCTATTTGGGGTGTGATGAAAATTCATATAATTTACAATATATATATTTATAATCAGTTATGACCCTGAATACTTGGATCCCCTTATGCTTTTAATCTCTTTATCTCTTATTTTTTTATGTTGTGGATTCTATGGGTTATCCCTAGTGCAATAACATTTGATGGATACATCTTGGTATATATGTCATGAAACAACATCTCTCTATTTGTTTGTCTTCTCCTTAGAATGACTTGTCCTCCTTGTTGTGCCCTCAGCACACACACCCCGTTCGGAATGGGGACCCTCTTTTATTTTTGCCTCGCCGGGTCTTTTGGGCCACCTCGTTTTGCGTGCCCCCTCTTTTTGACTTTCTGCATGGTCGATTTTATCCTAAAAATTTCATCATCCAATCGACCGTGGGTCCCCTTCTAGTTTTTGCTGCCCTTCGGGGCCTCGTGGGTTCCTTGGGCCTTTTGGGCTCTGGGGCGGCGCTGGGCCCCCCGGGCCCGGGCCTCCAGGGTTCCCTTGTCGGGATTCTCCCACTCATTCGCCGCCCCGATGGCGTTCCCTGGGCACCTTTCCGCCCTCCAGCGCCCGCCATGTGGTGCCGTTCGTTGTTCTTCAGGGAGTTCCCGGGTGGCCCCTGCTCCTCTGGGCCCCGGGCTCCGGAAGTCCGCCGTCGAGCTTCTGTCCCGGGATCGCTGTCCGCGGCGGCGATCATCCATCGGTCGCCCGCCCCTTGGGCCCTCGGGTCTTGTTCACCACCGCCGTCGCAATGCGAAGTGAAACTCTCGGCAGCAATCACCCAGCGGCCTCCCGCCCGCCGAGATCCGATCATCCTTTTGCCGCCGCCGTTGTTAAAATCCTCGCGAGGTTTCGCGGCGGCCGTCATTACGCAACTTCCCGCCTACCGGATCCTGAAGCCCTTGCCGCCGCCGCCGACTCAAATTTGAATCTCACCTACTTTTGTCATGGTCGTACGAGGCATTAAATGCTCGCATTTATGGCTGATTGGGTATATAATGTGTGGTCCGCGAAGGTCATTTTCATTCTTCGAGTTGGTTGAGTTTAAACGAGTTGCGGAGTTGATTAAGTGGAGCGCATCGCGATTGAGAGCATTGCAATCGTCAAGATCAACATCACTCCACCGATCCCGCCAGTAAATCCCATTAACTTCCCGCTTTACGAGTTGGAGGTAGGCCATCCTCGTTCGCTCTCCCGTCATTTTCGATCATTTTAAGGATTTAAAGGAATTGAACAACAAAATTAAATGGCATAAAATTGAACACCCCTGCGTTGCGCCCAAAACCCATGTGTTTGAATTTTTAGGGGGCCGTCAGAATCACCCTTATCGTCTCCCGGGACTTGTCCGTGTCGTGGGTGTTCTTCGCACAGTGCGAAGGACCCCGCCGGGCCCGAAACCTTCCGTCGCTGTCAGAATCCGGGGACACGAACCCCACCGGCGGAGGTCAACCCTTCTGGCCCCGGGCCTCCGGGTTTCCCCTCCTGAGCTTTTGCCTTGGATTTACCGCCGTCTTAGTGTCAAAATCTGCAGGCAATCCCCTACTTTCGCGTCCCCGCGACCCTTCAGGCCAGGCCGTCCGGAGTTCCATCCTCGGAACTCCGTCACGGTTACGCCACTGCTTATGGCGGAACCTGATCTGTAATCTCCTTACTATGAATCACTTATCAATTTGTTAGATTCACCAGGATACAGATTTAATTTAAGATCGAAACTGACGATGCTTGTGAATTGAGCAAATAAACATAAAATGCAGGAAAATAAAGAATCTAACAATATCATGCATCAAGAAAAGAGAGACAAGGATTTGATTACGGAGTTCACCAGATTCTGGCTACGTCTCCGGATCCGCAAATTAGCGTGATCAATGCCATTACTATGATGCAACTACTTTTACATCACCATGGTCTTTCACTGAGTTACAATCCGCTTCCAACTGAAACACTGCAATGACAGGATTTATCTGGCATCATGTTCGTGCCTAACTCCTTCGCCACCTTTACAATGCTATCAAGCAATAAAGCTGCAACTCTCTCTCTCAACAGGAGTACATAGGCATCAAGCCTTTACAAATGACTCAAAAGTCGTACAAAGTCTCTCAAAGATTCACTAAGTTATTATCTCTTCCCTAGAGACCACTTAGCCCATTACAAGAAAATTCTCACTTTCCCCATAAACCCTTTACTAAGAGCAACAAAACTCTCCAAGAGTTAATAAATGAGAACACACAAGAATTTTCTAAAAGCTCTCACCAAAAGAACACCCTCACAAGACTCCTCCAAATTCTCAATGTCAGAATTCCCGAATCTCCGAATGAATAAACACTCTCACCATCTCTCCCTTTTATACATAAAAAGAAGCCTAATTAGGCTTAACCACCTAATTAATTGTATATCTTCCCTAATCAGCTCGTATCAGGTCTGTTTTGGCTTTTGAAATCTTTTTGTTACAGGTGGTTTTGGGATATCTTGTTTGTTTTGGCCTTATTTGGCCTTTTGGTTAAGGTTTCGGTTTCAAATCTTTAACAAAATAAAACAGACTCCTATTATGGTTAAGCCACCATCGGTGGTCTACCGGCCAAACCCCTTTTGCCATACCCGAACGGTCGGCGGTTCGAAACACCCAGCGGCCATTTTTATACACCAAACAGTAGACTATTTTATAAGAAAAGCAACTGCTCGCTATAGACATACGAGGCAGCAGTTACAGGTGCAACAGCAAGTTGGCCCGCTGACCACGGAGTCACCGCAGGTTCAAATCCCATCCACACCTTTTCTAGCAATATGCGTAACAAACACGACCTCCGAACAGACACGTGTCGCCCTGCAACTGGCTCAATCCGATGACGTGTAAACTGACAAAGATGCCTAGTTGTCTACCACGTGTCCAAGTGCCATTCGCCAGCTCTGATGACTCGACTGCTCACACTGCAAACCGTATGCTGAGTTGTCTGCCACGGGTGATGCCACATCAACGGTACGGATGCCACGTGTCAACACATGATTGCTCCGTACAGATGAGTCATTTTCCACGTGTCACAATACAATTCGCTGTCGTTGCCACATCCGCCGATGACAAGTTGCCACGTGTCGTTCATCCATTTTCCGTCGAAGCTGACTCAACTGCTGATGTGTCTGATGACTCACGGCCACCTGTTGCTGACTGGACTGCCCACTGGACTGCCACGTCACACTGTACGGATGCCACATCACTTGTACGGACATGACACGTGTCAACCTCCGATTGGTCCACTTCAGATTTGTATGAATTGCTGACGTCAGCTGTACGGATGATGACGTCATCACTGTACCTTCAAATCCACCAAGTCAACCGAGAGCTTTGACTGGTCGTATCTTGCGCATACGAGCTCCATTTTTGATGAAACGAATGCCATCGAAATCGTCTCAACGAGCACTTCAATTTGACGCCAATTTTGAAAAATTCTGAGATGATCAATTTTTTCACTTCCTGTCGGCCCCCGGTGCCCTGTTTGACCGGACCTTTGACCAAGCATAACTTTCACGTACGACCTCCTTTTGACGCGATTCAAGTTGCATCGAAATCCTGTCACTGTGCTCTATCCATTGATGCCAATTTCAGGAGATTCTGAAGCTATTGGATTTTTGAGGCCTCCAAGATCCACCTGGATCATTCCTCCCCACTGAGGAACTTTTGGACATCCAAAAGTTTCTTAATCAGATATGACGTGAGAGAAAAAACCTTCCCACTTGTCCAGTATCTGTCCACCCTTTCTGTGCACCTGCTTCATCAAAAAGCTGAACAACAATTATGAAAACTGCAATCACATTGCTACTCATTTGCATTTTCTCACATCCTTCTGCATTCATTACCCCAGCTACTATCCATGTACAAAACATTAGCAGCATTAACAAATACAAGGATATTAATGACAATGAGCTAACAATACTTTTAATCCTCTTAACAGGTTTCCATGACAAATCTTCATGTTGTGGCGCTGATGATCCCTAAAACACATGATAGTTAGGCTTACAAGCAACTACTTCATTTTCATGCTTCAAATCATCTGCTTTTCCCACCTTTCCACACATGAGTGAAGAAGTTTTCCTCACATACATGAGCTTCTTCATTTGTCCTGTGTTCACCAACGGAGAATCAACTGCAATCTTCTTCTTATCCTTCTTTGGATGAAGCTCTCGATGAAGCTTCCAACAATTAGCTTCTTGATGTCCACCTTTCTTGCAATAAGAGCAAGGTGTTTTCAACATCCAGACTTTCTTTCCCTTCTCTTTCTTTTGAATCGGAGATGAGTCTTTACACTGTGTCCCTTTCCTGGTTGACTCTACCTTCCTGTACAAAGCCATTCTTTTCCAACACTTGGCAACACTATGGTTATTCAACCCACAAAATGTGCATGGTCTTCTATACCATAAACTTTTTACATTGCCAATCTTCTTAAAATCAAAAGAAACATTGGAACAATCAGCTTTATTATACCTTTGATGGTCACCCTTGGTGTATGCATGCCGAGAAGAATCTACGTTCATCCTTCTCTTGGACATCTTGCACTTGTTACCACTGCCTGAAAGGGATGTGCCATCACCTCTCTCAGATCGTTCTTGGAATGGTTCTGCTTTCAGAGAATTCTTCGCGTCCACTACCTTGGAGCATTCTCCTTCACCATACCTTGATCCTACAAAACGAGGTCCAGCTTCCATCTTCACAGATTCAACCATGCCTTGTCCATGACGACCAAGACCCTTTCCATCATAGTCCATCTTGGTGGACAACCTCAATCCAACACCTTGAGATTGTTTCTCAGAATCACCAAGAGAACAAGGAAGAGAATGAGAAGAATGAGGAGCTTTCACCAAGTCTGCATCTTCGGCTTTCTTCAACAAGCCTTCTTTTTCAGACTTCCATTCCTCATACATTTCATCAACCTTGGCTTTCATCTCCATGAAGGCCTTATAGAACTCTGCATCGAAGACAAAAGGAAACTGATTTTCCTTATGTGATGACATCTCACCTCACTACTTGAATTTGCTCCAAGTATTCCACAACCTGCAACTTGTCAGACTAGCTCCGATACCAACTTGCTCCGTAAATTCCTTACTATGAATCACTTATCAACTTGTTAGATTCACCAGGATACAGATTTAATTTAAGATCGAAACTGACGATGCTTGTGAATTGAGCAAATAAACATAAAATGCAGGAAAATAAAGAATCTAACAATATCATGCATCAAGAAAAGAGAGACAAGGATTTGATTACGGAGTTCACCAGATTCTGGCTACGTCTCCAGATCCGCAAATTAGCGTGATCAATGCCATTACTATGATGCAACTGCTTTTACATCACCATGGTCTTTCACTGAGTTACAATCCGCTTCCAACTGAAACACTGCAATGACAGGATTTATCTGGCATCATGTTCGTGCCTAACTCCTTTGCCACCTTTACAATGCTATCAAGCAATAAAGCTGCAACTCTCTCTCTCAACAGGAGTACATAGGCATCAAGCCTTTACAAATGACTCAAAATTCGTACAAAGTCTCTCAAAGATTCACTAATTTATTATCTCTTCCCTAGAGACCACTTAGCCCATTACAAGAAAATTCTCACTTTCCCCATAAACCCTTTACTAAGAGGAACAAAACTCTCCAAGAGTTAATAAATGAGAACACACAAGAATTTTCTAAAAGCTCTCACCAAAAGAACACCCTCACAAGACTCCTCCAAATTCTCAATGTCAGAATTCCCGAATCTCCGAATGAATAAACATTCTCACCATCTCTCCCTTTTATACATAAAAAGAAGCCTAATTAGGCTTAACCACCTAATTAATTGTATATCTTCCCTAATCAGCTCGTATCAGGTCTGTTTTGGCTTTTGAAATCTTTTTGTTACAGGTGGTTTTGGGATATCTTGTTTGTTTTGGCCTTATTTGGCCTTTTGGTTAAGGTTTCGGTTTCAAATCTTTAACAAAATAAAACAGACTCCTATTATGGTTAAGCCACCATCAGTGGTCTACCGGCCAAACCCCTTTTGCCATACCCGAACGGTCGGCGGTTCGAAACACCCGGCGGCTGTTTTTATACACCAAACAGTAGACTTTTTATAAGAAAAGAACCACTCGCTATAGACATACGAGGCAGCAGTTACGGGTGCAACGGCAAGTTGGCCGCTGACCACGGAGTCACCGCGGGTTCAAATCCCGTCCACACCTTTTCTAGCAATATGCGTAACAAACACGACCTCCGAACGGTACGTGCATGCAGCGGCTCAAATCCGATGGCGTGTAAACGACAAAGATGCCTGGTTTGTCGCCCGTGTCCAAGTGCCATTCATGACTCGATGACTCGGCTCACTGCGCCGTACACGAGTGCCGCTACGCGGGTGATGCGTCCGCGGTACGGATGCCACGTCAACACATGATTTTCCGTCAGATGAGTCATTTTCCACGTGTCACAATACAATTACGCTGTTGCCACATCCGATGATATTTGCCGCGTGTCGTTCATCATTAGTCGTCGAAGGTGACTCAAGCGCGACATGTCGATGACTCTTGCCACACGCTGGTGGCCGCCCCTGGGCTGCGGCGTCACAGCTCACGGATGCCACGTCACTTGTACGGACATGACACGTGTCAACCTTGATTGGTCCACTTCAGATTTGTACGATTGCTGATGTCAGCTGTATGGATGATGACGTCATCACTGTACCTTCAAATCCACCAAGTCAACCGAGAGCTTTGACTGGCCGTATCTTGCGCATACGAGCTCCGTTTTTATGAAACGAACGCCACCGGAATCGTCTCGACGAGCACTTCAATTTGATGCCAATTTCAACAAATTTTGAGATGATCAATTTTTTCACTTCCTGTCAGCCCCGGTGTTGGTATTGGCGGTGATCATGCTATCTGTATAGCCCATGGTATACTATACACCTAATAGCCCTACTTTTTCCGCGTGATCATAGAAAAGGGAAAATCAATGAAAAAGAAAAAATCGATTTTGTAAGACCTAAAATCTGGAAACTTCTAAGCTTGTTAAAAAGGGGTTCAGATGGGTATTACTATATGATGAAAAATGTGATTATTCGCAAGATTGTAATAGGTTTTACTGGATAATAAAAGTGTTGGATGGCTGCGGTTTGGTGGATGTAGCCCAGAATTGGGTGAACCACGTTAAATCTCTGTGTTATAATTTATTCTGTGAATGTTTTAGTTTCTCTGTTTTTGTTTATTAAATCTGCATTTAATTGTTAGATCTGCCATCTCTAACCCTAACACCCGGTGCCCTGTTTGACCAGACCTTTGACCAAGCATAACTTTCATATATGACCTCCTTTTGACGTGATTCAAGTTGCGTCGGAATCCTGTCACTGTGCTCTATCCATTGATGCCAATTTCAGGAGATTCTGAAGTTGTTGGATTTTTGAGGCCTCCAAAATCCACCTGGATCAGAACCCTGCCGGCTGCCCGACCTTCGGGCTCTAGAATTTCTTTCGCCACTGCCGTCGCCCGAGCTTTGTTGAAATATCGCAGCGGCCTCCTCCACGGATCTTTCTGGTTGCCGGATTCCGGTTTCCCCGACGCCGCCGCCGCTCATGTCATCACAAAATCCTCGCAGCGGCCGTCATTCACTGTCTTTCCAGTCCCCGGGCCCCGGAGTCCCTTTCGCCGCCGCCGTTTTGGCCACTGCGAACATCTTGCGGCGGCCGTGGGGGCGCGTTGCCCCGCCCTCCGGGTCCCGGTCCATCCTTCGCCGCCACTGTCGCCCGAGCATTCTTGAGATTTTCCGGCATCCGTCAGCTCGCGGCACTCCGTCTCCTGGGCCGCAGTGGCCTCTTCGTCGTCGTTGTCTATTCCTTCGTAGTGGCCGGCGTCCCCCGTCTCCCCGGTCCCCGGATCCCAGTTCCCTTTTCGCTGCCGCTGTGCAGATCATCACTAAATACCTTCGTCAGCATGTACCTCACGTCATTCCGCCTCCCGGGCTCCGGTCCTCTGCTCGCCACGGCCGTTCGAAATGATAAAGGATTACGCGACGGTCGTCAGCTAGGGGGCTCCCGGCCTCCGGGAACCGGTGCCCCGAATGCCGTCCGGTGTAAAACTGTGAAACCAAACCTGATGGCTGCCGCCTTTTTGCTTGCCGGGCCCTGGCCTCCGGACTTCCACCGCCGGGCTTCCTTAGCCAAACTTTCGTCCGCTGTCCGCCGCCGCTGGCTTCCTTTGCCTGGCTGCCTTCCAGCCTGAAACATCCGAGGCCCCTCAAATCAATCCAAATCGGTTCAAATTGAGAATCTAACTTCGACCCACGTCTTAAATCACACCATTTTCCATTAAGGGTCCCTTAAAACATCAAAATCTGACCAACGGGTGTCTCTGAGAGCTTACACTTGTGTTTTCCCTTCCTGACAGCATTCCTGCGAGGGAAGTCTGGCCCTTCGGGCCCGAATTGCTCAATTACTCCAAAATGAAATCGATGTCATCTGAGGATTAAATTTATGATGTATTTAAATGATTATTTAGATGATATGCTCAATGCAGACTAACATTAACATTTTTTGGTGTTTTATTGTGCTGACTTCGCCCTTTGCTTACAGGATTTATGGAATCGGCCGTAGGAACTTCAGGGGCCTCTACCGAAAAGGACAAGGGCAAGAAATCTGGAAGGGCCGCTTGTGGGAAAGAAGATAAAGACGAAATGAAATTCTAATTCCAAGGTGAACCGCTCCAGTCAAAGGTCTTGACTGACTGGAGGGAGCTATCAGACACCAATATCGGTCAGGAGGACATTGATGAGTTCACGCAGAGGGTCAAGATCGACCCTAAAACAAAGAATGCCTGGTTAATACGCCAAAGCGAAATCGCCAAAGCTGCCAGCTTCCCTCCCTCTCTAATAGCACCTGAGTTGGTGATGGCTTGCCGAGAAGCCTACCAAACAGATACGAGAACCATCGTAGACAAGGAGGGGAATATCCTTGCCGACATGTCTCCGGCAGGAATTGTAAGAACTTTCCACATTCCCACATTCCCACACATGCAGATCCCCACCTTGGAGCAGTGTCAAGTAGCATGGGATGCCAATCCCTTGGGCTGCAAGAAGTCAATTAACATCTACTGGCTTAAGGAGAAACGGGGCAGCGCTGCAAAAGTTCCCCAAGAGCTATTCCGCAGTGACTTTCATGAAGACTATCACGAACTGGTGACTATGCTGAGCAGGGTCATGGGTCTCCCGACAGCCACCTTCTTTCAGGAGTGGATGGCTTACTATATTGAACAGATCGTACGAGGGAATGAGGACGTAAAAACCAAGATCTCATTCGACTGGGGAGGCATTATCAGTAACTGCTTTCACGAATAGTTCGTGAATGTGAAGAAAAGAAACAAGTTCTACATGACCTCGTACCTGATGTACTCCTTGGCAGGTCAGAGACAATATAGTGGACTCTTCAGGGCACTGGATGGAGAGCATAAGCGAGGGCTCAAGCCTTTTGATCGGTACCCTCAACTACAGTACCGCCACTTCAAGAAGGAATATTACCATGTCAATGATGCCTTCATAGGCCACATAATTAGATTAATAGCCAGGGACTTCGAGAGAAGGGTATCCCACAACACTCAGGCCCTCCTGAAGGAGTATCCCTTCCTGTTTATCCAATTCCCTAAGTTCACTTACATTCGTGCCCAGGGATTCACGGAACGGTCGAACAAGTTGCCGAGATACCTGAACGATATGATCATTCTCCTAGAGCTCTCCCGGCAGCTCCAACATATTTAGACGGTCTTCGGCCAGAAGCATGTGGCAGGGATCCCTTATCCCATGACCCTCGGCCAGGGTCTATATCAGCTGCAAACCTCTCAATGCGTCGGCAACTCAGAAAAGGAGCTCAAAGAGTATAACTTTGAGTGGTACACGGCTAGCCCTCGAATGGACCTGCACGGCCATGTTAGGAAGGCGTTGGGGATGACATACGCCCACAAGCACCATGTAGAAGATTTCTGGGCGGATTGCAAAGATGATAAGGATGTTCGCATGAGACACTATATGCAGATGACGGTACAGTTTCTGAGAAGGGTACAGCTATTCCCGGTGCCAGACCAACTTGAGGAGGATGAGTCCACCCTGGTGCACCTGAGGTACCCTGCGGTTGCTGACCTGGCAATCCCCTCCATCGACTGGGACGAGCAAGAGGTCGATGACCTAGATACAATCACCCAACCTATCATTGCTTGCACTAGGGAATGGGTTGATGGAGAAGTGGCACTACTGAAGCAAAAGGGGGTGGCTCTGACATATGAGGCATTTAAAAGTGAGCCAAGCGCCACAAAGGATGTGGCCGCCTCCCCATCAGCTGGTGAGACTTCTAAGTCTCCCCCCATCACCAAGTCCTAGAAGAGAAAGGAGGCAGAGACGGCTCAGTCTGCGAACCCAAAGGAGCAAGCAACAAAGGATACGGGAGGCTCATCTCCCAAGAAGCTCAAAAGGACAGCAATCACAACAGAGGTGTAGCCTCCCTTGCTCCTTCCTTCCCCAACTGGTGCGCTACTCGCTTCTCACGCTGTAGTAGTCTTATCTCCGCCAGCAGTGGACATCTCTGTTCACCTTGCCTCTTCACCTCCAGCTGGATCCGTAATCAATATTGACTCCTCTAGCATGACCACTTCCCCTTCCTCTACTGCTGCCATCTCACCTATCACTTCCCTGCCTCTAGCAACAATAGCAGCACCGGTTCCCATCTCCACTATGCCCGAAGCTATTACACGGCACCTGCAGAGTCTTCCCCCAGAGCTCTCACAGATTCTAATGGACCCTTCTCTCCAAGCAGCCCTGGCCCAGGCCATCGCAACATCTCAGCCTTCACAACCGCCAACAGGGCCGCCAACCATGGAGGCCACGATGCAGATTTCCAAAGAGTTGGAAGAGAAAGAACAGGAGGCTTCAAAGCCTATTGGGGAGGAGGCCGATGATTATTATGAGCAACCTGAATACGAGCATAGAACCATTGAAAAGGTTGCTTATGAAGAAGAGGAGACGGGCTCCTCCGAGGGCAGGGATGAAGGGGATGGCTCGAGTGATAAAGAGATTGTCCAAACTTTTGATCAGGACATCGAGGAGGAGTCAGCTCAGTAGCCGAGCAATGATGGGAAGGAGGCAGAACAACCATCACAGGATGAGGAGGGGCAGCCACTAGAAAAGTAGCCCAAACAAGCCGTCACTGAGGCCGAAGTCCATGTTGTGAAGAGCCTCGGGGCCGAGGCTGTTGAAGAAAAGCAAGAAGAGGTGGCGGGAGAATAAGATCCCACTCAGATATTGACCACTCAGAATAAGAAGACTCTGACGAGGAGGACGCTACCAAGGAAAAGGAAGAGCTTGAAAAAGAAAAGGAAGCCGAAGTCTTGCCTCTGATGGAGAAGGGTGAGGGTAGCCATGAGACACCCAAGGACAAGTTTGCCATGCCCGATTGGCTGGAAAAGCACCTCGAAAACACTACTCCTGTTCTAAGCGACCCGAGGTCGAGATTGGAAGCCATCTTGGCTCGATCCCTGACCGTAACAAAGAAGGAGAAGAAGCCAAAGGTCCGTTCCAGGATAACCATGGACGCTTCTAGCTCCCGGGTAGCACAAGTAACAATGCCAACTATTAGCCAGGACAGAGTAAACTACAACATCTCCACCATCGACCTAGGAATAGCAACTAGAGAACAGAAGGTTGAGCACCGCAAAGAGTCAGTGGCCACGGTTGTACATCTTATCAAATAGGATAAGATCACCAAGGACAAGCTGAAGGCGTAGATTGCTGCCCTAACTGACTATATTCAGCAGTGGTCTTCAATAGACGACCTTCCCACTACTTCGATGGCCGCGCCACAACTACTCTCCAAGGAACAAATAGATAAGCTGGAAAGGAGAAAAAACCTGGAGAAGACCACAGGAGATTGGTTCTAGCAGGTGGTAAGCCTTGGAAACATAGGGATCGGCTTGGCTGTGCAGATAGCTAATAAGTTCCTGAGCCTGATCCAATCCTTGGAAAGCACAAAGAAACTCTGCGCCGGCTTCCCCGCGATCTATGACTCCACCTTCCCAAGGGTTGAGGCCATCCTCCAAATGCAAGAAAACACATGGCAAGAAAAGTTAGAATTGAAGAAGGAAGATCACTGGTTGGTGGACGTGTGGCGTAGGGACCTCATCAACCAAAAGGAGAGGATGGAGCAGATCTAAAGTAGGGTGGATCTGGATATTACATGGATCAGAGAAATCTGAGCGGAATGCGCCCAGTACCTTAAGATAATGATGGGCCATGATATGGCCACGGTCCAACTAGATGCAGAGAAGATTAAACCATACTTTGAGGAAAGGATGAAGGATGGGACAGCTGGAGATATCACAACAGACTTCCTAAGTTTCGCTGCCCGTGCCTTCAATAGATCAGAGCTGTTTAGAGATCAGGGCTCAAAGTACGATGAAGACTGGAAGCGGCTGGAGGAGAACGCTAAGGAATAGAGCTATCAAGCATTGAGATGAGAAATCCTCGAGGTAGACAAGCTCTAGGCCGTCATCCTCAAGCACATTAAACACACAGCCTCTGAGGAGCCAAAAGACAGCCCCGCCAAAGAAGAAGACATCCCAAAAAAGTAGCTACAGCCAAAGAAACAGCAATCAACTATAGGAAGAAAAGGCGAATAGTGTCATCCACTAAATGACAAAATAGGGAAAAGACAAAAGATATTTTTTAATTATAAATCTATTTAGGGGTAGGTGAAACCCTATTTTGTAATGAATCTTGGCCACACAATTGTAATGAATCTTGGCCATTCATTTGACTTTTAAAAAACTATACATAGAGCACTCCCCTCATTTGCAAAGTGGGAGTTGAGTTGTTGTAAAGACATGTTGCTGAAATTTATGAGAAATAGCATTGACTTGGTGCATTTTCTGGTTTTCTCTTATGTCAATTGATTCATTCCTCCAATATTAGATGTTTAATTTAGATCTATTTGTTGTTTAGTTAGCTGTTCATATCATTTGGGTAAATTTTAGGAATGCTATTTGGTGTTTATGAAAATTCCTGCACTGTGTATGATCCCTTAGTCCATACTTTTTGTTGTTTGCTAAAGGTAGACAGTAGTGCAAAGTTAGCCTGGACTTGATTAAAGCTGCCTTAAACACTTATCTTTTAGTTCATGCATGTATGTGGTGGATGAGGGATAAAATTTGCAACCCTTAGAAGATAGCACAGTTCCCATGATATTGTGAAATTCTTGGTTAAGTGGGATATTGTTTTACAGAATTGTCCATTGCAGGAACTCCATGATCACTGTTCATTGCAAGTTTCAGACTTAGGAACTTTTCTTCCCCTTCACTCTTTTCACCTTTTTTAGAAATTGGACAATATCAAGGTTCATTATGCATGGTAAAGTCAAATCTGCAACTAGATGGAGTTTAAGGCTACTATTTGAACCTACAGCCAACACATAACTGCCTTTATAGTAAGAACTCGTTTCGAAGATTCCACTCTACGCTTCGCATCCGTACTTTGTATTCACATAAGGCCGCCTTGTGATTCCAGCAAATCACATCAACTACTGAGGTATCTAAGCACTGTCATGACCTGACATCCGAGAGACCTTGGGATAGTGTTCTACAATCGGATTGTGGAAGATTGTCTTTCAAGAGAGGTAATGCACCTACGCATTATCTGTGTTGAGAAGTGCATGAAAACACCATCAACAGAACTGGCGCTAGAAGGAGGGCCACGATTGGAATACTAAGGTGTAGGATAAAGCGAAGCTGGATTGGATCGGATCATTCTCCTCGGAAAGGTTTCAAAGAATTCTACGATCAACACCAAACAAAGGAGAATTTGGATTTGAAGAATTACAGCCTCCTATGAGGGCAAAGCGAGCATAAGGAAGCAGCTCCGCCTCTTCCTCTTCCTCCACTCCATCTGCTTCCATTTCATCCCCACCTCCATTGGGCATGCCTTCATCTTCCACCCAACCATCTCAAACAGTCGTTGCACATCTTCCCTTCGGCAGCCAGGGGTTCACTCCTCTTCCGGCCCTTTCAGCCCAAAGTATAGCCAAGGCAACCATAGCTCAAAGGTAGCCGCAAATTGTGGTTGTACTGCCCATATAGCCCCAAATCCCTGTTCTCCAACAGCAAGTGCCACCTCTGCCTCCCCCCATGGATTGGCTTGCGCATAACCCTTCGCCGATACACTTTGCTGTTTACAATGACATGCCCAAGAATCTAGAGGGCTTTTGTTCAAAATTCCATCCACGTGACATGCAAAGAACAGCCGAAGAACATATCAAAATATTTGAAACGACGATTATCGAAATGCAGTTAGATCACGAGGATGTGGCCTGTTGCCTTTTTCCACATTCATTGGGAGAAGAGGCCTTCTACTGGTACATTAATCTGCCAAGGGGATCCATCACTTCATGGAACCTAATGAAGAATGCCTTTCTGCAGAAGTACAAGATCCCTGTCAACCCCGCGGACCTTTACCTGCAATTCATGTCCATCAGAAGGGAGGTCAACGAACCTATCGGGTCCTTCAATGATCGCTTCCACCGGGCTCACATGAGGCTTCAGTACCTGTATCTCCATAATAATGCGGCTGCTCTACCAGTCTACTACGCGGCCTTGGATAACCTCACGGCGGTATTGGTAAAAAGGATGCACCTGCCACCTGCTACCTTACTGACCACTTATGTAGAAGCCGTCATTGCAAGTGCGGACTTGGGACAAAATATCTCCGGCCTGCTGCCCTCTTTGGGGCCCGTGGCCCACCCATTGCAAATTCAGGAGCTCAATTAGGCGTTTGCTCACCAAACTCCTATCATGAACCAGGTGTCACAATTACCTATGGTTCCGCATCCGGGGCATCCATTAAATTATGCGCCTCCCGCGACTTTGTATATGCAGCCCAGCAGTAGTACAACTATTCTCAGATGGCTCTGCAACAGCAAGCATACTCCCAACAGCCCTAGGTGCTGTTATACTTGTCAGGACTGGACTTTCCTCCAGCCTACCAAAATTAACCGGCAGCCCCACCCTCTTTTCTCCAAAATCCAGCCCCATCGCCTAGAGGCGCGGCCGAGAAGGACAAGCTAGAAGAGCTGACCGAGATGATCAAGAAGATGTCCACAGAGATGACGCATATGAAAAACTAGAATAATCAATTGCAGGCCTCCCAACGCAATTTTCAGACCAACCTTAATAGGGACAGTCGAGAGTCTCGAGACAATAGAGATAACAGAGACAATCGGGAAGTGGGTACCTCTTTAGGGCAGAATTATGAGAGGGGGCAGAACTCCAACCAAATTGCAGAAAGGAGGCCTTCTCAGAGGCAAAACCGCACATGGAACACCAGGCCCAACAACGGTGGTGTCCCCATGCTATTCAACTAACCGACAGGCAATGATAGAACATTAAGCGGTGTGTATCTGGCCGAAGCAGCTTTGTCCGGATGGTGCCGACTTCACAAAACCAGCAGGCGTTCTGAGCTGGATTGTCCCGAGTTCCAGACAGCTACTGAAATCTTCCAGGTGGAAGTGCAAAATGCCATTGACAATGCCAACTGCAGGGTCATTGTCCCATCCAAGCCCTATGACTCCTCGTGTCTAGTGGTCAATCAAGCACCGTTTCCACGAGGAGACTGCAACGAACCCAAAGCCGAGCCCGCCCCTATCGACGATGAGAAAGCGCAAAAGGTAAGTAACAAATCAGCTTTAGCTCAGCTTTTTGATTCGGTAGATAACGGTCTGGTAGATGAAGAAGAGTCATTTGTGGATGAGGTCCACATGTTCCATCAACAGTCAAGTCCCTATTTCCTTAGGAATAGACAAGTTGGCAGACCCTTCACAACTTCTACCCCACCAAACAACTTCGCCACCCCGCCTGATCCTCATGCTAGCAATAACCCAGGGCTACCCCACATACCTGCCCAATACCTTAACAAAAATGAATCTTAGAATCAGTCGCAAGGTTAGCCTCAGAGCCAACCCCAAAATTCGCCAGGGCAGACCAGGATTCAAACCCCTAGTTCTCCCATAGGCCAAGCCTTTAGCTCTGAAATCGAGCAAATGGGTGAGTATGTGGCGAAAGAATTCAAGAAGGTCAAAATCAATTTGTCAGCCTTTGAATTGCTCAAGGTTCCTGCCGTGAGGCATGCCTTCTTTAGGATCCTGAATGGGACTCCATCCTCTAGCACCACGCAAGAGAACCCGGCCAAAAGGGTAACCTTTGAGGAGCCCAGGAGAGAACAAGAAATACAGGACAATGCTGGAAGAAGGAATAATGTGCCCACAAATCAGTCGGCGAATAGATACATTGAAAAGGAGCCAGAAAGGGCTAGTAGACAGCCCCCCAAGGACCAGCAATTTAAGCAAACCAAGGATACGGGCACTGATAAGAATAAAGGCCAGATAGCTCAAATGGACACGCCTATGGGCATCCTTCAAGGGAGACCGGAAACTCCCCCTTTCCTGACTACCATCAGGGTCTTTGGGAAGAACTTGCACAACTGCCTGCTCGATTCAGGCGCGTCTGCCAATGTCATGCCCTTGGTTGTATGCAAGGCTCTCGGCATCACTCCCACACCTTCAAAGAGAAAAGTCACCCAGCTGGACAAAACAGAGATCACCATTATGGGTGAAATAAACCACATCCCCATGCAAATTATTGCGGACCCCCGGATATAGCAGGTTGTTGATATCCAAGTGGCAGATATTCTTGATACTTACAGAATTATTTTGGGGAGGGAGTTCACCAAGGCGCTAAACGGATACACCGCCATCGACCTTTCTCACATGTGGCTGCTGTGGAAGGGACTTCCAAATCAGATTCGTATTGACTATGAACTCCAGATGAAATATATGATCACGGAATATAATAATCTCAGCGAGGTGCTGTTCGCTGAGACCGACTTGGGGAATTACTGCCCTTTTGCTTACCAAAATGAGCTTGAGCTTCGGGAAGAACGAGCAGATGAGGTGTTGCTGGTATTATGTAGTCCCTCGGCGGGTCCCAAGCAAATGCCCCCAGATGCAGAAATGTTGGCGGAAGCTGATGACGAGCCGGTTCAACATGACAACTAGGGATTGCTCGATGGCTTCCAGGAGTTCATGGAAAAATGTGCAAGAGATCAGCTCAGCCTAGGAGCTAGAATAAATTTCAAAGACCTATTATTGCCGAACTGGTGTAGGGTACACAATGCTGTTCACTCTAAATTTGACTATTCCCTGTGCCAAGCAGCAGTGGAGCATGTTAAGAAAGTCGCTGCTCCTCCAATAGGAACACCAAAGGAGACACCACCAGAACCACTAGCTGACCATTGCCTCGACCCGGAAAGCCGTCCTAAGATCACAAGGCCCGCTGTCTAGCCGAAAGAGAACAAAGGCACAATCAAACCCGAAGATAAGGGATCCTCCTCATGCTGGACGCTCCGGTTTGATGGATCAAAGTCAGGACAAGGAGCTGGAGCGGGGATCAAACTCATCAGTCCAACAGGTAAGACCTTCCTTGTTGCCCATCGATTACAGTTTTATTGCACCAATAATGTGGCAGAATATGAGGCCTTAGTCCTTGGCCTTCTTATGGCCTTGAAGAAAAATGTGAAGGTGCTACAAGTCTTCAGGGATTCCGCACTTGTAGTTAAGCAGGTCAGGAAATTGTACTCTTGCCATGACCAGAGACTCACCAATTATAGACACAGGGTGTGGGACCTCCTGGAGGGCCTAGATGCATTCAACATATAATTGATCCCTCGTGCTCAGAATCGTACCGCTGATGCCTTAGCTCAAGCAGCTAGCATGTTACAACCCCTCTCCTTGTCAGGGCTCAAGAAATTTACTGTTGAGCTAGCATCTACGCCATCGGTCTAGGATAATGTTACTCACTTGCAGGTCTTCAATGACAACAAGCATATCCTCTAGTTCATCACAAGCTATGACATCTTTGTTGCCCAAATAATTAATGAAGTTGATCCACAGGAGGCTGAATTGGATATAGAGAGGGTTATCAATCTGAAAACCAGCACGATCCCCAAAGGTATGGTTCAGCTAGAGCGTGTATTCGACCTAGATTAGATCAGGGATCAGGATCGGCAAACAAAGAAGGAGGTTATAAGTAACCAGTGCAACACTCATAATCTAGGAACTGCTGAGGATACCAAGAATGTTTTTATTGGGAAAGTATGCACGCTCAAAGAGAAGAAGGGAATCACATATGCATTGAAGAGGTATCCTGACGTAGTGGCATGGAGCTACGAAGATTTAAAGACATACGACTCCTCTATCATCATGCACACCATCCCTCTAAAGACTGAAGGGAGGCCATTCCGTCAGCGGCAGCGCCCTATCAATGCCTTGCTAGAACCTATTGTTTACAAGGAGGTGCAGAAATTGCTTTCAGCAAGAATCATCTTCCCAATCCGGCATTTTATGTGGGTAGCTAACTTGGTCCCATTCAGGAAAAAGAATGGAGAGATCAGATTGTGCGTGGATTTCTGCAATCTAAACCAAGCCTCAGAGAAGGACAATTATCCATTGCCTTCAATGGATAAAGTGCCGCAAATCGTCAATGGCTCCCAGATGATGTCGTTCCTCGATGGATACTCCGAGTATAATCAAGTAATGGTGCAATATGAGGATTGCCACAAGACTATGTTCACCACTAAGTGGGGAACATTTGCGTACAAAAGAATGTCGTTCGGGCTCATCAATGTCGGCGCCACTTTCCAACGCACCATGGATATCTCCTTCAGAGACCTGATTGGAAAATGCATAATCATCTATATGGATGATTTGACTGTATTCTCCAAGAAGCAAGGTGATCATGTCTCTGACTTATGTAAGTTATTTCAAAGATGCCGAGAGTTCAGGGTTTCTCTCAATCCTAAGAAGTGCATTTTTGGAGTGACTGAAGGCAGATTACTCAGGCACATCATCTTAGAGCAAGGAATCTCCATTGACCCTGAGTGCATTGAGTCGTTACTCAAGATTCAACCCCCAGGCAGCAAGAAGGAATTAAAGTCTTTCTTCGGAAAGATTAATTTTGTCTGGAAATTCATCACGGGTTTCACAGAAATTGTCAAACCTCTCAATGCCATGCTCAAACAGGATGCCAAGGTCGAATGGACACCAGATGCCAAGCAATCCTTTGAAGAAATCAAACGAGCCATTACCGAGGCGCCTGTATTAGTCAGCCTGGATTATCTAAAGCCGTTCTATATCTACTCATTTGCTTCAGAGCACTCCTGTGCTAGCATGTTGACCTAAAAAGATGGTGAAGGAAACGAGCATCCGATCACTTTTATGAGTGCTCCCCTCAAGGATGTTGAATTACGTTACCATAATATTGAGAAACAGGCATACGCCCTCGTCAGAGGGGTGAAAAAATTTAGGCACTATATTCTGCGCAATAACGTGTTTGCCATTGTCCCCGACCCAGCTGTTAAGACGCTACTCATGCAAAATGAATTGGGCGAACGAAGGGCTAAGTGGGTCACCCTACTCCAGGAATACGATATGGAGATCCAACCGATGAAGTTGGTAAGGGGGCAGGCACTCACCCGTATAATGGCCGAAATAGCAGTGGAGGCTAGCCTTGAACTCACGGTACAACAATATCAGCTTGAAGATGTCTCCCTGGGAGAATGGTATTAGGACATCGTTTATTATCTACTCAATCATAAGTGTCCGCCGCATCTACAAGGAGTCCAGAAGAGGGCCCTAAGGTTGAAAAGTAGTGGTTACATGTTACAGGGTTCCATTCTCTATAAAAAGAATCACGAGGGCGTTTATCTAAGATGCCTGGGCAAGGAGGAAGTAGAATGCGTTCTCAAGGAGTTCCATAATAAATTTGGTACGGGCCATGGCTCTGGTTCTTCTACGACACATCAGATTTTAAGGGCAGGGTATTATTGGCCAACCGTCTTCAAGGATGCCCATTGCCATGTTCGTTCCTGTCATACATGCCAGACCGCTGCCACTAGGGAGAGGAATGTTGTTGTCCCACTGCAGCCCGTGTTGGAGGTAAGGCCTTTTGCATAATGGGGTCTCGACTTCATCGGTCCGGTAAGCCCCCCATCGTCTGCAGGACACAGGTACATTCTGACCGCTACCAATTATTGTACTAGATGGACAGAAGCAATAGTTTGTAAGCATTGTACAACTGAAGTAGTTACCAATTTTTTAGAAAGTTTTATTTTAAATCACTTTGGTTGTCCATATGCTTTGGTATGTGATAATGGACCTGCCTTTGCTTCATTAAAATTTGCTAGCTGGGCGTTTGACTATGGGATTGCCCTCAAATTCTCATCTAATTACTATCCTTAGGGCAATGGTCTTGCCGAATCCACGAATAATAATTTGATCACTATGATTAAAAAGCTGTTAGATAGGAATCCTAAGGACTGGCATACCCAGCTCTGTTTTTCCCTTTGGGCTGATTGCACCCGCCACAAGGCTGCCCTTGGTGATTCTCCATTCCACCTTGTCTATGGCCTTGAGCATATATTCCCCATCCACCTGAAGATTCCTACTCTTCAATTCATCAACGATTTTTATGAAGGTGGAGATCATAGGGAAGCTCGGTTAGCTGAGCTCCTACATCTAGAAGAAGTTCGAAACCACGCGATAGAAAATTTTGCCAAACATCAGGGCATCGTTAAGAGATGGTTCGATCGCCGAGCTAAAATCAAGGCCTTTAGGATTGCAGATTTGGTCCTATATTGGGACAAGGCTCATGAAAAGAAAGGGGGACACAATAAATTCGACAAGCTCTAGCTTGGCCCCTTTCAGATAGCTGAAATTTTGGGAGACAATGCCTTCCGTCTAAAGAACTTAACCGGTGAGAACACCCCATTGCCAGTCAACGGGCAGCACCTTAAGCATTACTTCCAAGCTTGATCTCCTTCAAGCTCTTTGTTGTAAATACCTGTGCATAGGTTAGAGTAGTTGCTTTCTTGCTTGTTTGCGTTCTGTTCGCGTCATTTTTGCTCTCCCTTCCCGGCAGTTTTGTTTTGAAAGATGTTTCCTGCTCCTTTGCAGTGGTCATGCTTGCCTAACAAGCAGTTCACTTTGCTGTCCGTTCTTCGTGTTCTTTGGCTAAACATTCACTCTAGACTGTTGGTCTTTGCAAAGCTATCCGCGAATAATTTCCCTGTCTGAATTTTGCTCAGAACTTGACCCTTCGCCGGATCTTCTTACCCACATCTCGAATCTCGCACAAATTACATAATAATAAATTCTGAAGGACCGTGCTATGGTTGTCACGACACCTAAGTGAGTGAAAAATCTTTAAGTCTACTCCAGTGACCACTGCAGTCTCAAACCCATTGTAGGCTTCAATGCTTACCCGGTCGAATCAGATGGTAAAAGAGAAATGAAATATCAAAGCAAAAGAGAGAAAAGAAACTCTAAAAGAAGAAAATAAATGACCGTATGGGTATTCGGATAACTCTATCGGGGCTATGGACGCCCGGTCGGCAGTAGAGCAATGTCCATGAGATTGTAGCAACAACTCTGCCGGGTCTATGGACGCCTGACTGGCAGCGGGGCAATGTCCAGGTTACTTTTAGTGTTAGGCAACTTATGTAGCTCACTTGGTTAAAGTAATAACCCTGGTTACTATCCCTAGGAAAGGAATGAACTCACTCTGCACATACTTTCGAGATGTGGGGTAAGCTGACGTAATTAAGGATCCTGTTATCCCAGATTCATCCTCGGGAGCCGGTCTTGGTCTGCGAAACCAGAGATCTGGGTCCTGAATGAATATTTATCCCTAAAACGCTCCGGAGAGTTCTCCAGCGGAGTCGCCATTTGTTGTGCCTTCAGCACACACGCCCCATTCGGAACGGAGACCCTCTTTTATTTTCGCCTCACTGGGTCTTTTGGGCTGCCTCATTTTGCGTGCCCCCTCTTTTTGACTTTCTACATGGTCAATTTTACCCTAAAAATTTTATCATCTAATCGACCGTGGGTCCCCTTCTGGTTTTTGCTGCCCTCCAGGGCCTCATGGGTGCCTTGGGCCTTTTGGGCTCTGGGGCGGCCCTGGGCCCCCCAGGCCCGGGCCTCCGGGGTTCCCTTGTCGGGATTCTCCCACTCATTCACCGCCCCGGCGGTGTTCCTCGGGCTCCTTTAAGCCCTCCGGCGCCCGCCATGTGGTGTCGTTCGTTGTTCTTCGGGGAGTTCCCGGATGGCCCCTGCTCCTCCGGGCCCCGTGCTCTGGAAGTCCACCCCCGGGCTTCCGTCCCGGGATCGCTGTCCGCGGCGACGATCGTCCATCGGTCGCCCACCCCTCGGGCCCCGGGTCTTGTTTGCTGCCGCCGTCGCAATGCGAAGCGAAACTCTCGGCGACGATCGCCTGGCGGCCTCCCGCCCGCCAGGATCTGATCATCCTTTTGTCGCCGCCGTTGCTAAAATCCTTGCGAGGTTTCGTGGCGTCCGTCGTTACGCGGCTTCCCACCTGCCAGATCCCGAAGCCCTCGTCGCCGCCACTGACTCAAATTTGAATCTCACCTACTTTTGGCGTGGTCGTACAAGGCATTAAATGCTCGCATTTATGGCCGATTGGGTATATAATGTGTGGTCCGCGAAGGTCATTTTCATTCTTCGAGTTGGATAAGTTTAAACGAGTTACAGAGTTGATTAAGTGGAGCCCATCATGATTGAGAGCATTGCAATCATCAAAATCAACATCACTCCACCGACCCCGCCAGTAAATCCCATTAACTTCCCGCTTCACTAGTTGGAGGTAGGCCATCCTCGTTCGCTCTCTCGTCATTTTCGATCATTTTGAGGATTTAAACAAATTGAACAACAAAATTAAATGGCATAAAATTGAACACCCCTACGTTGCGCCCAAAACCCATGTGTTTGAATTTTTAGGGGGCCATCGGAATCACCCTCATCGTCTCTCGGGACTTGTCTGTGTCGTGGGTGTTCTTCGCACAGTGCGAAGGACCCCGCCGGGCCCGAAACCTTCCGTTGCTGTCAGAATCCGGGGCCACGAACCCCACCTGCGGAGGTCAGCCCTTCCGGCCCCAGGCCTCCGGGTTTCCCCTCCCTGGCTTTTGCCTTGGATTTACCGCCGTCTTTGCATGAAAATCTGTCGGCGATCCCCTGCTTTCGCGTCCCCGCGACCCTTCAGGCCCGGTCGTCCGGAGTTCCGTCCTCAGAACTCCGTGATGGTTCCGCTGCTGCTTATGGCGGAACCCTACCGGCTGCCCGACCTTCGGGCTCTGGAATTTCTTTCACCGCCGCCGTCACTCGAGCTTTGTTGAAATATCACGGTGGCCTCCTCCATAGATCTTTCCGGTTGCTGGATTCTGATTTCCCTGACACCGCCACCGTTCATGTCATCACAAAATCCTCGCAGTGGCCGTCATTCACTGTCTTTCTAGTCCCTGGGCCCCGGAGTCCCTTTCACCGCCACCGTTTTGGCCACTGCGAACATCTTGCGACAGCCGTGGGGGCGCGTCGCCCCGCCCTCCAGGTCCCGGTCCATCCTTCGCCGCCACTGTCGCCCGAGCATTCTTGAGATTTCCCGGCGTCTGTCAACCCGCGGCGCTCCGTCTCCCGGGCCCCGATGGCCTCTTCGCCGTCGCTGTCTATTCCTTCGCGGTGGCTAGCGTCCCCCATCTCCCCGGTCCCCGGATCCCGGTTCCCTTTTCGGCGTCGCTGTACAAATCATCACTAAATACCTTCACCGGCCTCTACCTCACGCTGTTACGCCTCCCGGGCTCCGGTCCTCTGCTCGTCGCCACCATTCGAAACGATAAAGGATTACGCAATGGCTGTCAGCTAGGGGGCTCCCGGCCTCCGGGACCCTGTGCCTCGAATGCTGTCCGGTGTAAAACTGTGAAACCAAACTTGATGGCTGCCGCCTTTTTGCTTCCCAGGCCCCAGCCTCCGGACTTCCGTCCGCTGTCCGCCCCCGCTGGCTTCCTTTGCCTGGCTGCCTTCTGGCCTGAAACATCCGAGGCCCCTCAAATCAATCCAAATCAGATCAAATTGAGAATCTAACTTCGACCGACGTCTTAAATCACACCATTTTCCATTAAGGGTCCCTTAAAACATCAAAATCCGACCAACGGGTGTCTCCGGGAGCTTTCGCTCATGTTTTCCCTTCCTGACAGCATTCTTGCCAGGGAAGTCCGGCCTTCTGGGCCCGGATTGCTCAATTACTCCAAAATGAAATCGATGTCATCTGAGGATTAAATTTATGATGTATTTAAATGATTATTTAGATGATGTGCTCAATGCGGACTGACATTAACGTTTTTTGGTGTTTTATTGTGCTGACTTCGCCCTTTGCTTACAGGATATATGGAATCGGCCGCAGGAACTTCAGGGCCCTCTACCAAAAAGGACAAGGGCAAGAAATCTGGAAGGGCCGCTCGTGGGAAAGAAGATAAAGACCAAATGAAATTCCAATTCCAAGGTGAACCGCTCCAGTCAAAGGTCTTGACTGACTGGAGGGAGATATCAGACACCAATATCGGCCAGGTGGACATTGATGAGTTCACGCAGTGGGTCAAGATTGACCCTAAAACAAAGAATGTCCGGTTAATACGCCAGAGCGGAATCGCCAAAGCTGCCATTCCCTCCTTCTCTAATAGCACCTGAGTTGGTGATGGCTTGCCGAGAAGCATACCAAATAGATACGAGAACTATCGTAGACAAGGAGGGGAATATCCTTGCCGACATGTCTCCGGCAGGAATTGCAAGAAATTTCCACATTCCCACACATGCAGATCCCCACCTTGGAGCAGTGTCAGGCAACATGGGATGCCAATCCCTTCGGCTACAAGAAGTCAATTAACATCTACTGGCTTAAGGAGAAACGGGGCAGTGCTGCAAAAGTTCCCCAACAGCTGTTCCGCAGCGACTTTCATGAAGACTATCACGACCTGGTGACTATGCTGAGCAGGGTCATGGGTCTCTCGACAGCCGCCTTCTTTCAGGAGTGGATGGCTTACTATATTGAACAGATCGTACGAGGGAATGAGGACATAAAAACCAAGATCTCATTCGACTAGGGAGGCATTATCAGTAACTGCTTCCACAAACAGTTCGTGAATGTGAAGAAAAGCAACAAGTTCTACATGACCTCGTACCTGGTGTACTCCTTAGTAGGTCAGAGATAATATAGTGGACTCTTCAGGGTGCCGGATGGAGAGCATAAGCGAGGGCTCAAGCCTTTTGATCGGTACCCTCAACTACAGTACCGCCACTTCAAGAAGGAATATTACCGTGTCAATGATGCCTTCATAGGCCACATAATTAGATTAATAGCTGGGGACTTCGAGAGAAGGGTATCCCACAGTGCCCGGGCCCTCCTGAAGGAGTATGCCTTCCTATTTATCCAATTCCCTAAGTTCACTTACATTCGTGCTCAGGCTTCACGGAACGGCCGAACAAGTTGCCGAGATACCCGAACGATAGGATCATTCTCCTAGAGCTCTCCCGGCAGCTCCAACATATTCAGACGGTCTTCGGCCAGAAGCATGTGGCAGGGATCCCTTATCCCATGACCCTTGGCCAGGGTCTATATCGGCTGCAAACCTCTCAATGCGCCGGCAACTCAAAAAAGGAGCTCAAAGAGTATAACTTTGAGTGGTACACGGCTCGCCCTCGAATGGACCCGCACGGCCATGTCAGGAAGCCGCTGGGGCCGGCATGCGCCCACAAGCACCATGTAGAAGATTTCTGGGCTGATTGCAAGGATGATAAGGAGGTCCGCATGAGACACTATATGTGGATGACGGTACAGTTTCTGAGAAGGGTACAGCTATTCCCGGTGCCAGACCAACTTGAGGAGGATGAGTCCACCCTGGTGCACCCGAGGTACCCTACAGTTGCCGACCTGGCAATCCCCTCCATCGACTGGGATGAGCAAGATGTCGATAACCTAGATACAATCACCCAACCTATCATTGCTCGCACTAGGGAATGGGTTGATGGAAAAGTGGCACTACTGAAGCAAAAGGGGGTGGCTCTGACATATGAGGCACTTAAAAGCGAGCCAAGTGCCACAGAGGACGTGGCCGCCGCTCCATCAGCTGGTGAGACTTCTAAGTCTCCCCCCATCACCAGGTCCCAGAAGAGAAAGGAGGCAGAGACAGCTCAGTCTGTGAATCCAAAGGAGCAAGCAACAAAGGATACGGGAGGCTCATCTCCCAAGAAGCTCAAAAGGACAACAATCACAACGAAGGCGCAGCCTCCCTTGCTCCTTCCTTCCCCAACTGGTGCATTGCCCGCTTCTCAGGCCGCAGTAGCCTTATCTCCCCCAGTGGTGGACATCTCTGTTCACCTTGCCTCTTCACCTCCAACTGGATCCGTAATCAATATTGACTCCTCTAGCATGACCACTTCCCCTTCCTCTGCTGCTGCCATGTCACTTATCACTTCCCTGCCTCTAGCAACAATAGCAGCGCCGGTTCCCGTCTCCACTGTGCCCGAAGCTATTACACGGCACCTGCAGAGTCTTCCCCCAGAGCTCTCACAGATTCTAATGGACCCTGCTCTCCAAGCAGCCCTGGCCCAGGCCCTCGCAACATTTCAGCCTTCGCAACTTCCAACAGGGCCGCCAGCCATGGAGGCCACGATGCAGATTTCCAAAGAGTTGGAAGAGCTAGAACAGGAGGCTTCAAAGCCTATTGGGGAGGAGGCCGATGATTATTATGAGCAACCTGAATACGAGGATAGAACCATTGATAAGGTTGCTTATGAAGAAGAGGAGACGGGCTCCTCCGAGGGCAGGGATGAAGGGGATGGCTCGGGTGATAAAGAGATTGTCCAAACTTTTGATGAGGACATCAAAGAGGAGTCAGCTCAGTAGCTGGGCAATGATGGGAAGGAGGTAGAACAACCATCATAGGATGAGGAGGGGCAGCCACCAGAAAAGTAGCCCAAACAAGCCGTCACTGAGGCCGAAGTCCATGTTGTGAAGAGCCCCGGGGCTGAGGCTATCGAAGAAAAGCAAGAAGAGGTGGCGAGAGAAGAAGATCCCACTCAGATATTGACCACTAAGGCACCCGTCAAAAGCCTCGTGTTCAATCAAGACTCTGACGAGGAGGAGGACGCTGCCAAGGAAAAGGAAGAGCTTGAAAAGGAAAAGGAGGCGGAAGTCTTGCCTCTGACAGAGAAGGGTGAGGGCAGCCATGAGACACCCAAGGACAAGTCTGCCATGCCCGATTGGCTGTAAAAGTAGCTCGAAAAGACTACTCCTGTTCTAAGCGACCTGAGGTCGAGATTGGAAGCCATCTTGGCTCGATCCCTGACCGTAACAAAGAAGGAGAAGAAGCCAAAGGTCCGTTCCAGGATAACCATGGACTCTTCTAGCTCCCGGGCAGCACAAGTAGCAACGCCAACTGTTGGCCAAGATGGAGTAAACTACAACATCTCCACCATCGACCTAGGAATAGCAACCAGAGAACAGAAGGTCGAGCACCTCGAAGAGTCAGTGGCCATAGTTGTACATCTTATCAAACAGGATAAGATCACCAAGGACGAGATGAAGGTGTAGGTTGCTGCCATAACTGACTATATTCAACAGTGGTCTTAATAGACGACCTTCCCACTACTTCGATGGTCGCGCTACAGCTGCTCTCCAAGGAACAAATAGATAAGCTAGAAAGGAGAAAAACCCTGGAGAAGACCACGGGAGATTGGTTCCAGCAGGTCGTAAGCGTTGGAAACATAGGAATTGGCTTGGCTGTGCAGATAGCCAATAAGTTCCTGAGCCTGATCTAATCCTTAGAAAGCACAAAGAAACTCTGCGCTGGCTTCCCCGCGATCTACGACTCCACCTTCCCAAGGGTTAAGGCCATCCTTCAAATGCCAGAAAACACGTGGGAAGAAAAGCTAGAATTGAAGAAGGAAGATCACTGGTTGGTGGACGTGTGGCGTAAGAACCTCATCAATCGAAAGGAGAGGATGGAGCAGATCCAAAGTAGGGTGGATCTGGATATTGCATGGATTAGAGAAATCCAGGCGGAATGTGCCCAGTACCTTAAGATAATGACGGGCCATGATATGCCCACGGTCCAATTGGATGTAGAGAAGATTAAACCGTACTTTGAGGAAAGGATGAAGGATAGGACAACTGGAGATATCACACCGGACTTCCTAAGTTTTGTTGCCCGTTCCTTCGATAGATCAGAGCTGTTTAGAGATCAGGACTCAAAGTACAATGAAGACTAGAAGCAGCTAGAGAACGCCAAGGAATGGAGCTATCAAGCATTGAGATGCGAAATCCTCGAGGTAGACAAGTTCCAGGCTGTCATCCTCAAACACATTGAACACGCAGCCTCCGAGGAGCCAAAAGACAGCCTCGCCAAAGAAGAAGACATCCCAGAAAAGTAGCTACAGCCAAAGAAACAGCAATCAGCTACAGGACGAAAAGGCAAATAGTGTCATCCACTAGATGACAAAATAGGGAAAAGACAAAAGATGTTTTTTAATTGTAAATCTATTTAGGGGTAGGTGAAACCCTATTTTGTAATGAATCTTGGCCACACAATTGTAATGAATCTTGTCCATTCATTTGACTTTTGTAAAATTATAAATAGAGCACTCCCCTCATTTGCAAAGTGGAAGTTGAGTTGTTGTAAAGACACGCTGCTGAAATTTATGAGAAATAGCATTGACTTGGTGCATTTTCTAGTTTTCTCTCATGTCAATTGATTCATTCCTCCAATATTAGATGTTTAATTTAGATCTATTTGCTGTTTAGTTAGCTGTTCATATCATTTGGGTAAATTTTAGGAATGTTGTTTGGTATTTATGAAAATTCCTGCAGTGTGTATGATCCCTTAGTCCATACTTTTTGCTGTTTGCTGAAGGTAGACAGCAGTGAAAAGTTAGCCTGGACTTGATTAAAGCTGCCTTAAACACTTATGTTTTAGTTCATGCATGTATGTGGTGGATGAGGGATAAAATTTGCAGCCCTTAGAAGATAGCACAGTTCCCATGATATTGTGAAATTCCTGGTTAAGTGGGATATTGTTTTACAGAATTGTCCATTGCAGGAACTCCATGATCACTGTTCATTGCAAGTTTCAGACTTAGGAACTTTTCTTCCCCTTCACTCTTTTCACCTTTTTTAGAAATTGGACAATATCAAGGTTCATTGTGCATGGTAAAGTCAAATCTGCAACTAGATGGAGTTTAAGGCTGCTGTTTGAACCTACAACCAACACATAACTGCCTTTATAGTAAGAACTCCTTTCGAAGATCGCACTCTACGCTTCACATCCGTACTTCGTATTCACGTAAGGCTGCCTTGTGATTCCAGCAAATCACATCAACTACTGAGGTATCTAAGCACTGTCATGAGCTGACATCTGAGAGACCTTGGGATAGTGTTCTACAATCAGATTGTGGAAGATTGTCTTTCAAGAGAGGTAATGCACCTACGCATTATTTGTGTTGAGAAGTGCATGAAAACACCATCAACACTCCTTTGTATAGCACATATCATTCAAAAGGGGGGCTATCATATTTAGTTATTATTATTTTTCAAAAATATGTCTTAAATATCTTGATGTCTTATGATCTCATCTAGCTTAGGGGCAACTTGACTATCTACTTAAATTGTTTTACCTTGATATCATCATCTAGCTTTGGGCAACTTGACAAGACTTGTCTTTTTTGTGACTATTCTACAATAGTTTGTAATAGTCATAGACCTATCAACTTTCCATATGGTCTCTAGCATAACACAACATTCTAGCCATATTTCTCACTTTTCTTTATATTTGATCAAATTCATGTCTATAATTTTTCACTTTTTCATCTAGCGTGTTTGTCTATAGCTAACATGTTTTTGGTGACTTTGCAGTTAGCTTTGTAGGATAGAAGACATGTTTCCTCTTCATGTCCTGGCTCATCTTAGTAATTGCATATTTTGGATCAAGGACCCTCATCCTTGTCATCCTATGTATATTCTCTTCAACCTCTCTCTACTTTAGCTCACATCTACTAGAATACACATGCTTCAAAATTTGAGGGAAAAATGTAATGTCATAAATTTCATCCTATGTAATTTTGCATTTCATAAGCCTCCCTTTTAGAAAAATAAAAAACAATAAAATAATATCCTTAATTTAATTTTCTTAACCTATTCATTTTTTACAATTAAGGTGAGTTTATGTTGTAGATGAACACACATTCCCAAAAGGATTTTGAACTATAATAGTTGTTTGGACACTACAATTCCTACCTATTTGTGAGTGTAATAGCTTTGCTAGTTTTTAGAAGTGCTGGAACGACCCTTTGCATGCATATACCTCTCAAAACACTTCATTTTAAAGCAATTTTTCTATCTCTTCCATATTAAATTAATCTTTCTCACATTCTCAAGCTCTTGCAATCTCTCTTGCACTTTCTTCACTCTTATTTACCACCTCCATTGCATTCTTGCTCTCTATGCTGAAGTTTTGGCACTATTGGCATATCACCCTCAAGCTTATAGATTGTAGCTTCTTCCATTTGGTATTCTCACTTGCTAAAGGAAGGTAACCATAGTCTTTTTATTACATTGTCTCTTGATTTTGTTAGCATATTATTCTAGCACTTCTATTTTTTCTTTATCTTGTCTATTTTATCTCAATCATATTTGGTTGTCCATGGAGGTGGAACACCAATGCGAGGATTTGACTAAGGAAAGCCCTTAAACAACTCCAACCTATTTTCTCATTCTTATGTGTGCAGATGTTAAAAGCGTATCTTTGTTGGATGCTTCATTCTCAAATGTCTTGGAGTATTTTCTTACTTCCTTATGTGTATAGATATTAAAAGTGTATCTTTGTTGGTTGCTTCATTCTCAGAATTTTTGTGAGTATTTTCTTGTTTTATCACTTATTTTCCATTTTTTCTATTTTAAATTACTTTATTATCTATTCATTTCCTGAATCTACGAGTTTTTTTATCAAAGTTTTAGTTGGTCCTTTGTAATCTTTAGTGATAGTCTCATCTTTTAGTCCATACAAGATGCTATCCCATCGCAGGGACATTTAGATGTTGTGTGATCATCCTTGGCTGAGGGCTTGTCAATTTGTCCAAAAGACCCTTATGACCTACTCTTTTAGTTTTTGAATCTCGCATTTTATTTTTGCATTAAATATAAATAAACAAAATTTATTGTTTTATCCTATCATCGAGCTTTGATCTTTGAGGTAGTTGGCGACCATTTTCTCCTTGAGACCTCTTAATCTTGAGGGTATCAATCACCTTTTGTACAATAGGCTACCTAGGTTTTGACAAGGTTTCCCATCTAGGTCTTGCTATTTCTTCTACTCATTTTGCTAATGAAGATAACCAATATGACAATGTTAAAGATAATATTGATGGATGGGACTCTCCCATGGACACTTTAGACAATATTGATGTATGCAACACATCAGATGACTAGGATCCACCTCCTCACCCCTCTACTCTTACACTCACTTCTTAACAACTTGTTTCTTTTGTTATGATGTTTTATGTTTTTTACTATAACCATGTTTGAACTTTAAGAATGTGATTATTTCCACCCACCCTTTTTAAATATATGTAACACTATATTAGAAATAATAATAAATACACTATTTATTAAAAAAACCTTAAATTATAAACTAAATTTATATACAAATATAACCCTATACAATCCTTACTAATCAATATAGAGTCTCCCTTTCCCTCCTATTTCATGTGATGCAATATTTTTAAAATTTTATTGAAACTTAAATCTAAAATACTTAAATACGTCCATACAACCATCAAATTTAAACATAGATTGAGTCACAAGAGAGTCTTCAACAAATAATGCCAATTGCCACTCACAAGAATTTCATGCCTCACCAATAACATGTGATGCTCAAGCCAATTCTTTAGAGCTTTCAAACCTCACGTCTATGGTTTCTATTCTTTACATCATTTCTTCTTCAAATGGTGCATGTTGCGTAGAAAATGCACATAAAAGACAACAATTTTGATGAATGATTTATGCCAGGTCTTTAGTCATGGGCAACAAAATTTTCACACCAAAAAAGTTTTCCTAATATTCTCTAAGAGGGTAACTAATCAGAGTTTCTAGAATTGACAATATGGTTTATCTTCTTCTTTTTTTACCAAGAGGAATCCTCTAGTTTAGTCTAGTCAAATGAGTATTGAGCTTCTCTTGAACAGTGAGCAATGGACCCTTATCTACATTAGAGACAAATCCTACCTAAAATGATAATCAATATAAGTGAATTGACCCCAATGATCTATAGTATAGTTTATTACACTCAATACAAATCTTATGCAAAGCTCCCAACACTAACATTCTCATCATAGTTCAACATGGATCTTGTAGCTATGTCGGACACAGTATTTTCCTTTCTAAAAGGAGTGATGAACATGAGGGAGATTATTGTGACCAGTCAAGTAGGGGATGGCCGAGAGAGAGCTTTGCTTGACCATGTCATCAAAATAGCTAAAAAGGAAAAATCCCTTCTTCATCTTAAATGTAATAGATGGCTCTAGGAAAATTCGCTGCCAGCAATTCACTAATGGAAAATTCACCATCAACAATTCACTATGGGAAAATTCACCGCCACCAGCAATTCACTGCCATGGAAAATTAACTGCCAAAAATTCATGCAATTAATTTTTTGCACAATGAATTGTCACAACTGTGAATTTTCCCGTAGCAAATTGTTGGTGGTGAATTTTTCATTAGTGAATTTTCGCGGTGAATTTCTCGGATGTCGTAATAAAGACCTGTGCAAAGAGCTCTAGTTGGTTAATGAACATTAGGGACGATAAGGGACCCGTTTTAGGTAAGGCCCTTTAGAAATATAATCCAAGAGTGTTACTTAAGATCAGGAAATATTGTGGCTATTCTACTGTCATGATTGCTTTGCAACTGCACAAAGAGGGTAATAAGCTTTTGGCTTTTCAGATGAGCACAGACAATTGTAACATGTAGGTATCACTTTTATTTATAGAAATTGTGTATGCTAATCTTAAATAGATCACAGAGTGTCTGTATATGTGTGATCTCAAATGTTAAGAGATGAAAAACACATCCTAATTGTTGATAAATGCAAAGTACATATAGTTTCCCATTTCCTTTATCGAGGCCAAAGTTGAATCAGCAACAATAATTCTCATTAGTGTAGACATATTGGTTTTGGTTAGTTTCCTCTGGCCATGATCTTCCATTTGTGTCCTCTCACAACCTCTTGCACCCATCCTCCTACATTATATCTTCTCATTCTCAGCTATGAGGTTGGTTTTGTTGGAAATAAGTCAAATTCGGAAGAAAGATGAATTAGTCACAAAAGGGTCAATAGTTCAGTGGTTACTCCAACAACAAAATAGAAAGTCATAACTTCCAATCTTAATTAGGCTGAGGTCTCATGGAGGCTTCAAGAACTATTTTAAAAGAACAAGGGATCCCATGAAGCAAAAAAAATGCTACAAAATTAATTAGATTTTTTTCTCAACAACAACAACACCCACTTTTTAGCTCAAAAACTTAAGCGGGTGCAAAAGGGGTGGGGCTACAAATTGCCCCACTAGATTAGGATTTTTTGTGCCACTTATCAATCATATGAAATTTAAAATTTTCACCAATTAATTTTTTTTTATTTAATATTTATTTAAGTTGTTGAATTGAATATACAAAATAATTAAATTCATAAGACCACCAGCTTCTATAAATATGAGAACTTAAAATATGCTACAAAATTTATGAGACCAACCACTTTAAAATAATCTTAAAAATTCTCAGCAGCACCCACTGAATTTTTCAAGAAGTCCCCCTCCATAGGACCTCGGACTTAATTAGAAGAAATGGCTCTCCAACACCAACATGGTATTATACTCTCTAAGGAGGACATGCAAAATTTTCAATAACTTGGCTACTCGCAATTGTCTTCATCAAGTGTCCGTCTCTCTGTGACTTTAAATTAATAGGGCCAGGGCAAATTATCCCAATCAAAATATTAAATAAAATAGATGTACAGCTTTTCAAAACCCACTCTAACAGTACTTTCCTCAAGAAAAACCCTTCTTATGTTGTCATAAACTTGGCAGCACTCTGCCAAATACCTTGCTTCCATCATATGCTTAGCAATATTGTTAAGATCAAGAAAAACCTCCAAAGGCAGCATATCAATAGTGAAATTCAAATTAGGCACTGGTAAATTACCACATCTTAGTTATGAGATGGTGATCTTCACCACAGCTAAAAAAGGGGTTCGTGGATGTTGTGCTGGAAAAGCTAGATAATCCTCTTGCCATAACCCAGTGTTTTCATAGACGACATTGAAGCAACCTGCCAAATTCTATGGTTGCAACTGCCCTAGTAGACATGTATGCAAAATGTGGAAGCATAGAGAAGGCAGTGAAATGTTTGACAAGATGCCTCAAACAGATCTGATCTCATGGACTACAATGATTGCAGGATATGCACAAAATGGATTTGTTGAGAAGGCTTTACAAAGTTCCAAGCAAATGCAATTGTCAGGCTTAAAGCCAAATTCTGCAACCTTTGCTAGCATCCTCCCTGCCCATGCCAAAATGGGAGCTTTGGAATAGTATGTACATCCATCGATTGTCAGATATCATGGTAGCAACTGCCCTAGTAGAAATGCATGCAAAAAGTGGAAGTATGAACAAGGCACGTGAACTGTTTGACATAATACCTAAAAAAAAAATCCTATCTCCTAGACTGTAATGATTGCAGATATGTACAAAATGGATTTGTTGAAAATGCTTTAGAAAATGTCAAGAAAATGCAATTGGCAGGTGTAAAGCCAAATTCCACAGCTTTCGCCAGTATGCTCCCTGCGTGTGCCAAAATGGATTTGTTGAAAAGGCTTTAGAAATTTCCAAGCAAATGCAATTGTCAAGTTTAAAGCCAAATTCCGCAGCCTTTGCTAACATCCTCCCTGCCCATACCAAAATGGGAGCTTTGGAATAGTCTGTACATCCATCAAAGCATAAATAATAGAGGAACTTTGTCAGATATCATGATCGAGACTGCCCTAGTAGACATGCATGCAAAAAATAATTCATCTGTTTATATAGTATTGTCAAAGAAAACAAGTGAATAAGGGCTCTGACCTGTAAGATTTTCATAGATAAGCGTTGTACATTTGTTTTCTAGCTTGAAACAGAAAGCGTTGCACATTCAAAATGCAGGGAGATAACACTGGAGTAAATGGAGATAAATCTTTGAGTAATGAATGATTTAAAAGAAGGGACATTTACATCTAACAATGAGGGCGGTGGGAGTAAACGGGACTGGGTTGTTGCGATACGAATATTAGAAAGCACCATTACAAAGGAAGCAAAGGACCGAGGTCCTAAGGAAAAACAAGCACAACGAACCAAACTAATATAAAACATCCAACAACATCATCTATCACCATTCCCAGCCTTATCTTCAGCAAGAATATTCATTAAATCAAGATGGAGCTCCTGTGGAACCAACTCCCACTCCTCAATTCTCCATCCCTCAACATGCTCAGAAGCCCATTTCACCAGACAATCAGCTGCCCTATTCCACTCATGTGGAATATGGACAAAGGTCACTATTTCCATCAAAGAACTAACCCACAGAATTTGTTGCACAACCCTAGCCAATTGCTAGTTGACATTTGCCACTTTTTGCTCAATAAGAAAATTGATTGATATTTGAGAATCAGATTCACAAACAATCCTTCTCCATCCCAAAGCATGAGCTCTCTCAAGAGCATCAAGAATAGCCAACCCTTCCACCAGATTGATGCTCTGTGTCCCTTCATAGATCAAAAAGAGGAAGATCACTAAGCCCAAAGAGTCCCTACCAATCTCCCCAATACCAGCCGGTCCTAGATTGCCCCTTGAAGATCCATTAGTATTGATCTTCAAAACACCATATGGTGGAAGTTGCCATTTGCCATCCCTATCAATTTTTTGCTTCTCTCGTTGTCCTCTCTGAGCCCTTGCCAAAGCCAAAGACGACCCCTAAATCCCCAATCTCTCCACCAACTCAGTATCCCTTTTCACCAAAGTGAATCCCACTTCACACCTAGCTTCCATTGTTTCTTGAACCATGCCCAATAATCTCTACCAAATTTGTTGCACCAACCTTTGTTCTCCATGAAATATCCTTTGATTGTGTTCCAACCAAATCTGCCACAATAAGAAGATAGGCCCCACAAACCATGCATCCTACAAAAAGGAGGCCACAGAAGGGGGCTGACCCATCCCCTGCCAAAAATCAATCAAGGAAGAAGCATGAACACAAGGAGTTTTCCAAACACCCCACCAAAAATGCCAAAGCAGGAGTGCAAAAGAGCAATGAAAAAACAAGTGAGTAGAGTCCTCCTCATTAGCCCCACACATAACACAAATAGAAGGACCTTAAAAACCTCTCTTATGAATGTTATCCCAAGTCAAACACTTATTCCAGGCCAACATCCAAATGAAACAATTACATTTTGGCCAAAAAATCTTGTTCCAGACCTTCTTCCACCACTGAATTTCAAGCCCAACCAACCTATGACACAATAACACACTATAACGATAGGCTAGAGTATAGGTCCCCTTAGGATTGGGGGACCAGGCAAGCACATCATCATTTTGGAGAGAGCTACATCTTTGACTAGAGAGGATACTTTGTAGCACAACACAATCCTCTTGTAAACCAACATCCGGCCACTCATCTGGGGACTTCCATTTGGCCATCTCCATCTGACCACAGGAGGAAAAGGACTTAAAATCACTCACCTGCGACCAACCAGCCTCAAGAAACCTCTGGCAAAGATTCAACAAGTTGGGAAATGTGGAGGTGATGGAAGGAAAACCATCCCAAGAATTAGTCCAGAACAGAACCTCTGTCCCCTTCTTGCAGATCCAAAATAATCCTTCCTCAATAAGCACAACCCCTTTTTTGAGGGCACCCCATCTCACAGAGCCCTTCCCCACAAGGGGGTACTTAGAAATATTGGGTTGAGGGATCCCAGGGAGATACTTCTGAGAAATAACCTTGGCCCAACTCTTATCCTACTCCGTACACCACCACCAATACAGTTTAGCAGCCAAAGCTGATTGCCTCAAGCCAAGTCCACCATATTGTTTCCTGCTACAAACAACCTCCCATCTAACCAGGCTCCATTTGGAGGACTCCAAGCAACCAGCCCATAAAAATTGTCTTGCCACGAAATCAAGGTCCTTAAGAAAGCCCATAGGGGCAACTTGGAGCATGCATCTATAAATGGGCAGATCCTGCACCACTGACTTAATCAACTAGAGACGACCAGCAAAGGATAACCATCGATGAGTCCAGTGATTGAATTTTGCCTGAAATTTATCCAAAATGATTTGCCAAGACTCCCTAGGCAGTCTACTCACCGATATGGGAATTCCAAGGTAAGTCATAGGGAGAGTCCCGATCTGAAATCTCAAAGTTTGGGCAATCCTCTGCTGAATGGGGCCTAGAGTGTTGAAGAAGAAAATGGAATACTTTCCCTCATTAATCTGTTGACCGGAGGCAACCAGGTAAACATCCAACAGTTCATAAATTAGAGGCCTCACACATTGTAGCCATCCCCATCAAAGTAGTATCATCCACAAATTGAGGTGAGTTTGTAGAGGTAAGGTGCCACCCCACCTCCAACCTTCAATGAGACCAGACTCCACACTCCGTTTAGTCCATCTCCCCAAACCTTCAGCCAAAAGAATAAACAAGTAAGGGGAAAGAGGATCACCTTGACAAAGCCCCCTAGAAGCACCAAATAACTTAGAGTGACTCCCATTGATAAGCACAGAGAAAGAGACTGAAGTAATACAACTCAAAACCCATTGAATCCATTCTTCAGCAAAACCAAAAGCACCAAGAACCCGTTGAAGGAAGGACCACCTAACTCTATCATAAGCCTTAGCCATATCTAGTTTGATAAACATCACTTTTCTTTAGAGCTAGCCATGGAATGGATGACCTCAGTTGCAATAACAATCTCATCCAGAATTTGCCTACCAGCAACAAAACCACTTTGCTCTTCAGAGATCAGCTCCTCAAGCCCCTTTTTCAATTTGTCAGCAATAAGTTTAGAAATAATTTTATAAATTACATTGCATAAGGAAATCAGCCAAAATTGGCTTAACCTATTGACCCCCTCACTCTTGGGAATAAGAGCCAAAAGGTAGCATTTAGGGACCCTAGCATCTGCTTATTTTGTTGAGACTCTTGAACCATAGCCAGGAGGTCAAGTTTGATGATATCCCAAAATTCTTGAAAAAACTCAATTGGGAAGCCATCAGGATCAGGCACCTTCCCTTTCTTCATATTGAAAACAATCCCTTCAAGCTCTTCAAGTGAGATATCACTCATGAGTTGTTGATTCAAATCTCCAGATATGAGAGAGGGGATACAAAAAAGAATCTGTGCTTCCTCAGGAGACCCCCCTTCGAGTCCTCCCTAAAAAGAGATTCAAATTACTACACCACCTCCCTTGAGATTTATGGTAAGGAGGAAAGATGGTCTCCCCTATCATTCACCAGACCAGAGATAGAATTTCCATGTCGCTTGGCTTTCACTAAATTAAAAAAGAAAGTTGTATTTTTATCCCCTTCCTAAAGCCACTCAATGCGAGCCTTCTGTTTCCAATACATTTCTTCTTGCAGTTCCCATTCTTCAAGAGTTTTCACAACATGAGCCTCATCCTGAAGCAACTCAATCGTCACCCCATTCTCCCTTAAACTCCTCGTGATACCATCCAAATCTTCTTGATCCATCTACTTTGCATGGAAGACATTCCCAAAGTACTGACGATTCCACCGTTTGAGCTCAAATTTAACATATTGAAGTAGTTTAGCAAAGGTATACATTGTCGTACCATAGGCTGGTCTACCTTTCTTCCACTAGTCAGTCACAAAGGCATTCAAAGAAGGGTCCTACAACCACATAAGTTGGAACCTAAAAGAGGGCATACAAGGCACACGAGTTGACTTAGCAGCAAGCTTAATAGGCAAATGGTCTGATCCTCTCCTATCCAAGATCTCAGAACAAGAAGACCACATCCCTCCAACCCAGTAACAGGAAACTAGAAATTGATCTGATCTTTCTGCAATGTAGAAATCACCAACCTGATGATTATTCCAGGTGAACTGACCATTGTTGGGTTTGAAATCAACAAGATTCAGGGTACCGATATTGTCACGAAGCAGTAGTGCAAAGGGCTCCAACCTTCCAGTATCACCACACTTCTCAGCCAACTCACAAATAGCATTGAAATCTCCACCAAAAATCCATGGATGAAAAGGAATCATGCTACGGATAAGCCTGATATGGGACCACAGACCTTGTTTACCCTAAAAATTTGTAGGGGCATATATATTAGAAAATAGAATGACGTCCCCTGTCTCAAAACAAGTAGCAATCATAGACATTGAGGATTTATAAGAAATCCACCAAAGAGGTCGGATTCTTCAAGGATTCCATAAACATGCCAAACCCCCAGAAGCTCCATGAGCTCCAATGCACTGGCATTCCCCGCTCCTCCACAACTTAGGTGCCAAGCCTTGCATATTCTCAATAGATAATTTAGTTTCCTGCAAAAGAAGACATCAGGACCTTGCCTTCTAACTAAATCATGAACCGCTTTTTGTCTAGGGTCGTTGTTCAAGCCCCGTACGTTCCATGACAGAACAATCATTTCAAAGGGCTTGAAAAAAGAGAATCAAGAGTCTTTACTGACCCTGACTCCACCAAATTCTCGCCTACCAATTTAATCTTTTCCACATCCTTTTTTCTGCCGGGTTTAGCAAATTTATCTGCCCAACCCTTCTTAATATCCTTCTGCAAAATGCCCAACTTGGGAGGAGGCTTGAACTTCTTAGTCGGTTCTGAACCAGTGTTCTTCCTAGGAAGAGCAGAATCCTCCCCTACAAATGTAACAATGGCCGAGGGTTCCTGCACCTCTAAAACCACTACCAGTTGATCAGCTTCCATGCACAGACAATCATCCCTTTGTAGCTCCAAAGAAGAATCAAGAACAAAATCCTCCTGAGCTAAACCCAAAAGCCCCTGATCTAAGTTGATCAATCTTGGGTTCACCTCCTGTTGGTTGAGCTCATCCAAAACCTCAAATCTATTAAAGGTACCTTCATTCTATCTTTCTTTAAAAAGTCTCTTTTTACCCCTATTCCAGTTTTGAGCCTTGACCGTAGCAAAACCATCAGACACACCTACCTCATTAGAAGAAATGCTCTTCCCCTTATCTGTTTTAGGAAGATTGCTAGTAGGTTGTGAAGGCTCTGACTCCATAGGCTTACGCCTTGGACATCTCCGCTGCAAATGGCCATATTCTTGACAAAACCGACAATGAAAGGGAAGAGTTTCACAGTCTAATTGTTGCACCAAAGAATAAGAGCCCGCAAACATATCTATTGCATCAGGCAAAGGCCTACTTAGATCAATCTCAACACAAATGCGTGCAAAAGTCATTACCTTTTTACCCAAAGTTTGCGATGAGGTCCCAACTAGTTTTCCCAGCACTGAGGCAAAAAGGTGCAACACATCCTCTCGACAGCAATCCACTAGGAACCTTGGTAGATGAACCCACACAGGGACACAATTAGGAAGCTCCTCGGCGAGGTTAAACCCTGCATGCCATGGCTTGATAAACAACCCTACCTTATTATGAAAATAAGGGCCTCCCTCAAATACCCTATTACAATCACCAATGCAATTAAAAGTAACCATGAAATAATTGTTTGCCAGCAACATTATCTCCATTTCCCCCCTGGCTCCCATGTCCTTTGGGCCCAAACCTCCCAAATTTGCAAAGAAACCCTCATCCCCAAAAACTTACAATATAAGGAGTGAGTTGAGTAATACTCAACATCTTCAGCAATCATTTTAGACAAAACGACCAATTTTGGCCTCTCCTTGCACCTCTCGAGACATCCATTAATCTTCGTGATCCTCGTGCCATTGAATAGCCCCGTAGCAACACTCCATGTATTCAGAGCAAACAGATTGTTATCCTGTAGCAACACTCCCTGTATTTGGAGCAAACATATTGTTATCAAAGGTCTTCATCCCTTGACTTGAAAATCATGAGCCAATTGCTGCCCGGAAATCCAAGTTAGGGCACCCCACTGAAATCTCACACTTCGAAGCCATCAATCCCAAGGAAAAATCTCAATCCTTACACCAAAGAGAGGGAGGGAAAGCCCTCCCCACACCCTTGCACTTAGCACCACACCAAGCACCAAACACTTGCACCTCAAACCCTTCCCACCCGCGCAGCAGAGAGAAGGAACAAGGAAAACAGGAAGAGAAAGAAACCCGCACACACCCCACGCACCAAGAAGAAAACACACACCCCACCAAACGCCATCACCCTACACAAAGGATGAAGCAGACCACCTCCCAGGCGGATGCCCAACACCAAAAATAAGGAAATCAGGTGTGAGCCAAAGGAAAAACAAGCGCCCCCGAGCACAACAATAGGTAGAAAGATAAACAAAGCCCCCAGATGCACACAAAGAAACCCACCTAGACAGCGCACAGCAAGCAAAGAACCAGAACAAGCTAGGGCGCAGATGCCCTAGCTCGGCTCCCAAGAAAGCAGACCCAACTTCATTTTTTACAAACTCTTTTAGGTCAAGCTTCTTCAAATAGGTATAATAATATTAATTATTATTATATTTATATTTATATTATTAATATTTCTATTTTACAATTTTTCTGTAAAATATTGAATAGTTTTTTTAAAACAATTTAAATAATAATCTCTATTGGAAAAGGCTCTTTCTTGCCTAAAGATCCCTAAGCGATTTCCTTTAGACTTTGCTCCATCATCTCCTATCTCTACATTGTAGTCTGGATCCTTTCAATAGATGAAAGATGAAGAAGCTCACAAATGGGTCTACCAACTTCTCTGAAAATGTCACAACCATCTTGAAAGATAGGACTGTGGTGAGACCTGATCGGGTGCTCTATTATCTCCCTTGAAATACTTGTTGAATTAATTTGCATGCATCGGCTATTTGAAGCATGTGTCTTGCGAGAGCAATCTACACAAAGATCAATGGGCTACCAGCGTAGGATTATTGTTATTGTTGTTTATCAATCATTCAAATTGTAATTAATGTATTATGCTTGATAATGTGGTAATTAGAGATTTTTAATGTCTTATACTTGACAATGTCATCATTAGAGGATTTTTTTGTAATGTATTCATCACAAAAAAATGATTTTGTATAACTAATATTAAGTGGGGTCCTTTACACATCAGACAATATTGGTGAGATATTTCATAATGACTTTTTTCCTTTTTATAGAAATTCTATATTGCAATTTTAAATAAATATAATAAGACAAATTGAATATACATGTATACTGCTTTTTTAGATATTAATGATGATTTTGATTCTGAATATGTACAATTTTAGGGGAATATTTACATAAAGTTATTAGTGTGCTAATGAAAGGAGAAATATATTATCTCATGTTGATTTTTATTGGTACACTAAAGCATGATTGCTAAATCATTTTTATGTCTATAGTGGCAACATGTGGATCACTCAGATAGTCTCCTCATAGACTTGATGAAAAACCTTCTCAAGTTTGAAACTTTTGAGAGGCTGACAACTCAGGAAGCTTCTAGACATCCATTCGTTGGAAAATATTACACAAGGAAAGAAAATGGTTCATGCAACCTATAATGATCCAATCTGAATGAGGCTGACAGCTCATGAGGCTTTGAGACATCCTTTCTTTAGAAAAGATGAAAGAAAATGATTCATGCATCCTACAATGGGCCAATTTGAATTAATTCGAAGTAGTGAGATAAGCCAAATCTTTAGCTATGTTTGTCACTTTTGGCTATATGGGGTAAGGAAAAATGTCTTAGAACTGTAGGTAACTTGCCATTGCCTTTCTGAAGAAAATTTGATTGTTCGACCACACAGATGCCTTATTTGGTAAGGATTTTGTTTGCCATTGACTCTTTGAAAGCATGGCTAGGAAAAAAGTGTACTTAGATTTTGAACTATCTTCTTTGACATTACAAAGAAGTGTGGAAGCTCAATTAGGATAAGTTTTGGTTTATTTTTTTCATACATTTATTAATTATTAATTTTGTTTATTTGATAGGTCATTCAACAAATAATGTTGTTTATGAAACAAAGATCTCAATGGAGAATTTATAGCTTCAAATAAACTATGCATCCACTTGCAAGGATCCAAACATGATTGTAATAAAACCTCTAAATTAAGAATATAATCAGGCTCCACTACCAACAACATCATGTTATGTTTGCAATAATGGAGGGACATAGAGATTGAGAGATAGGGATATAAAGAGGGACAAATATAGGGGGGAAGAATGAGAGAGGGGGAGAGATAGGGGGGGGATAGATAGATATGAAAGAAATAAATCTATAATATATATAAAATTGTTCGATAATCCTTAATAAAATGAAGCCAACATAAAATTGTATAATTTTATTATAAGAAATATATATTTGTATATAATTACTTGTATAGTATAAAAGTATGATAATATAAATATAGTCCTTGTCATATAATTATAATTAATTCTACTTTAGTATTAATTTTTTTATATTTTTATAATTAATTTGACATCATTAATAGGTCCCTATTACCCCATATTGTGCATCTTGTGGCAATATTTGATGAAATAACTAACATAGACATCATATAAACCATATTTTCTTATCTCCTAAGAATCTAGCTATCAAATAGGCCCCACTGGGACTAATTCAACACTTGTGGAAAATGACTCCCTGCCAGGTGGGACTAAATATCCCAAGGTGGCAAATGAGTCCCATTTGGGTTAAATTTGTGTTTTGAGCGAGAAAAATTGGAAATTAAGTTTAATATTCTTTCATGTCGCCCTTAGGGATCCAATTTATAGTAAAATAATGTGAATTGCCTATAAAATCAAGCCTTTAAACCCTAATTCACATCCATTAAATCATTTCATAGTTCATTAATCATCCATCTTCTCTTTCAAGTCAAGCACTTTAGGGTTTCATATTACAAGTCATTAAGATTGAGCTTCTTGAGACATTCAAGGGAAAAAATTTCATGTTTTGTTGCATAAATTCAAGATACATTATCATCACAAGGTAATAAATTCATTATTTCATGCTTTATTACATTCTTTAATCATCTTGGTTTAATTACCTAAAAGGAGTTTGACCAAAGCAAACCCCCGTGCCCTAACATTCATTTCTTGTCTTGTGTGTTTGTAGATTTAAGCAGCTTGGAAGCTTGGAAATCATTATGAATGAAGTTACAAAGTTGTTTAGGTCTTCTCCTTATTGTCCAAGGAAAAATATCAACAAAAAGTCACTTTCAAGTTCAGAAATTGGAGTTTTAGAAGTAGACACCCGTAGAAATCCAAAGTGTAGATTGAGAGCTCTTGTTTCCTCTTTTCGATCTTTAGAAATTCCAAAGTGGACTTATTCACCATCAGTGGTGAATGAGTCTCATTTCTTGGTCTGAATAGAGTTTTTTACATTTTTGGATACCCTTTTGTCTAAAACAAGTTCTGGTTTAGTTTCACAGAACTAGGACTAATTCACCTAGAATGGTGAATGAGTCCCAATAGGATATTTCTAGCATCAATAGCATTTTAAATGCCATTTCTAGCCTCCTTCAATATCTCAGGTGAACACTTTTAGTTTCATCCATTTAAATGTTTTAATTTGCATTCATTTCTAGGTGTTTTTGCATTACAGAATATGTGTTCAAACACCATGCATTTCAATAGTTTTTACTCAATAATCAATCCATTTTTTCAATTAGTAGCATTGAGATAATTGCATTTAGTCATAATTTAATCATACATATCTTAGTTTGAGTGAACCACCTAGATTTTGGTGTGGGATCTATCAATTTCATTAGGTGAAACACCCTAATTAGGCAAAAGAGAGTCATAGCATTTCACACCTCTTAAAATCTATGGTTCACCTATTTCATTTGGAACAAAGTTATCTATTTTATATTGTCCAACATCCCCATCAGAGATGGAAGATATGAGTAGAGTGTCTTGCCAAAGTATTGTTAGAAGTTTGATTTATGTTGTGGTTTGTAGTAGACTAGACATTGCCCAACCAATGGGAGTTCTTTCTAGATATATGTCTAATCGTAATAGAGTTCATTGGGATGTAGTTAAAAGAGTATTTAGATATTTGTAGGGTACCTTATATTATTCCTTATGTTATCATAATAATATGTCTGGAGACAAAAATTCCCTTGATATTCATGGTTACGTGGATTCATATTGGGCGAGTGATGTTGATAGAAGAAGATCCACCAATGCTT